>OV651817.1:54193944-54793944 GCA_927349885.1 Psylliodes chrysocephalus
AATGTTGGGAAGAATCGCCCATTCGCCATTCGCCCAAGCAGCGCTCAAATTTCAGTAAATTGTAAAATGTCTCCCAAAAAAATACAAAATAATTTACATTTTGAGTTTAACATACAGTTTTAATTCATTGTTTTATAAGTAACTGTGATTAGAAAATTATATATCTATTATAATAACAGAAAAGAAAGTAACTAGTAGGTTTTTCAATTTGATGGAAAAATTAGAAAAATAGGTATGCCAGTTCTATTTGTTGAAATGAAATTAAGCACCTATTATTACCTACCTATTACAAAACATATTTAGGAGGGACTGAAAAATATGTATTTGAAGAAAAGCTTATTTAAAATGAAGAATTTTGGCAGGTACAAAAAAATAAAGTTTATTTTTATATTTCTTTATAGGTATAGTTTAATTTGTAATATTTTTCTTAAAATTAAACAACAAGATTACCATTAGTTGTATGGATTTCCTAATTAAATAAGGGTTCTTTCTTCAGGTAAAATGTAGCAAAGTTCTGAAGTACGATACGATATGTTTGCAGACAAGTGTTTTGAAATGAAATAAATCAAATCTATAAGAATTTTGTCTCCACTAACAAGATGTTATATTCAACAGTCAAAAGTGTAAACTTGGGGGCAATAGCTTATTAAATGTATGTAGAAGTCCAAGAAAGTGCAATGGTACCAGCTTTTACTATAATAATAATGGTTTTTATCATTCTCCTGTTTTTTTGTAGATATGATTTATAATTGTTGCTTAAATTCCACATTGTGTATCAGAAAGTCTTTGGTCTTCTTGAAAACATATTTTTATACAATAAAAAGCAGATGGTATATTTTTTTGAGACATCCTTAAGCCTTTCGAAAACTAAATGTTTATTTGCAGGTAAGATAATATCTATCTTAATTTTGTATGATCATTTATTGTATAGACAAATAATTAAATAAAAATTATTAAGGCATAAAATAGGTAATTTGTAACTTTGTGTCAGCAGAAGGAGTTCCTACTCCCAATTTAATATATTTTTTACAAACAAATAAAATGTCTTTAGTATGATCGGTAGATATTTTTAATAATTCAGCACTACATATGTTTCGGAATTTTCTGGTGCAGTCACAGCTTTTCAAAATTTAAAAAAACATTTAGGAACATAAACACTTTAAAATGATCATGGACGAAACCCATATTTTGTGATAGTGTGTAGGTAGCTTACAACTAGTTGACTAAATTAAAATATTCGGGCATAATGCTCGAAGATTAAAATACACGTTTGACAAATCTCTTTTACACATTCGTAGAGTTTAATATGTATAAGTGTAGTTATAATTTTGCAGTCTATTTTATAAACTACTTTTAGTTGAGTTGCTTTCTTGAGTTTGTGTTTAAAATTTTAAAATGATGTTTCGTTTACGAGCAATTTTTACATTATATCTAGAGAACATTTTTGACACTTGTTTGGGAAGTCCTTTTACATATAGCAATTTAATGTTTAAAAAAGGGTGCCACACCAAATGTTACAGTAATAACACTTTATGTTTTTGACTATTTAAGTACCAAGCTAAAATAATAAAACAAGGTATTTGTTTTAGGTTAAATAATGAAAGTTTTGGAAGCCACAAATTATGGACATATTCAGATGGCAATAGCACTTATAAATATATCCAAAATATTTTGTTGTTTTAAATGTTAATTAACAATTTTGTAAATGGTTTATTTTTAAATAAATAAAATTTACTTTAATATTTAGTTATATTTTAATCATTTTGATTAGAAATTCATTAATTTTTAGTTTAAAAAAAATTAGTAATAAAGTTGTATTTTTTTTAAGTAGAACACCAAAAAAGCAATATTTACCAATTTATAATATTGCGGAAAAAAATGCTACCATATATTCCTGAGGCTTAAATATAACGATTTAACCCAACTTATATCAGACCAAAAGTGGATGATTTCAGAAATACAAAGTTCAATTTAGTTTTTCATAAATAATTTTTTTAATATTTAATGTATTTTTAAAATATTTGGTTAGGAAGGGTTTGTGGGGTAAAATATTTAAAGCTGCTCCCATTTTTATTGTAAAATTTAAAGGACGCCTTTTTTATAAATCCAATTTCTCAAAAACGGCTGCTCAAATCTACTCATACCACATACCTTGCAGAACAAGAATTTTTATTTAAGTTAAATACAGAGTGGCGAATAAATGTGTGTAAGGTACAACAATTTTACAATAAAAATGAGAGCAGTTGTAATTTTTGTATACTACACTGTAGTTGGGTTTTTTTTTTTAATATGGGCTAGAAAAACAACATATGAATAGTAGTATCTTTATTTTGTAAATTTGTTATAATATTTTAATTAATAATAAAGTTTGAAAAATAAAACAAAAATACATAAGAGGTGCCTATACAACATAATAAGTGAAAAGACAAAGTACATCTTCACATTTACATTGAATCAGAAACAAAAAACACTAAGTACACAATATGTTAATCTACATCAGAAGATTTATTTGTGCCTCTATCAATTCTATGGGATTTAACTCGCAGTGATATGGGGCAGCCACTACACAACTTTATTGGTTTCTTTAGCCTTTACATCGACAACATTCAAATTATGTGCATCTCTATGTTGCCAAATTAGGTGTAAAAGTTGATATCACTTCATATTTAAATAAATTTAATATTTTTAGTTTTGTAACTATTCCTGTCAGATTTTCTTGATCATAGCATAATTAGAAAACTTTGTAAAAAATGTAGAAAACCAATTCTAAAATACTTCGGATTTCGTCTCGTCAAGGTAAATGCATTTTCTACAGAATTAGCACGTATATTAAGGCACCTGCTTTTGGCTTTTCAGGCCTGTTGATAAACCTTACTATGATCTTCATCAAAGTAGAAGCTTGGCCTGTTTTATTTTCTATATTGTTTGATGGATTTTAAATCTACGTATATAGTGTTCTATCAATACACTTTGACAATTTCTTTTCAAATATCTAAAAAAATATATACATAATAAATAAACAGTACATTTGACTGGTCAAAGTTACAAACTTACTTAGTTATTATATCTCAAGAAAGTATATAAAGATGAATAATATATTTGTGGCAAATCTAAATATTTCAATTTTTGCAAAATTTTATTCCATAAATACTTTTTAGACTAGATATTGTTCCATTATTGCGGTATTATTTCAATAATCGGTAAGTAGTTGACTTTGACCTGTAAGAAAAATATTGATTATTTAATATTATTTTTAATTTAAAAGTAATGAGTAAAACTTACTGGTAGCTTGAGACATTTTGGATATAATTTTGGTTTTCGTATTATTATCCAATACCTATTTGTACATATTTATTATTTACTGCTTTTCTGAGAGACTTGAATAGCCTAAACTCATTCGTTTTCGTTGTTTTGATGGACTCCGCGAGGAACTGTTATAATAGTATTCGATGTAGAAGGATCCATAATCGTAGAAATTCAATACAATTGCTTACTAAAGTTTTGAAAAGAACTGTTATTAAAGAAATAAAATTAAAAACTAAGTAATAATGATAAGATATCAAAGCAATAACAAAACTTAAATTATAAAATGTCAGAATCGAAAATAAAACTGTCAACCCCTGTCAACAGTAGCTAAAAAGTGATGTGTGAAACTGACTTCAATCTGACCAATTAGAAGTCTACAGAATTGCCAACTTAAATTCAAATCGCTCCTCTTAGTTTAAAAATAGAGTATAGGCGTGTCCATAGATGGACCTAACTATACTTGTAAACATATTTATTAAAAAAAAATATATATATTTTTTATAACTTCTTTTGTGTGTTGAAAAACATACGATTCACGTTAGGAAACTTCGATTTTGTGGTACAGAATGCAGGATTAAAAATACAGTTTTGGATTTGCAAAATTACAATTTTTTAAGAGACTTGCTGAAGAGCTTAAAAGCATAATTCAAAAAGCCAAATAAAGCTTTATTTTAAAACGCGCCCAAAAAAAATTGCCCACCCTATAGGTACAATAAAATTGAAGTTTTTTTAAGTGAATTGTATTTAGCAAAAAATATTGTTTATTGCTTTATTAACGGTGAATTTGTTAAATTAAGAAGCAAACATTTTGCTTTGGCAACAAATTTAAAGCTTTGCGAAGTTTATAAAACCTATTTTAATCACAAAATCCGAAATCAAAATAAAAACAACCACTTTGTTTTGCGTGTGTTAACCGCAAAAATACTTAAGAAGGTAAAAATATAAAAATTTCAGAGGAAAACATAATGGCGAGTCGAAACCAATTGTAGAGCCTAAGAATATATTGATGGCAACGTTACGTATAAAATTGGCCCTAATGAATCAATTTGTAAAAGATCTAGATCCAAATTCTGAAGCTTTTAAGTGTTTAAAGAGATTTTTTCTTAAATTATCTAAAGCTTTGATCAAGAAACTATTTTTCTTTATATTTGAAACATGCAGAAGTCAGACCCAAAAATAGTCTCGGCCGGTGTTATTTATATTTAGAAAATGACTAACCATCAATTCAACAAAAATAAGATAAATGACTACCTACTATGTTATATTTTACCATATGTGTAGATTATTTTAAAGTTTGTTTTAAGGATGTTTATGTGAGACAAGAGGTAGGTAAGCTAAAGTGTCGAATAGATCAGACAACAACAACAACATAATTTAAAAGCTAATTTAAAGCAACAAGATAATTTAAAAGCTAATTTAGAGCAACAACAAGATAATTTAATAGCTAGTAAAGAGCGATAAAAAAAAGGCTAGAGCGGAGTTGGAAAGGCAAATTAGAACTGAAATGGCTAAATTAGAAAGAAGAATTCGTTGCCTAGCTTTGATAAGCAACTGAGAAACTGCAAACACTACCTCATTCTTATCTATAATCGAACCAAGCCATGTCCAAAACTCAGTTTCACAAAGCTATACTAGCAAGACCATTAAGCCACCGACGTTTGAAGCTCTGGTTAAAGCCAATGTCTGGACCAAGAAAAAGATGGTAGCTTCATCGGTAGTGTCACTGCGAGGTCAGGCAGCAATCGTTTTACAGTTACTTCCCTAATAAGAATCTAGTTATTCATCTCTCGTCCAAGTTTTAAAAACAAGATATGGCCAGCATTTGTTCGTAGTCAGAAACACAATGAAAGCCGATATAAAAATATTGATATATTTGGCCTATTCCTGGGCGTTCAACGATTTCTTAGAACAAATTGGCATCTAGCGTTCATTGATGGACTACAGGATATGGAAATGTAGCAGGCTCTTTCTCTACATCACAAGAATCTGGGGGAGAAACTGATTGCTACCCAAGAACATGAAGCGGTAAAACTCCTATCCAGTTCTTCTTGCGTAAGAGTGAGAGTCATTAAATACCAGATAAGTAAGGGGGCCAATACTAATACTATTTTCCAACCTACCTTCTCACAAATCTTAAATATCCTGCAAAATATGCAAAAAAACAGCTAATATAGAAGCTTTAATTGCGGAAAAATCAGGCACTTTTCAAAGACCTACAGAAACAGGACTCGTTTTATAAATCAAGAATCAGGGAATGAGGCCAGAAAGTCACAGATCAATCTATTGAAGCCCTTGACGAAGTCCAAGTAATAATTACAGCAAAAATGCGTCCTGATAAAGTCGATCACCCATATCTAGCCGGCTTTCTAGCAATAACCAGGAAGTAGAGCATTAACAAAGCCGTCTTAATCGCAACGTAGACATTCTCTCCAGGCGACCCTGTTTAGAACGAGAATGCCCGTACAGTAAAAGGCTCGGGCAACGAGAGGAACCGAATAATAAAAATACTCTTCTGGAAACCACTATGAAGCTAGAGGGCAACGAAAAAGAAATCACCTTTAAGAGCCTAAGAAAGGGACAAAAGAAAGATAATGACATAAAGGTTGTCCGAGAATGGCTTCAAAATAAAGTCACACGTACTTGGCAAGAGATAGCCAAATACAGTGGAACTATAAAAGGGTACTGCACTGCCTGTATCTTCACAAATGACTTTGCACCGGAAGTGGAAGAGCTCTGATGGAGTACATGTAGCCTGTCAAGTAGTACTGCTGAAATCACATCTTAGAAGTTTGTTGGAGAAGCTTCATTGCAGCCATTCGGGAGAACATTTTGGTACTAAATGGACCCTGGCACGAGTTTGGGAAATATTTTATTGGGTCATTAGCTTACAGGATGTAGCGGATTAGTGTAAAAATGTCATGTATGCAATGGCAGGACAAATTTCTATGGATTCGCTCGGGAACTACTGAAAGCCAACAGCGATAAAGTAGAAGCTGGAATCGATAGGCGTGCCACAAGGACATATTTTGAAAGAGGTGACCTAGTACGGCTGTGCAATCCCAAGCAGCAAGAAGGACTTTGTTGGAAATTGCAACAGAACTGGGAAGGCCCGTAAGCCATCCTTAAGGAAAATCAACGACCTGATCTACTGCATTCAGCTGTTAGCGGAAAGTACATCCAAGATAGTTCACATTGAAAAGTTAGCGCCATTTCGTGGTTTAGATCCTCCCCGTTAGCTCCAACCAGGGGCCTATTTCATAAAACTATTTTGCAACTTTTCACTTTGCATATTTTAGTAAATTTATGTTTAATAAAAGAGCAATTTGAAGAGTTAAAAATTAAAATTTGGGAAGCAATTTGAAAAGTGAAAATTAATAATTTGCAAAAATATTATTATATAAAACACAAGTATTTTGAACTCATAAATTTGCAAAGTGCATAGTAAAAAGTGGCAAAGTAGTTTTATAAAATAGGCCCTAGGTCACAGTAATCAAGTTATTCGAGGCGCATAACTATAAAGGAGGGAGCAATGTTACGCAGCACCCTGCAGCGTGCTGCAGTCGTCATAAGTAAAGGTACGAATAATAGAAGAAGGGGCAATATTCGAGACATGTCATTCGACGTTAAGAAAAATCTGGACAGTTCGAGAAGATTCGAGAAGGTGAAAGCAAGCTACGTAAAACGTTTATGATAGACGTTATACGTTAACGTTATCAGTTGTATAGTTATTGTAAAAATTGAGTTGAAATAAATTGAGATAACAAAAACCAGTGTAACAATATTTATACATTTTTTTATTTCAAAATTAAAGCAGAGTCAACCGAAATATTATAAGCGACGGAACAAATATATTAACCCATTAATATAAAAAATAAGTTACAATATGGCTACAATACATACAATGTTTAAACTTTATACAATAGGTCAATATAGTTCGGATAATTAAATAATTTGTTTAGACAACACCTTTGACCAAAAAGTAGATCTATATAGATTAAATATTATAACGGTATTGTTCATTTTTGTACATGTTACATTCTACTAGAATATGTTTCATTTATAATATTATATTACAATATTTAATATTAAGAAAACGTGACAGCGCTGTCGGTTGTTATCACATAATATATATTAGTTTTACTGTTATAATAAAGTAGTCAATGGTATGCAAACTGGAGTTATGACTTGCTTTACCGCTCGTTAAATAATATATTATTATTTATGTGGAATATATAGTCATTCGCCCGTATGAATAAAAAAGAGCATTTGCTTTTTCTCGCAAAATCTGAAGTAAATGCTGCAAGTGATATGAATAAAAATTTCAGCAAAAGGTCTTACTCATAAGTAAAAGCAAATGCTTCATGAAAAAAGTGAATACTTCTTCTCGTATGAATAAAAGTGAGTATTTACTTTAAATTGCAAGCATTTACTTTTCTCAAAATGCATCTAGTTCAGAGCAGATGCATGAAACGAGTTCTGTGTACTAATTGGTTGTTTAAAAGTGGTCAAAGGTGGCGGTTGTCTTTAAAGTTGACAGATCTTGCAGTGAAATTATTGGTGATAAATATATTATGGATGTCGTAAATTTGAGAAAAGTTAAGTTTTATAAGCGACGACAATCACCACAGGACGTTGATTTTAAGAGTTTATTTATATTTGAAGAACGGAATGTTCAGTGTCTGGCGATTCAGTTTCTAAAAGACAATCGCGAGACACGGGGTGACCTTAGTCCAGAGTTGAAAATTTTTTGCGGTTTGTTGCTGACCCTGGTTTTCAAAATGGTATAGGTAAAGAGTTAGGAGTGAAACAGTATCCCGTACAGTCAGCAGTGTGATGTCAAAAATTGTTAGCAGGCTCCTCAATGGATAAAATTTCCGACTAACGAGAACGCGCTAATTCACGCGAAGGAGGCACGGTTGGACAGGTGTAACTTTCTGACAGCAGTAGGAGTCTTGGACTGTACTCACCATTGATCTGGCAACCTAGGGATACGACATGCGTAAGCGAAAAGTGGGACCGGTCCGCCATTACTGTGAGTGCAAATTGTCAAATTTTATAGGTTATATTTTTAGTGTCATTTGTGTAATTAAATTTGAATTTAATTTGTGTTTGAGCAAATTTTGAGTGTTACAAACTTATAAAGTATATAATGCCTTGCTGTGTTATACGTTCCTACTCTAGCGATAGACGTTTTTGTGAAAAATCGACTGGAATAACGTTTCATAGGTTAGTATCAAAATTATAAATATTATACAGGACAGTATTATGACAGGTTTGTATAAAATGTGTAAAAGTATGCTTTTAAAAATGCAAAAAAAATCATCTATCAACTTTTGGGCCTACCTATATTGGAATAATACTTTTTCATACGAAATAATATTTATAGATTTCCAAAAAATCCTATAAAATGTAGCGCGTGGATACAGTTTGTCATCAAGTATAATTGGTAACCTTCTAAATTCAGCAGTACATGTTTCAAGCATTTTCTTGAGAAGTACATTAATCGTACGCCATTTCGTTTATCAAATTTAATTTATAGGCATTTTATATTCTTATTTCTATTTAAATATAACCTACATTTGCTGTCCTTCCACCAATTTTATTTATTAGTTCTACAGCTGATTGAAAAGTAGAGCTTCATGTTTTGTGTATGCATGAGTATTGTTTGTTTTATTATAGTTAATTTAAAACAATATTAATATACCTTTTTAATTACCTATAATTTGTTTCAGATTAGTGCGTTTAAAGGAATTGGTGAAAATGAAGCGATTCGCCAACTTTGGGGATGTGCCAGAAAAGTGATATCAAAGTTATTCAACGGTTCCAGAATAAAGCATAAAGGAACATCGTCAATTCACCCTGGTACTGCCACAATACTGATCTTCATAGGGACCTTAAAGTGGAGACTGTTGAAAATACAATACAAAAATTTGCCAGTAGTCACCAACAACAACTGTTCCAGCATGGAAACCTCGAGATTATCCAGCTCTGCCAAATCTAATAAGAAGACTCAAGAGACCAAGCCTTTTGAGTTAGTTCAGTGATGTTAAAGCATAGTATAGTGCAGTGCAGTGATTTAGACTCTAAGGTATACTAGATAGTAGAATATCAATTTGTGAAGTTTTTCATCCCTTGATAAGTTAGAATAAAATTTCTAATTGATTTTAATGATTAGATTGTAATAATCGTAAATGTTTCTTTACTTGGGGCATTTATTAAAAAAAATGTTGCAAGACGCACTATACAAACTTAAATATCACATTTTCAAAACTTTTGGTTTTTTATCAACAATAATTATAAACGTCAGTTGGTTACTCAGTACTACACTTGTCAACTACGTTTCCTTTTTATGATAAATTTAAATTAATATTATGCCAAAATAGTGTACCTTTAATGATTTTGTCATGAATATTCGCGAGCTGCTTGTATGGAGTATCAGTGACAATTTCCATACCGACAAGTTCCAAGGCACCAAACATTCAGTGCTGTGTTTCGACATATTCCAACACATGGCATACTATGTTAATATATCTTTTGATATTTAAACTCTTGTAGCTTGGTAACCATGTAGAATTGGATATTTGTTCATAGGACATTTTATGCTTGAAATGAATTCAGGAATATAATATTTAAGTTTTTATAGTGCATATTATGAACATACTGTATATAAGTTCTTATAATAATAAATATTTAACATCAATACTCACTTAGTTTTTTTTTAATGAGACTAGCAACAAAACCATAAACGTTTGTCTAGTTTTAAAAATAAATATCACTCATATATATGGATAAGAAAATATTAAAACTTTATTCCTTGTACACTTTTATTTAATCACAGTACACATTATTTGCATTTACAATATTTGCTTGTCGTTCATATGCCCCAGTCTATTTTGTTCAGCTTTTCTAGTGGCTTTTTCTGCTAAACTTAAGTCCCTATTCTACCTTCACGTAGGTAATGAATTATTCAACTATTTAGTCAACAAAGGGGTTTTACTTGTTTTACAGTAATATACTTATCTTTAATGTTCAAGTTTTAGAATTTGAACTTGGATTGGGCCATTTTCGTCAATTTTGTTCTTAGAGCTTTTGGAAAAACACTTAGGAAGTACTCTTACAAATTTATTTCTTATTTTGCCTAGCGAAGAAATTGTGTATAAGGAAATATTCTGGTTTTTACCTCAGTGATCAAGAAAAGCATTTACAGTGGATACTTTTCCTAACTCGATAAACTAGATGTTGTCCTCCCTTTATCACCAGCCTACAATTTCAACTCTTTTGCTGTTAACTTTATTTTCATCTGTGACTTTAACTATGATTGAGACTTCAACTTTATCTTCACATTCTTTTTCTGACTTTCAATCATACATGCATGATTATTGTGCACAGACCAATTAAATTGGACCGGCATGCTTGTGGTGCATGTTGTGTGTTACTACGGTAGGCCTTTACATAAGTAGCCATAATTTCTGCAGATGGTGAGAAGCCCAGCTCAAACCAACTACCATAATATCGACATTGGATCTATAGGTCTCAAGTAAGATCTCTTCAAATTTTACATTTGTTAGAAGTGCACCTGCACATCGCTGGTTGTGGCTTCGCTGATTTACTGAATGTCTTGCATAAAGATATACACCTTTCAGTCTGAATCTACAAAAGGACCAAGACCAAGTAAGATTAATCCACATTTTGATTTCCTGAATAGTGCATCTACCTACACAGAGATTGCTTATTAGCCATTTTCCGCGAGCCTTGCATTAAGTTTCGTATCTGATTATCGAGCTTTTAGTGTATGAACATTTGTTCTTAATTTCGAGAAAGCTGTTAATTAAAGTAAGGTTAGATTACTTAACATTTGCGACCTTGTACTTTCCGATTTAAAGACAGAAAGCATTGGGCTCATAGAAAAACGAAAAACTAAAGATTGGGCTAATTATGTGCCCTAGTGCAAACGTGTGACGACTGATCCAATAAATTGAACTCTGTTTACTTTTGTCGCTTATGTGAATTAAAAATGTACTATTTATTTTTTCTGTGAATGATTTCAACGCTTTAAGGTTAATTTCATCATTGTGTTAAAGTTTAAACTATTAATTGAAGATTAAAATTACATTTTATATAAAAATGTCATTTTAAACTTCGTTAAACCCAATGGTGGAATCGGCCCCAAGTTAGTTATATCATGGTCATTGATTAGTTGCAATTTTGCAAATAATATATTCTCCAGCGCTTAATAGCCACTTGAGTGATAATTAAATCAGTTATATTTTATTTCTTTCATTTACTTTATTCAGCACCTCTCGGCTGAAAACCGGGCATATTTAAGCTTTTAAACCCCCTTCTTTTATAACCTCGGCCTTCCACCACCTTTTAAGTCAATGTCCATAAAAAGGAAATTCATTTTTTTATAATTCAAATAATGATACTTAACCAGAAATAGTACAATAAAAACTTGTAAATCCAGTTCTGTTCTTCCGCCATTTTAGTGAGTGCAAAAGCCACGCCTACCGGTCCCACTTTTGTATATCAAAAATAATACATATGACGTATCCTTACGTTGCCTTATCAATGGTACTCACGTACGTATAATAAAACCGCAACACCATGGAGACGAGTATATTAACCGAAAGGGCTGGCCGTCACTTAATGTTCAGGCGACATGTGACGTAAGGTATATGTTAACAAGTGTAGATATAACGTGCCCGTGCTCTGAACATGATGCTAGAATTTGAAGGAATTGTAAGGTGCGTCAGATAATGGCTGGAACAAAAGATACAGTGCTAATAGCAGATCAAGGATATGGAATTCAGCCATGGTTAATGACACCTTTTCGTAATCCGCAGACTGACCGTGAAAGAAAATATAACAAACTTCTAGCCAAAGAGAGAGTGATCATTAAACAATGTTTTGGCCAGTTTACGTATGTCGGATAAAATTGGAAAATGTACCAAACATGATTTTGGCATGCGTAGTATTACACAATATTGCAAAGATATTACAAGATAGGGATTTTGAAGAAGATGTTGGTGAAGCGAACGACGATCCCCCTATCCCCAATGAGGCATAAGGTGAGAATTTGAGGCAGCAAGGACAGGCTGTACGTGAAAACTTGAAGCAATACATTTACCCGACCTCAACTAAGACTGATTTCATAGAGACTTTTAATACATAAACAAACGAATCCTCTAATTGATTATTGTAATTTGTAATAGTAAATCAATAAAATACCGTATATATGTAATACACATTTATTTTTGAACAGAAGTCGAACAACTCAAAAAACATATATTAGACATATTTGGATATACCCTACAGTATGTCAAAAATTTATATATAAGCATTAGGATCTTGCAAACAGTACGAATTGTACTGCTTACATCTGTAGATATGACTTTCCATCAATGTCCACGATTTTCCTTTTCTTTTGTGCTCCATTTTTAGTTTTAAGTATTTCTTCTGAGTTCGTGCGAGCTGAAGTTTCACTAAGAGGACCAACCGCTGTAAACGTTGGACAAGTTCCTTGTCTCCTCAGTTTCATCAAATTTGTTGAAAGCCGTACCCTTTCAGTATACTTCAACGTGACACCATACAAGACAGCCCCTGTAAAAAAAAGTATTGGCTTTAATTAGACGTAGTATATGTGGGTATATAATGATATATGTATATCATATATCGTTATATACCCACAATAAATATATGGTTCATTTAATGATGGAGATCTGCTACAAAACCTTCTCCTTAAGTTGGGTTTTCATATTATTAATCTTTTTTAATAAATCAGGTGACGTAATTTTTTTTCCGAACATTTTTTTGTATTTTTCGGTTATTTGCTGGATACATTCTGCCTTTCCTTTCTTGGCTGCAGGCTTTTCCTATTTTTCAAGTACATTTGGCTTCTATAGTACCTCCTTCGCGATAAACAACAAGTGATTGGTACCATCGGTTCCTACATTGCTGTCTTCGTCCATACTTATGTTCCTTTCACATTCTGATATTTTGCAGACAACTCACAAAGAACCTCTCATTCACAAGACACGCAATTAATTTTTTGGCACTCGCATTTTTCAAGTTTCTACAGGAATATCTAGTTGTACCCCTTCACGCGTCCATGGCAATGCATGATATTATTATGATAAATATCAGACAGTAACCCGCGTAGCACCTTTTACTTATTTTTTGAAGTATATGCTCGCAAGTAAGAGGTTTTCATTATTCATATGGTACGGAGTATATGCTTTTACTTCTACCTTTTACTTGAAGCACTTGCTTATACTTCTACCTTTTCCTTTAAAGCAAATACTCTATTTTTATTCATACGGGTAATTGTTTTATCTTTAAGATGACAACATTAGGACGGGTGATTCAAAGAAAGCAATCAAAACTTGAACGAAAAATATAATAATTTACATTTTGTTCTTGTCGCAGGGTATGCTTACCTTATTGTTTTTTATTTTAGTATCTTGTTTGTTTCTTTAACTTTATGTTTACTGCCAAGAAAATTACAAAGGACGTGAGATTTGTAAGTTCCCGAGGTTAAATATAAAAAACTGAATATAACAAAATAAAAAAAATTAACTTAAAATTTGAGATACATGTTCACAAAATATTTAAGATTTCGTAATTCACAGACTAATAAATCAGCTTTATAGCGACTTTCTCAGTTTAATTAATTAAACTAGATTTAAGCTTTTCGCAGCCTTACAACACCCGAATTGTTTGATCCAAGTCCCTTAATCTCACTTATATGAGTTCCCCAGCCATATTTCTAAATTACATGACTTACAACCCGTGTTGTAAAGATTTTCAACTTATTATGAAAATATTATTAAATAACTAACTAATATAATATGCAAAGGGAGCGAAGCGCGTCATTAATATACATGTTAAATCAAGAAGGTGCGAAATTTATCATAATCCTGTGAACCACAGGGAATGGAAAACTCGTTTGGAGGTGTTTCGCAAAGTTACGATGTACGTATTCCATATTATGTAACCAGTTCTCTCCAGGGGCTCCGAGCGATTGGGTGTAAGGGATCAGTCGCAACCAAAGAACGGTATTCTGTGATTCTGTAACGAAAGGTCAATTAGTAAATTTAAAAAAATATGTATTTAAAGAAAAATAATTTATAGTATTTTTAATATAAATCTCGATGCACGTCATAGTACGTTTACGTCGTCACGTCATTGCAGTGTTGCCTAATCTTTTGAATAGTTGAGGAATTTTGAAAGTCTGTAACGGTTGGAACCGTTTTCGTTATTTTGATACCAACATCTCTACACAAATGTCATTTGTTGTTTATGCCTTATTTCAAAGGGGTAATTTATTTCGATTTATATCTGTCATCGAGCAAGTTGAATTACTGAATTTTAATTATCTTCTATCTTGGACATCCGATGTACTAATTGTCTTTAATATTTTTAATGACCGTCTGATTTTAAAAAGGTAAGTTTACTACCGATATTTTGTTGAAAATATATATTTTGTACAAGAAATTCTAATAAAAATGTCAAATCTGAAACATAACCTCAACATTGAGTAGCACATGATAATCCATTTTATATAATTTTATCTATTATTTTGTTAGGAAAAAGATACTATGCTTTACTATTTTTAAATATGTTAAATAAGACTTTTTCTTTTCCTATTAAATTTGGTCTCTGTGAAACTATTCAAATAATAGTTTAAATTGTGCATTTAATAGTAAAAAGCATCTTATCTGTTTCTTATATACTCTTCCTAGTACCTTCTTGATATTTTTACCTTTTTCCTTAAAGCCTGGCTGTATATAGATGGTTCTGTAGAAGTTTCGGTAGAAGTTTTATCGAAAAAGATTGTTTGGAAGAACGTTCAAACTGCATGTGTAGAAGTATTGAAACTTAGAAGTTTAGTTCCAGCTACAGAAGTTGATTTCCAGTATACCAAGAGGTTTAGTTCGAGTCATCCAAGAAATTTATGAGATTTAAGTTTACCTAGGAAGATTTATACTTGAAGAGTTGGTGATATCCGAAGTATCTCATATGAATTCTCTAGAAGAAGACCTCTACAGTCACTCCTAAAATACTACCTGTTATACCACAGATAAATCTATAATAAATCATTTAAATTTGAATAAGTAAGTCTCTGAGAATTAGAATTTGTCGCTGCCTTATCAGAAACCTTATTTAATTATAATATCTTAATGGTTAGTGATTTTCTATATTTTCATCACTAATCGATTGTCAAGTTTAGAAAGTTTTAAATATAGTGGCGCTCAACATTCTTTTTCAAAGTAATACGAGTTGTTTAATAACCTGACCCACTGCTCAAAATCATAAGAGCTTAAAACACTATAAAAATAGATAAAATAACAAGATCATATTACAAGTTTTGAAATTGTTAGATTATGTATTTGTTTTTGTTATTAGATATATTTGGTTTTAAAAGTATATAATTAATGGAAATTATTGAATTCCTTTATGCATAAAATAAACATCTAAACAAAAAGTCATGGAAAGTAAAACTATAAGGTAGTATATTGGAGATGGGTCAAAATTGGTCCAGAATTAGCACAGAAAATATCTCAAACTAATTTCATTTCACCAAGAAAGTTATTTAACAGAACTACACAAATCACAACACTTCAAAAAATTAAACAGATCATTGAAAAAATTAAAACTTTAAAGGTATGTGAAGAGTAATAATATCAGTAGATACCTATACTCAAAGAATTTAAGTTTCAAATCGCTAAAATATTTGAATACAAGAAGGAAGTGTTTAAAATATTTAAGTAGGTTCTTTAATAAATCTCACTTTCAGTAACGGTTTTGTATCTTGTAACGTTTTATTTTAAAGATACATAAATATAATAACATATTGGATTATTTACATTTACTAGTACGATTATGTTCAACAATTCACAATACATCTTAGTTGTATTAGGTAATGTCTAAATTCAGTAACTATCAAGTACTTTAGGAATTATAAAATTAAAAATAAATTCACTTTTAAACTCTTTATTAATAAAAATTAACATTGGAAATATTTAGATAAACAAATAATCAGTGGATTTACACTAAATTAAAATATTTTTTCTTTAAAATACGGATTTCGAGTAAGTTATGGATGCACAAAGTTTGATTGGTTCAATAGCCACGGCCGTTTCTTCAGCTAAGGGATAAATTCTTTCTGGTTCCGATTTGAAACTCGCCTATCGGGGACAACACTAATCATTTGTAATTGCTGTGGTGGGAGGTGTTTGTGTGAATGAGTCTTGTTTGTTTTCATTTACGCCGTAACTAGCAGTAGTATTTTATAAACCTTAGAAGCAAATTTCACATACATGAACAAATAATATTAATGCCGTGACAACAAGAAGAGGAAGCCACGACTTCTCGTAGGGTGGCGGCCAAGCCACCATCAGAAAATTTTATTCCATACCTGGCTACGCCAACCGCCATAAACACCAATGGCCTGAACACAGCTCACCTACTCTGTCAAAAGGAGACCGATGTACCGGGTGTTCCATTAAGAGAGGTAGTCGGCTATATTTCAGAAACTAATAATAGTACAGCTTCATGGAAAAATATTTTTTATAAAAGCAGCCAAGAAAAATTGCTGAAAATTATTTTCAAGTTTGTAGGGTGGCCGCTAGGGAGCGTAATTGTGACGTCAAAACATAAAATGGAATTTTCTCAAAAAAATACCAACTAATGTATATTGATAAATGTTACTATTTTAATCTTCAATGTTTTCTAAACAAAAAAGCTTAAAGTGTAATTTTTGTCAGTTGTGAAATAGAGTGGTGGGGGAAGGTTAAACTTTAATTTGGAAAAATGCTCATAACTCCGGTTTGGCTTTACCGAATTTAGTGAACCTGGTTTCGTTTAAAAGAGCTTGCTCAGACTCATTTTAGCTTTATAAGCTGTGGCTGCTTACGTTTTATGAACGCCGCTAAAGGGCATTAAGTAAAAAACTGACAAATTTTACAAAATTTTTGAAAAAATTTAAATACAACGATATATACCTTTTTACATAGTTAGTTAAAGAAAGAAAGGCCCACTACTTTGGCGAAAACTGCATTTGGATATTTCTATTCAAACCGCAGATTTTAGCAAAAATATAAATAAAACGTTGGAACGTAACACATTTACTGACTTAACATTTTTTACTGGGTCCATTTTTTAAGGTATAAATTAAATTTATAAATTTCTGCAAAACGTAATGCCCAACCATGATTTTTACATATTTTAAATAATCGAACGATATTAGATAAAAATGCATAATTACTTATAAGTAAATCAATCCATTAAGCGTGTATATTTGCATATTAAGTAAGCTTTGAAAGACAAACAAAAGACTTATATATTTCTAAAAAATGGGCATTTTTGTTTTCATCTTAAAAATGTGAAAAAAATGTAGATTTTTATTGACCACTCTAATCAATTTTTTTTAATGTAATTATCTTCGGATGATTGCTAAAATAGCGTATCTACCATTAAATCTTCAATATGATGTAGAATGACTGTAGTAACGGTGGTGATCAGCGCTCTAACTCACACCTACTGCCATACGCAGCCTATCTCTTTCTACAGTAAATAAGACTTATTGTTATGTTGACCGGCAATTAAACCCCGGAAAAAGTGTCTGCCTTTTTGGAATTATTTTTTTTTATATTTAATTAAGACGCTATTAAAATTTCAGCGTGAATCAAACACTTCAAATCCTATTTAAAAAAAAATCAACTTTGGGGTTGATTTATTAATTATAAACCCTCTCAAAAGTTAACTTCATATTTACAACAGTTAAGACGTGAAAAATACGGATGTCCAACGATATCTGGGACTGAAATTTCTAAATGATGCGAAATGCGACAGGAAATTCCTGATGATAAAGTTAATCCTTCTGTACTAAAATAAATTATTGTTTGCGAATCATTGGAACTAGAGTAGCAAGACATAAAAATAGTATTATCAACTGTAAGACTACTAGAAAATTTAATAAAATCGAATATGGTTCAGGTTGATGCTACATATAAACTTATTTGGTAACGAGTCATGATCGCGGGAACGAGTGACAAAGATCAAGTTTTTCATGCATTTATATTAGCGGTTTGCAAAGGTGAAAGTGCTGATGACTTAAGCTTTATTTTTGGGGCATTACACGATTATGACTTGGAGTGGCAACCATTGCTATTACTTGCAGATGGATGAGAAGCTATTACTATGGGCTTTGCAAATACCTTTGGTGTTCCTAAAGTGCGTATAATGTGTTTCTTTTATGTCTTGAAAAACATAGAAAAATATTTAGAACCACTGAAAACCGAGTCTAGTAACTTAAAAAAAGATATTTGTACTTTACAGCTATGCAAAGATGAAATGACATTTGTGAAGGCATCACAGCTATTTTTGGAAAAGTGGAATAACACGGACGACCAAAGAATAAAAGATTTTATCCGGTACTTTAATTCACAATAATTAATAAAAAATTCAAGCTAATATGAAGGTATTGCGGTCGGCTACCCTAGCACTAATAATGGTTTGGAAGCAACCAATGCAATTTTTAAAAAAGAACATACACTGAGAGAAAGATTTCCGGTCGGACAATTTTTAAACTGTTGCCTTAATTTGTTAGTTAAGAGATCCTCAATCACCGAATTTAAAAAAGTTTTGTTAAATCCCATTAGTGCCTTTTCGACAATGAACAAACGCTTTTCAGTGGGCAATATCCAACATAAAAGTGCTGCAAGAAAACAACGGAGAAGGTCATAAAATCTTTTATGCATGTTCAAAATCAGGTAACGGATCAATTACACCTGAAATACTTTCTAAATATAAAGAAAATGAGGGAACATGGGAAACTTTTGACGATTTTAAAAAGTACAGTAGTGCTCTTTGGACCATAGTTATTAATTTAAATGATCTAAGTCAGTCCAATTGTACATGTCCTTACTTTTTAAAACATTTGAACTGTAAACATCTTTTGGGCATGAAGATTCAACTAAAACTTTTAAGTGTACCAAACGAAGCAAAATTAATACCTGTAGGTCAAAAACGTAAACGTGGATGACCGGCCAATGTAAAGAAAGCTTTAATAGTTCAGTAGAATTAGTTTACTTTTAATTTTTATATTTTACTTTTTGATAATTTCTGTTTTGAATGTGTATGTAATTTTGTTTTTTTACATAATAAGTTTAGTTCTTTAGTTAGAAAGAATTTCCACCAATAAATATATTAAGTTATTCGTTAATTTACTTCTGCTAGTTTATATAGATCAGATCGTATTGTCGATTGATTATATATTTTTGTCGTGCAACGTTTATTTTAGTTGTGCGATATTTATACCTGGCGTGCAATATTCATTTTTGTCGTGTAATTCTATATTTTGGTCTTACTTTGTATGTTTCTGGTGTGCAATGTCTATTTCTGTCGTGCAATATATTATGCTGCTGTGCAATTATTATTTTTTTGCTTGAAATATTTTTGGGTTATTTAATATATTTTATTGACGTTCTAAGAGTCTATTTAATAGTTCAGTAGTCCTTTTTTGACGCGCCGTTAAATGTAACCCAAATTTAAGTACAAATTTATTATACATTCTTACTTGGGCAATAGTGCGAGTGATCTGTATGGGCATTTTTAAATGTAAATATTGTTTATAATGTTTTTGTAACTTTTAGAGATCAAGTTACAAAAACATTATAATGCGGCAAAAAATAACAAATATTCGTTAAGTTAACATCTGACTTAAAAAGATTATGATAATATCGGTCTAATATTGTTATTTTTATGTTTCAATTAATTTAATTTAAATAATTCCACAAATCAGAAGAGTTTGAAACTGTCAAAAATCTTTTAAACTAAGTAGCCCAATTAAATTTTTCATCACAATGGTCAAGAATGCATAATTTCTCTTTTAGGCAAAGTTTCAGAAACCTGTGGTCGTCCACAGCTAGAATTTTGCAAAACCCATTGAACGCCATTTTCAAAATATTATAAGAATACTTTACTCTTCCCGTTTCAAGCCTTACTACATATTTCGGGATATTTGTTGGTACTAGCAGTATTTTTTCCAAAAAACATATTTGAGCCATTTCAAGTAAAATTAAATACCGCAAACCTCAAACGAAGACTGAGTTTGTCAGCGTGCCAATGATTTAAATGTATCAATATTGGCATTCGAAATTATTGGTATTGTGACGAAAGTCTAATTTATTTAAAGTTTATTTATTTAAAAATACACTATTTACAATTTATTTCAGACGTACTATTTAATTTATGTAATATTTAGATACTAACTAACAATTCTAATTTATTTCTTACACTTTAACTTTTCAATACAATGTTCTACATTAAACTAAACTGGGCGCTGATACGTCGGCTATTTATATTAGTCTAACTCCGCTACTGGAAAATGCTAGAGACTTCGCGACGATTCTACCCCTATGACTAATCGGCACTTCTATGCCGTTCCAGCTGTTTCTCGAGCCTCAGTGGCATTCCCAGAACATTCCGTCGCCTCGAGCACGAGTTAGTCGCAATGTGAAGGTCGAGCGTACACAGGGTAGGCTTTAAGAATTTCATAACAGTATTATTGCCCCTATAGCTTATTTGGATTTTTCAGTAGACATAGTGGACATTTCTCGAAAGTACTTGTAAACACAACTCCTAGATATGTACATTTATTTGTCATATATACCTCAGAACCATTAAAAGTAAATTTATATCTTTTCTTTTGAAATCCCCTCGTGAAAATAACATTTTTTTTACTTTTATCTGTTTTTACCTGCAGCTGATTTAATTTAGAATAATCCTCCAAAATTCTGAGTTTATTGCAAAATCAATTTCCAAGTGAGCAAGAATTTAGAAGGTGATCTGCATATAGAAGTAGTTAAACGTTCTATACTGTGAATATACTATAAAGTGAATATCAGCAATAAATAAATTAAACACAAGTGGACTTAAAATTCCCCTTGCAATATTCCGGTAGTCACGAGAAATGGTTTGGTTAGTCCATCATTGCATTTAATTCTTACAGAAGTAGTTAAATATAATTAATGAACCACACGCAAAATATTTGACGTATTACCAGTGCTTAGCAAATTAGACCATAATAGCAAAGATACGTCGTTTTCTATGTCTTATATGTAATTGGATAATTAAACTTAGGGTATAAACATTGTCAATACAACCTCTGCCTGGCCTAAAATTAATTTATCTTCAGGTAAAATATTAAATTCTTTAGTCCAAAAGTTCTCCGTAATTCAAAGGATCTTCAAAAGGACTTCCTTTATGTAACACAGATAATAAGATAGTCGACCAATTATCTGCAAGCTCGGTTGTTTTAATAATATTCTTAAAAAGAGAAGATAAGTACAACATCCAGATGTGTGCAAGATTTTTGTAAAAATCATATATGGGATACAATCAGTTTCCGAAGATTTAGGGTTCTTACATTTATTTAAAACCTGATAAATTTCAGATGTACTAAAGGGATAGGATGACGTCAATGAAACTAGTATCGTCAAAAATGGAGACCTGATAAATATTTTATAGAAAAGTTCCTAAGTTTCAATTAATAAACCTTTACGACTTGGAGTAACGCGAAGTTGTTTAACTTCTGACCAAAATTCTCTAGAGTTTCTTATATTAGTTGAATATAATAGTCCTGATACTATTTCTTTTTGAAAAATAATAACTTTTTGTAATAAGCCTTATTTTAAATGTATTGTGATTAAGTACCTGCAAAAAAATTGTATTTTATATTTATTTATGCAACAAGTGCAAAAAGTGTTTATTGAACGCGACGTGAAATTTTACAACATGTCGAGTGCAATAAACACTTTTTTCTACGTTCAATAAACAATATTTTTTCTACGTTCATGCAAAAACCAAAAAATATTTTATAGAACTGCCGTTGTATTATCCAAATCATAGTAGCCGTGATCGTGTACCTTTATTTAAGGCATTTATTTACGTTTGTGTTCATAATTTGAAATGACATTTTTAATAAAATAAATTTTTTTAATAATTAATTTATTAAATGATTGAAAATAATATAAAATATGCAATTGATTTTAAAACGTAACACAGAAAATGAAAATGGACTAAATATTTGGCGTTGATTTAAATATTTAAGTTTGTCATGATCATAAAACGCTGTAGTAAAATGACAGATGAGTGCAATAACATTTTTATTGCCCTTGTGCAATAAAGAAACAGTTTTTTCACTAAATATAATTCAATAAAGTTTTGTTTTTTGCATGAATACCGAATAATAGTATTTATTACATTTTACTACTACAATTGTTAGTAATTTAAATATATATTAATTATTTTTATTTTCGTCTTAGGCATACGACTGGTATATAATTTAATAAAATGACAACAGCCAGCCGTCGACTAGAATTAGAAGATATGGTGGTAAGATATTAGTCAAACCGAATGTCAGTCACAAATTTAGAAAGCATAGTAATAATGAGGATATCGTAGTTGCCACATGTTGGATGTGAAAGCACGGCTATACCTAATACAAAATAATAAGTATTGTATATCTAAATGCACTCATTGCTCTTAATATAAAATATCTTAAGCAACTGCAGTAGCAGACTAAGCTAGCCAAGCTGATTTTATTATTAAAATCATAACAGACATTACATAAATGTTTCTTTTCTTGTTTAATTCTATTAATTTTTAAAATAATTTATTAATTATATATACTTTCTCTTTATGGGTTTAAAAATAAACTTTATTGTTTTTTATATTATTAAATTGTATAATTTTTTAAATAAGAAAGATAAGGAAGTCCTTTTGTCTTAACATTACAATATAAAAAACACACCTTTTGGCGACGTTGTTAAGTACAATAAATCTGTAGGATAGCTGACGAGCTAAGTAAGGTCTATTAATTTGGGAGGGTGCACAATGAGCCTAGAGAAGCCTAAGTGCCATGAGGGCAACCCAACCTCCACACGTTGGAGATAGAGTTATTCGCAGTCTTATTTATATTCTATGAAATAATGTCTATTTTAATTGTTAGGAATCTTAGGAATCATATCGTTGCCCTAGTTTCAAATAATCCGAATCGCTATGGTTTCATAGATTTTTGTAATTTTGTCAATTTTATGAGATTTGAATAAAAACGATTTTTTCTGAAATAATATTTTTTACGTTCTCCATCTTCATTTATTATCAACATTTGTGGCGACCGTAATAGGACCTACGATGGACAACTAAAAGGTAAAAAAAGGCGAGTTAAGAGAAGCCTTCAAGGAATCAATTTTAGAAATCGAATCCGCACTGAAAGATGTCATTGATGATTTTCACGTGCAGGTTCTAATAACAACACTACGGGACCAAGAGGAAAGGTTATGGAATTTAGACACGAACATTAAAGATGCTATGTACTCCTATAAAAAGATAACCACTGAAGAAATAAAGCAAGAATTAAAAGAAGCTGAAGAATACAGGTCTAAACATACACACTATAGGAATAAATATCAACGTGCCTTGGAGAAGAATAAAAAATAAATTCAGAGTTTCAGTTCAGAGATGAGAGAAAAAAAGCGATTCAACTTACCCAAAATAGAATTGAAGAAATTTAATGGTGATGTAAAGAATTGGATTGGTTTTTGGGGGCAGTTTAAAAAAATCCATTAAGACTGCGATATTGACGTAAAAGATAAATTTCAGTACCTGATAAGTTCAATGGACCGATTCAATGGTAGTATAAGGTTGGATACAGTCGAAAGGATCACGGAAAATATTTGTGCAGAACAGGGTGTCAGAGATTAAAATGTACACAAATAGTGATCAGTGGCGGTACATCCCTACAAAATTAAATCCTGCTGGATTTAACTTCAAGAGAATGTAATTGTAAATCTCTACTTGAAAGTAAATGGTCGCAAGGTCCACAATGGCTAAGTGATAATGTTAAAAATTGACTACTCCAAAGAAGAGATAGATTTAGAAAGAAAGAGAGAGACAGTAAGCTCTCTATACATGCAAATAATACTATTTCTAAAGATTTTAGTTACTTTTCTAAATTTATTAGGATAGTCAGGATGATATCCTGGATGATGAGGTTTTTTAATAACAGTAGTCAAAACAAAGCGAAATTGATTGGCGAATGGCCAAAGAAATAGAACAAGCCGAACTAAAGATAATTAAAATTGTTCAGTTAGAAAGTTTTGAAGATAATGAGAATATAAAAGGATTAGAAATATTCGTAGATGACAAGCATCTTAAGAACAAAAACTAGGTTAATTTATAGAGAAGATGACTTAGATTTCAAGTTTCCTATATTACTGCCTTCTCAACATGAAGTCATTTAGGGAAAAGATGGAATTCCAAGAACAGTAAGAATTAAAACACAAAAGAGAGAACTTTTAAGACCATTTCAACGTGTTTACCCCTTAGAAATAAGTCAAACCGAACAATGTAATATGCTTTAGAAAACAGACAAAGAAAATCGAGATCGAATAACAAACAAAATGACGAAAGAGATAAAACAGAAAGAAAAAGAAAGGACGATTGAAAATGTTGAATCCAGAACGGTGACAAGGGAAGGAAGAATAGTTAAACCACCTTGTCGGCTTGGGTTTTAGTTATTTCTATTATTGTATTTTATTTGTTTTGTATATTTTATTATTCTCCTCTTCAAGCGGGGAGTATGTTAGTAATATTAGGAATCATATCGTTGCCCTACTTTTAAATAATCTGAAATGCTATGGTTTCAAAGTTTTTGTAATTCTGTCAGTTTTGAAAGATTTGAATAAAAGCGATTTTTTCTGAAATAATATTTTTTTACGTTCTCCATCTTCATTTATTATCAACACTAATACTATACTTTATTGTTAGGGTTAAATTCGTATTTTGGTATTTTTTTATATTTATTATTGCTATTATTATAGCACCCCACTGAAAATATAAGACGCCACACCTGGTTTCTTCTTTATGCGAATATAATTTAAACTAGTGTATTATTTAACGAGCGCAAAATGATACTTATTATTCATGAGTATGGAGTTCGAAACAACCACCAACAACCTATAATTCAACTGAATATAGAATAGTTACGAGTCCAATTTTTGTTTCTCATTTTAAATAGATAGAAGTTTCCATTATTTGATTTTCCTCTGTCTAGAATATGCTTTTAATATAACGAAGTCCATTCAGAAGAAGCTTGATATGAACATTGAACTGAAATAATGAACCTTTATAGATTTTAAATTTAAGTTATCCTATTGGATATTAGAAAGATATTGCAAGTTCACTTAAGGTCAGTCACTATTAGCGCCGCTCTTATTTTGTCATCTGAGCATGTTCCAGATCTGACCTTATTAAAGATTATGCCTGTCTTTAATTGTGGATGTTTAAGGGCAGCAGAGTGGCGACTTTATAGCTTTTAAGTGAACTCGCCGACCTTCGTAAATATTTAATATTTTCATCATGTAAACCTTTAAAAATGATAATTTTTAATGCTTCTTCCATATTATGTACTATTATAGATAACAAAATAGTTGATCTGAAATTTAAATTATTTAAAATGAGGTTACAAATATGTATAAGGACAAGGACTCTAATGTAAAAACTTTATTTTTACAATAAGTGTTATAACACTCTTCACACAGTAGTCTGTGAAGAGCCTTATGCATTCGCTTTCGTCCGTCCGTCTGTCCGTCCGATGTCACGTTTTTTGTCCGCACAATAAGTCAAAAACAAAAAACGATATCAATTTGAAAATTTCAGAAAAAAATCAAGGTCTATAGAGGAACAAAGTCTATTAATTTTGAAAAACTCCTATTAAAAATGGGATGTTCAAGTGGGTTAAAATTAAAAAAATCAAAAAAATCAAAAAAATCAAAAAAATCAAAAAAATCAAAAAAATCAAAAAAATCAAAAAAATCAAAAAAATCAAAAAAATCAAAAAAATCAAAAAAATCAAAAAAATTAAAAAAATCAAAAAAAATCAAAAAAATCAAAAAAATCAAAAAAATCAAAAAAATCAAAAAAATCAAAAAAATCAAAAAAATCAAAAAAATAAAAAAAATCAAAAAAATAAAAAAAATCAAAAATCAAAAATCGAAAACAAAAAGCGATATCAACAGGAAATTTTTTATTAAAAATAAAGCTCTATAATAAGATAAATCTTATTGATTTGGAAACAATCTGAACTAAAATGGGGGGTAGAAAGGGGTTGACATATTAAAAAAAGTCATAAATCAGAAATGAAAAGCGATACCAACATGAAATGGTTAGCAAAAATCAAGATCTACGAGTAAACGAATTCATGAAAAATGGGAGTTTTAGGAGGGTTGAAATTTAAAAAATTAAAATCATAAATCAAAAATAAAAAGTGATATCAACATAAAATGTTTAGTATAAATCATGCTTTACAATGCAATGAAGCCTATTAATTCTAAAAACAATCTAAACAAAAGTAGGAAGATAAGGGAGTTGAAATATAAAAAAAATCCTAACTTAGAAACAAAAAAAACGATATCAAATTAATATCTTTAGAAAAAGCAAGCTTTAAAAGGGGATAAAGCCTATTAATTCAGAAAATAATCTGCATAAAAATGATATTATTTTGAAATTTTTAGCAAAAATCAAGCTCTATAAGGAGACAAAGCCTACCGATTTTAATGAAAATCTAATTTAATATGGTTAATCAAAACTCAAAACCGAAAATTGATATCAACATAAAATATTAAATAAATAATAAAGCTCTATAAAAAGATAAAGCCAAAATTGATTCTTTAAAAATTTGAATTGAAATGAGGGGTTGAATATAAAAAAAAAAACAAAAATTAAAATAAAAAGCCATATCATCAAATTCATAGTAAAAATCAATTGCTGTAAGGGAAAATGCCTTTGATTTTAAAAAAAGTCTGATTAAAATTGAGAGGCTTAGAAGGGTTGAAATTAAAAAAAAATATATATATATATATATATATATATATATATATATATATAAATCAAAAATTAAAGCGATATTCACATTAAATTTTTAGTAAGAATCGAGCTTCACAAGGAATAAATAAAAAATCTGAATAAAAATAAGGGATAAGGGAGGTTGACATATTAAAAAAATATACAAATAAAAATAAAAAGCATTAAAACATGAAATTATTAGTTAAAATCAAGCTCTACAAGGGAATAAAGCGTATTGATTCTAAAAAAATCTGACAAAATAGGGGTACAAGGAAGGGGGTTAAAATTAAAAAAAAATCCTAAATCAGA
Organism: Psylliodes chrysocephalus; assembly: GCA_927349885.1. Classification (NCBI taxonomy): domain Eukaryota; kingdom Metazoa; phylum Arthropoda; class Insecta; order Coleoptera; family Chrysomelidae; genus Psylliodes; species Psylliodes chrysocephalus. Next base: position 54,221,470 of record OV651817.1, read on the forward strand.
AACAAAAAGCAATATCCACTTGAAATATTTAGCAAAAATCAAGCTCTATTAGGGGACAAAACTTATTTATTTTAAAAGAAATTGTGAACAAAATGGAGGGTTAAGGAGGGCTAAAATAAAAAAATAGATATTTATTTTTTATTTTTTTTTTATTTATTAAATACACTGCTCAACAGGCTAGTTATAGAGCAGGAAAAAAAATTGTAATTACAAAAGTAAATATAAATATAACATATTGCACAATAACACATAATTTGGATATAACATAAATTACACAACATAACAAAAATTACATAATATAACAAAAATTACACAATATGACAAAAATTAAATCAATTAATGACTATACAAAAGCAAATAGTACCAAAACAGCTTTACAATTTTTTGAGCTGCAAGCTTACAAGAAAATAAATCAATTCTATCTTGCAAGTTGTTGCAGTTTTCACACATAAAATACAACGGCGTGTTTTTTAATAAATTTGTCCAAGATAGCGGGAGATAAAACATTAAGTTGTTCCGAGATTCAATTCTTGGCACTTTAAATACAAGTTGTTCTAATAACTCGGAACAATCAATTTGGTAGTTAATAAGTTTATAGAGGAATATTAACGACTGATTTTTTCGTCTACATTCTAAGCTTTGCATTTGAAATCTATTTAAAAGTAACGCGTGATTTATCCCAATTGGTGGGTATGTTCCGTCTATCTTAAATGTCAAAAATTTTAGATATCGTCTTTGAACGTTTTCAAGAGCGCTTATGTGAATATCATAAAATGGTTTCCATATTATTGAAGCATATTCTAATTTTGATTTGACGAACCCATTGTACAACATATTCATGATTTCGATAGAATTGAGGTCAACTGCATGCCTAATGATAAATCCCAAATTTCTGAATGATGCTTTTACCACGTTATTTAGATGTTCATTAAAAGTAAGTTATTTATCGAACTTTACCACAAGATCTATAACAAAATCAGCCCTATTTAATATAACACCATCCAAACAGTAGTTATGGAGAATTGGATAATCTTTTTTGACACTATATTACATTTTTTTTATGGCATTAATAATGCCATTTACGAAAAGTATAAATAAAAGCGGTCCCAGAATCGAGCCTTGAGGTACGCCAGAGGTTACTAAAACATCGACAGACTCAAATCCATGCACTTCAACAAACTGGGTTCTGTTTGTCAAGTAAGATTAAAAAAAATGTATGACAGGCTTGGATAATCCAAACTTGTTAAGCTTTTGAAGTAATATTTTATGATCTAGTTTGTCGAAAGCTTTAGAAAAATCGGTATATATTACGTCTAGTTGACCGCCGCCATCAACTATTGTAGAACTGTATTGTGTAAATGAGAATAGATTTGTTATTGTTGACCTGTTCTTACAAAAACCATGTTGTTCGTCCACTATCTGATGTTTGACGTGTGGTATTATATTATCGTATAGTAAAATTTCAAAAACTTTGGCAAAATTACATGTAATAGTGATGGGTCGATAGTTCTCGATACATTTTTTTTTCCTTTAAAAACAGGACATATTCTTGACCTCTTCCATGCATTCAGAAATGTACCAGTACGCAGTGACAAATTAAATATTTTATTTAAAGGAATAGCTAACGCATGGAAACAATCGCGAACCATGAAGGATGATATATTATCTGGTCCCTTGGTAAATTTATATTTTAACTTTAATATTGCCTTCGACACATCAGATTCTTTAAATTCAGCTATATGCACATGTAAATTATTTGATAAATCACTCTCAAAGTCAACATCAAAATTTGATGATTTACTGTATGAATTTTTAAAGTAAGTAGCAAATCAATTTACAATATCCTGCACATTTAAAAGATTTAAATTATCATAAGTCATAAATTCAGGTATTCCACCATCTTTCCTTTTAGAATTTACGTATGACCAAAAGTTCCCACCATTTCTTTTTATATTCTCTTGTAATGTTTTAACGTAGTCTTTATGTGCTTTCTCTACGTCCTTTTTAATTTTGGATCTTAGCCGTTTAAATTCTTCGAAGGCATTTAAATCATCAAACACCAAAGCGATATCAAAATAAAATCTTTAGTAAAAATTAGGTTTTTTATGGGGATAAAGCCTATTTATTCTGACAAAAAATCAGAATAAAAATGAGGGGGGGATGTTAAACTGTGAACAATATAATATAGAATGCCAGTCATTATATATCTTTATTCTAGTTTTGGCATGGAATTCATTTGTCTCTAATTACTTTGTAACTATTAGTAGCTAACATTATTGAAATTCGCTATATCTCTTCAATGTAAGTTGCTAATCGCCAGATATGTCTATATAATCTAAGACTGCCACTAGTTTTATTTAGAACCATCTTATTTAGTTGGAAATTATAACAATACATGTGAAAATAACTTGTCTTAAATTTTATAAACTCAAAAATTATTATAGTCATTTTAACCGATTTAACGAGACCTAACTTTCCTATTATTCCACTGTAAATGATATTGTGGAAATTTTTACCTTGACAACTGTTAGAATATTTTCGTATTGTTACACAAGTTTCTGGTAACTCAGTTTATTTCAATTCAACTTTATAATTCAAATATATAACTGTGTATATAAACGTATGTCTATCATAAAACTAAAATTCTGACGTCAGGATCACCGACTTACATTACTTGCTTTCACCTTCTAGAACCTTACCGAAACGTCCAGTTGTTTCTTGACATTTCTAGAAGATTATCCCTTCTTCTTTTACTTGCATCTTTACTTATAACGATCACAGACATTGTATGGTGATGGGTAATATCGCTCCTTTTTCTCTATTTATTCATCCCAAATAACTTTATTCCTGGGACCTTGGAGCTAACGGGGAGGATGTGGACCATAATATGGCGCTAACTTTCGTATTTAAACAACCTTGGATTTGCTTGAGATTACACAGCCATTTTGGGTCGTCCCTCTCAAAATGTGTCCTAGTAGGTCTTTGTCGTGCCACTGCATACATTACATTTTTTACACTAATCTTTTACATCCCGTCTGCAATTGACCCAATCAAATCTTGCCCGAACTCGTGCCAGTGTCCTTTTAGTACCAAAATGTCTTGCCAAACAGCTGCTATGAAGCTTGTCCAAAACATCTCTGACATGTGATTTCGGCAGTACCAATTGACCGATTATATGTACTTCATCCAGGCTCTCCCACTTATGGTGCAATAGGCCATTTCGAAGATACAGGGAATCCCACCGAGTCCAGTACCCCCTAATAACATCACTGTATTTGGCTATCTCTTGTCAAGTAGGTGTTACTTTATTTTTGGGCCATTCCCGGATAACCTTCAAGTCATTGTCTTTCTTGTCACTTTCTAAGGCTCTCAAGGGTAATTTCTTCTTCGTCGCCCTCTGACTTGATAGTGATTGCACGAAGAGTAATTTTATCAACCAGTTTCTCTCGTTCTTCGAAACTTTTACTGTACCGGAATTATCTTTCTAAACAGGGTGCGTTCCTATGGAGATGGACTCTTCGATGCTCTAATTTTTGGTTATTGCTAAAAAGCCTAGGTGTGGGTGATCGGCTTCTCCGGTCCGTCCGTCCGTCCGTCCGTCCGTCCGTCCGTCCGTCCGTTCGTCCGTTGTTCCGTCGGTACGTTGGCCTGTTCGTTCAACCGTCCGACCGAAGTCAATAACGAAAAACAATATTAACTTAAAACTTTCAGATAATAATAAGATCTAAAAGAGTACGAAACCTAAAAATAAAATAGGGAGGGTTAATATGGTTTAAATTAAAAAAAAATCATAAATAAAAAAGTGATATCAACATCAAATTTTAAATAAAAATCCAGCTCTATAAGGAAATGAAAATTGATTCTTAAAATAAAAATCCAAATAAAAATTGAGGGTTAATGAGGGTTGAAATATTAAACAAATCCTACCCCAGAAATAAAAAACGATATCAACTTAAAATCTTTAGAAAAAATCAAGCTTTATATAGGGATGAAAACTAATAATTTAGAAGAAACTCACAAAAAAAAATAAGTTTTTAAAAGACTTCCTCACAATTTTGACCCCCTACTTTTTTAAAAAACAGGATGCCACTAAAATCCTACATCAGTTTTATTTTTCTTTTCTTCTAGTATTTATAAAAACCTCAATTACTAAGTTATAGACCCCTGACATAGTAAGAAATACAATTCAGTTTTTTCATTGCTCTACTAAATATTTTGTTTATGATTTATTTTTACCTCATAGATAATCTTATAAATGAAGTTATAAAATCACGTGAATATATTCAAAGGTAAGATCAAAAGAAAAATTTAATTGTGAATATTTTTAACTATGACCTTTCTTCAAGGGCCTGTAACTTAGTAATTAGGGCTTCCACAAAAAATAATCAGAACACAAGTAGGATTTCAGTGGCGTCCTTTTAACTAAAATTTATTGTCAAAAAAGAAAGGGGCTCAACAGTGTGAAAAAAATACTATATAATTTTAAACGCCACTGACTTAATTTTATTGGTCACCGTATAGGTACTTACATTTCATTTTAATACTAATGTTAAACAATAAATACTGCATTGTCAATTACCTAGTTATTAACTTTATAAATAATGATATTACACGAAAGTGGTGACGTCATTAGTACATCCAATTATAATGATAGACGCGCCGTTAAAAATAAAAATTGACTTGTTAAAGCATTTTGCTAAAATACTGTTAAACAGATTGTTATCCAATTAATTCCAACTTATATGTTCTCGCAATATATTACCTATACTATCGTCTTTGCTCCATTTTTCTTGTTGGGTAGAGAAGTCCATTATGAACCCCGCTTGCTGGTTCTTACTTTTCTCAGGAGTATATGACTTACTCATTAAAACTCCACCCCTCCATCACATACGTTATTACCGTCCTTTTCAATCGGCATCAGCCTCTGGGATTTGGCCTCTTATTCTACCTGTTTAGCCTTTCCATTGTCTCTATTTTGTTTTTCATTGCTTGTTGACTAGACTATAAACTACTTTCACACTTGTTTCCCTTTTAGCATGATGTCTACTATGTTTTCACTCGTAAGTCTTTCCACTTTCTGTTCCACTTCCGCTCTTATTCTTAGCCATCACTGGCATTCCAGCTGAGTGTATGTCGGGGTATAACTGCCCTCTTTACATTATATGCATTCTGCAGTTCTGCGTCTTTCAAATCTTTTCGCACATGTGTTAAACGACTAGAATCCCAACAGGAAGATAAGATATTATTATGGTCCATTACTTAATGTTTACTTATTACCTATCTCTTCAGTTCAGGTATTATAGATTTTGTCCATTTGCTTTTCTCCCTGTGCGCTTTCTTTGCCCATTCCTCTTTTAATTTCTTTAATATTGTTTCCCTCTCACCCCCTTGCCCTTTCTTTATTCTTATCTGCATTCTTGCCTTTTCCTCTGTTAGTAGGTGTATAGGGAGTACTTCTGCAAACGCTTGGACGGCCTTAGTGCACTGTTGTATAAGCACTTGTTACTTTTAGTAGCGCTTTTTTTTACTTTCCCATTTTTAGTACCTTATACAGCAATTTTATATATACTAATTCCGAATAACTTATATTTGTCAGTATTTTCGACAATTTCGCTAGTCTCTTCTCTGTCTTCTTTAAAATATATCTTAAATTTTGTTCAAACAGCATATTCTTATGGTGTTGTATTTTGATCATGCCAATTCTAATTTTTAAACCCTCTGTTATTGATATTTCTATGAGGATTAACGCCTTTGTCTTGTGTTCTGCAACCTCCAGTATCTTTTTTCTTATCCTTTTCAGGATCTTCTCTATCAAATTTTTGTCTTTTATGATTACCTTCTTATAATTTGCAGCAATAACTATCAGGAGTATTTTAGTGTTCTATTGTATTGAATATTCCATAACAGAGGTATTAAAACTAAACCTTGTGAAACCCCTGTTCTGCTTGTCTGCTTTAATTTGTCTGAGACATATACGAATCTATTAGGTTCCTTATTGGTCCTGATGCTTGTTTTTTACTCGAAACCTATCCATTATAACTTCCCATGAGTCTGTATTGAAGGCGTTTTTTAAAGTCTACTGCTGCGACGCACTTATTTCTGCTGTTTTTTACTAGCATCACTAATTAATAAACAGTCTAGGTTGCGGACCTTTCCTTTCTAAAACCATATTGTAATAGACAGAGTCCTTCATCCACTTCCCTTTCTAGCCTTGCGTTTATAAGTATTTTATATAATATAAATAATACTGTAGTGTAACCAACTGAAATAAAGAGAGACAACTTAACTAATATCTCTCTCTCTTTCTTTTATAAAAGTATGATAAATAAAATGGCGGCGTGATCGACTATGAAGTGACTAGGACACTACGAGTGACCGACTGAAAGATTCGTTATCTATTGGCTACCTACATGTTATTGAGGGAGTGGTAAAGGTTAAAAGAAAATATCTATTGATTTATATCTAATCTTTATTGAAAATATTATAGATAAAAGAATCAGAAAGTAAAAATTTATAAGTATATAAAATATATTTATAAAGATTTAATATAGATCTGGTTCGGTGCAATAAAAAATAATTAGTTTATCATATGAGGGGAAGAACCAGCAAGAAAACCCCAAAGTTAGAATAAATACAATAAAACCAATCAAACATCAATTTGGATACAAATGATAAATTAAGTATATATATAAAAAAAACACATTTAATTACTTGATGATTTAGTTAAACTCGGAAAAAATATATGAAATAATATTCAATTTTAGTTAAACACAAGAAAATATATGAAATAATATTCAATACATTATATCAAAAAAAAATATATTATACTGCAAGGCAAAAATAAAATAAATATTTTAAGAACAATAACGTATCAGATAACAAACATTGAGCATCACTAGTTTCAAACACACTCGAAGCAAAACTGAAGAAGGGTTAATAAGTAAAAGGTAATGGGAAAGCTATACAGCTTTACTACCCACCTATGAGTTGAATATTCTGGTGACAAAATAAGGTAAGTTACCGAGACACCTATCCCGAATTATATCACAGAAACTGCCGAAGTGCCCAGAAATTCTAAGAATCCCACCAGCCGGCAGCTCAAGTTTCTTTTATCAGCATACATGTGTTAACAATGATTATTTTTTACATTCTTTAGTCTGATGTTAGCTTTCAATTATTAAAGACATAATTATAACTCTGTTTAAATAAGAAAATATTTTTTTAAAGAACGATTTTTCAAATCGTGTTATATTTTTGGCGCAGTCAGTAGGATTGTCACGAAGAATCCGACGTGGATAACTTTCGCTATTTTTATAGTTAAGTGACAATTACGAATTTTCAACGTTTCGCACCAATTTCGAACTTTCTATCGCGAGAAAAGTTTTGTGGTGCTACCAAAGAACTGTACTGGAGATTTCCTTGATTAAGATGACAGCCGGACCTTCGATGCAAACGAAAACCGTACTGTAAGTTTCATTTTTCTTATATGTCAGACTCCTCTAACATTGATTCCTTATCCTTTAGTGATCACGAATCTGATTTAGAGCTAGATTTTGTAATTGAAAGTTTTAACTCGATTAATATTAACGATAATAATTATCCAACTAATTTTAGTAAATTGACAAATATTTTAAATCAAACAATGACTCCTCCCCCTAACTTTCAAAAAGTTCACGCGGAGACCATACCTGATTTTTATGGCGACGAAAAAGAGTTGCAATTTTTCCTAGAAAGTATTGATAGCATAGTTACCCATTTTTATGATAACGTAAATATTGGAAACTATCAGAATGTTATAATATTTAGAACGATTATAAGTAAATTGCATGGACCCGCTCGCGAAGTAATTAATATTAGTGGAGCCACTAAAATAAAAGAAATTAAGGAAGAGTTGATTATGAATTTTAGTGATCCCCGAAATGAAAGTTGCTTATTGTTGGATTTAAATAATTTAAGGCAAGCTCCTAACGAGAGCCCATATGAATTTTATGAAAAGGTCAGGAAATTATTAAACACTATTTCAAATTACCTCGGTTTGCATGAACTCAACTTAGATATAAGAAAACTTAAACAGAAATCATATAACGAACAAGCTCTTCAAGTATTTTTAGCTGGGTTAAGAAATCCTTATAGTATCATGGTTCGTACCAAAGATCCCAAAACACTGCTCGAAGCACTTAATTTTATGAGAAAAGAGGATAATATTAAATATTTACAAAATGCGCATTCAAATAACTCTGAAATTTCAATAAAAAGCCCCAACCACCAACATAGACAGAATAACTCTAATAAAACTATTCAAAACTATTGCCTAAACAATAACAATCAGTTTGTTAACAGAAATCAAAATTTTAATAATAACCAACAAACAAATTTTAATCAACCTAGCACTAGCTATTATAGAAATAATAACAATAGTAATTATAAAGGTTCGTTTCCTACTGGTCCTGTAAACATTCAACCTAGACCAGTAGCTAATCAAAGATTTTTCACAAACCGACAGGTCTTTGGACCTCAACAAAACGTTTGGGAACCAAATCCTAATTTTAATGAAAATAATAATTCTACTCCAATGAGTACGACTTCCCGTCAAATTTCTGGCAATTCCAGAAATCAATTACACCAAAATCGTAGAAGGGTATCTGAAGAATTAAATAATGTCGAACATTGTGATTTGGCAGATAATTCAATCGATTTTGTGAGCAGCAATTGCGAATACGAAATTGTAAACTCTCCTTCTGGCGATAATTACCAAAAGCCCAGCCTCCCAAATCCGAAACCATGATAGAATTTTATAATTCACTTGATAGAGGACAATTACCTTATATTGTAATAAATAACCCACCATTAAGACTTTTATTAGACACTGGGGCAACTCGATCATTTTTATCTCCAGAAGCTGTTGATAAATATTTTTCAAAAATGAAAATAAAGGAACCATTTATTATTTCAACTGCTTTTAGCTCCTCCAATCATAACTTTTCAGTAACCATTCCGGCATTCCCAGAATTCCAAACAAAACAGAATATAAAATTTTTTGTATATAAATTTAATTGCATATTTGATGGACTATTAGAAATAGATTTATTAAATTCATTGAATATTCATATTGATTTGCCAAATGCTCAAATAATTTCAAATAATAATATTTCTTTGCCAATTAATTACTTTAATTCCACGCCAATAGAAATAAAACCGAAACTATTGCCTGGAAATTCTGTTTCGCGGATAAAAATCCCCGTTACTATTGAATCCAGAGAAATATTAGTGCCAGAGCAAACTATAGGTAATTGTACAATACCGAGTACATTAACATTTTCAATGAACGGTTGGGCAACTGACGAAATTTATAACAATTCGAATGAAGAAATAAATTCTACTGTATTATACCCAATTAAATGTATTTCAGTTGAGAATAATTTCGAAAGCTATAACTTTACATTATAGATAATTGCGACAAACATGAAATTAATGATCTAATTAAGATAGATCACAAAGAAATGACTATCGGAATTTATAAAAGACATAATGAACTTATAACTAAACAAAATGGTAAAAAATTAGAAAAAACTAATGAAGCCCTTCACAACCCTTTAACGTATGATCCTGTCACCCTCGCATACCACAAATCTGTAGCACGCAAAAAAGATGGTCTACAATTCGGTTGTCGTCATATTAAAAAGAAAGAGCGTCCCAAAGTAAAAATAAATAGAATAAAAAAACAAAAAGATCCGAATTCATTTGAAAAAGTTTTTTCTACACTTTATAAAAATAATTTTAAAAAATCGAAACCGAACTTGTAAACTTGTAAATAAATAATCAATTCAAAAATATAATTTTAACAATTGAAAATAAAAACGCGGTATTCACATCCGAACTTAAAAATAACATAAATTCAATCTCCTTTGAAATAAAACAATGCAAGGAAAAATTAAATTACCTTCATTCTAATAAGAGACTTAAAAGAGGAATCTTAAACGGTCTAGGTACAATATTTAAAAGTATTTCGGGAAACCTAGACGCCGAAGACGGCAAAAGATACGACGACGCTATTGTCTTATTAAATTCAAATCAAAAAGATATAGCAAATACACTAAATAAATAGATATCCTTAACTACTAAAATAATCGATGATTACAACAAAAGTCTATCTTTAATAAAGAAAAACGAAATACAAATGGCTCAAAAAATTAATGACCTTAATAACGAACTAGAAAAATTCGTAAACGATTTTTTCGGATATTTTTTAGCAATAGACGCCTTAGACCAGGTACATGCAGTTCTCAAAATTTTAAATGAAATCTTAAATAATTTAGAAAACTCAATAATATTTGCGAGATTAAAAACATATAGCATTTTAAAAATAGAAGATTTAGAATTTATCATAAATTTGCTATTAAAGTCATATTCAGAAAGTAACTTATTGTTCGGTGCCGATCCATAAAATTTTTATAAATATTATGAAGTTATTACAGTAGACTCTTATTATTCTAACAATCGGATAGTATTTGTGATTCACTTTCCTATAACCTATCCAGAAATATATTCTTACTTTCACCTCTATTCAATACCTACCCAAAATAACTCTATCCTTATCCCCTCCAAATCTTTTCTGGCAATACAAGGAAATAACTATGAGTACGAGGACGAAGAATGCAAAAATCTGAACTCATTTTATTTTTGCACAAACATGAAATCTATTGCCAAAGCTAATGCAGATGATTGTATCCACCAAATATTACAATTGAATAATCAAGACTCTCCTGCATGTGAACTTACTCCAATCCAAATCAGTTCTGTGGTAATCGAACCAATCAATTCTGCCCACTATATTGCAGTATTTCCTCGAGAAACCAAGATCCAAATCAGCTGTGCAAAGTCAGATCTCGCAGTTTTAAAAGGTACCTATTTTATGGAAGTACCAAAGGGTTGCAGTTTCCAAATCCCGAAGAACAGATACTCAAACAACATCGACGTTATTTATGGACAGCCTTTACTTCTGCCCGAAATTAAGATAAATAAAGTCAGTCAAAATCATTTCAGAAAAATCGATATTAATGAAATACCCCTCGACAAGATCCACCTATTGCAGAAGGATCAAAATCGAATTCGTCAAATAAGTCTTCAACCCCCTTCAAACAATACCCATCTGTGGTATACGCCACTGTGGACATTGGGTGTTGTTGCCCTCATCATCATGTTTTTCAAGATTAGGCAATCAACGTCCAGAAATCAAAAATTGATAATACCTGCCACCCAACAAGCCACTTTCAATATCAATACCGAAGAAGACGAATAACGACCCACACCCTGTATGGATCTCTCTGGGAAGGGAGGAATTATATCACAGAAACTGCCGAAGTGCCCAGAAATTCTAAGAATCCCACCAGCCGGCAGCTGAAGTTTCTTTTATCAGCATACATGTGTTAAAAATGATTATTTTTTACATTCTTTAGTCTGATGTTAGCTTTCAATTAATAAAGACATAATTAAAACTCTGTTTAAATAAAAAAATATTTTTTTTTAAAAACGATTTTTCAAATTCCCGATATTGTCCCAGCCACGGGCGAAAATGTTATTATCAATTAACAAGGCAAGTCTTAGTCCAAACGCTCGTAGAGTCCTAATATTTGGCCCCGATGCAATTTCTCCAACAATGAATCGGGACCAGCTAAGGCTAGAAATTTCCAATTTTCTGGAGGAAATAACAAATTCGGGGGAGGCAGCTGGGGTCCTCGATCCTCATTTTAGGCAGGAGAGTAGTGTACCACGCCAAAATATTGAGGAATAGATATTTTGTAATTATATAAGAGATAATAATAAAAAAAATATCATACAGAATATCGTTTACATTACTACACCTTAAACTCGCTTATGAAAAGTTTAACATCTTCATCAAAAAAGTTATTTTTTTTTAAGGAAAATTTCTCAGGCCACAAATTAAAGGATCTGAGGTTACTAAAAACTTTTGTAAAATATCCTACATATCCTCGGCGTTGGTGAGAAGAAAACATTAAATTTGTTTAATGAAAATGATTCAAAAGACAAAGAATATAGGTACACGATAAAAAAAAATCTCACTTTTTTGTATTAGTTTTAATGTCTATGTATATATCAGTACACTTTTTTTATCTTGTTTTAATAAAAAAAAGAGGTTTGTCCTGATAGTATTAGAATCTGCCGCACTGTCTGCCGTCTTAAATAGCGAACCCAGAATGAGACGCCTATGTGATTAAAACCAATTATTTGAACGCGATTAAAATGTCCGGTCTTTACTTATAACAGTAAAATTCAAATCTGAAATAGTGAACCATCAACAAGTTAAATAATATTAAAGTAATTGAAACATAATAATTGACCTAAAAAGGCACTTACATTTTATCACAAATAAAACCTTTTTTAAAAGTCACCTGTACTTAATCACCGGCTTTCTAACTCCTCGATGTTCGATCACTCTCTCTGCCTCTCCCAGCGCATGAACGATTTTTGTTCGTTGGAATTTATTACGGTCAAAAACGATAGAATAGGTGGACGCTTTATATTGGCATTCAACGGGGATGGAATTAAATATGATCCCTTTCAATAGCGTTATTTTTTTCCATCTCTAATGTTTTATCTCGGTATAACTGGTCTGTGTTTTGTCAATCGATAACATTGTCCAACACTAATTTTATTGCCAATAATATCTAAGCGATTTCTAGGTAGTTTTGTGGTGCTCATTACAAATATGTCCATTTAGTTGCATTGGCTCTATTTTTGAAGACATATTAGAAAATTATGATAAAATAAAGAAATAAATCACTTTAAGAGACCAGTAGTCCCCATAAACTTGCTTATGGGGTAGTAAAAATGACAGTGTTGTCGAAAAAGCGAAACGAAAAAACAAATAAATCCATATTGATTTATCAGGTATTAAAATAAAGAAATAAAATTTAATTTGGAAAATTATATCTAATTCGTAGGAAAGAAGCTCTTCTCATACGATTTTCTTTTATTGGGACTGTTAGGAACATCACGTTGTAGGCTCCAGCATTAGTTTGCCATCATATGTTTATCCCATCACTTAAATCACCATGATTGTAGGAAAATTTATCCAAATCAGAAATATTTTTTTATAGCAACAGTTTCTGTGCTTATGCCAAATTTAACCTATTCACCCTAAATGCAGTTCCATAATATTTGCTTCTTTTATTCCTCACGCATTAATAAAACAGGTACATGTATCACCAGGAGTTAGAATCTATATAACCTGCACTATAGCCTTGGGATAATATAACTGAGTTTATGTCAACTTTAATTAAAACAATAAAAAAATGAAAAATTACAGTTTGCCTGCATCGGTAATTAAAGTTCGTAATCATGAAAATTAGTCCAACCTGTTCAATATATTGTCGCTTAAATACGTTTATTTCACCTACATATTCGGTGTGAACAGCGTTTGAAGCGAGTAATTAGTATTATAGTGCAATAACTCTAGTAAACAAAGGAAATCGATTATTTGTAACAGTTGAATGGCCTAAATCTATTGATAAGTAGGTAGATACCTACAAGGGACTAAAATTTAATTAAAATTGCGTTAACCATTATATGTTCAAAGTTACTTAAATGGTAAAAAAGGTGCACATTTTAAAAAAATCCATTAGAATTTTCAAAACTAAATTATCAGATCCAGTTTCCCAGTTTTATTTATTTAAAATCTTTATTCTAAAAGATAAATATTAAAAGTGTTTATTATTCTTAAGACATTTACAAAAATGTATTAAATTAGTCATAAAGCATAAATGCTAAATACTATTGGACTAATAATACAATTATTTCCAAATAAGTATACAGGGTGTTTCAAAAAACTCTTAGTGGCTCACGTACTTTTTGTTAGTCACGTTTAAAGCGCTCGTTCGTACGCACGGTACGCACGCCCATTTTAAACCTAGGTATTTATATATTTGTATTGCTAAAATATTAGCTTTTTCGCGTACTTTGTACAAAAAAAAAATATTTCCAATTATTAAAACGGTTAAAAAACTAAACAGAGCATCTACGGATATCAGGAGCGATAGCACATGTTTTTTTAAATAGCCTGCATAGTTAAATAAAACACAAACATATATTAATAACATATTGATAGTTGGATATTATCAAAGTGAATAAATCTTAAGATTAGATTAGGAGTTGGACGTTATTTATCCTCGTCCACTGCGACCTTTCTATTGTGGGACGAGATGAATCTTAACTTTACTTTTCATACTGAAATGTAACCGGTATCGATATATCGCTCATCTTTTATGTGCACTCCACGCAGGCAGGGTAGTGGAATCGAAGACGCTATAAATGTTTTAAATTCAATACCTTTAGATTTTACAATTTATTACTTAATGAGAAAAAAACATTTATTTTTATTTACTTATTTTTATTTATTTTTATTTATTTATTTTTATTTATTTTTATTTATTTTTATTTATTTTTATTTATTTTTATTTATTTTTATTTATTTTTATTTATTTTTATTTATTTTTATTTATTTTTATTTATTTTTATTTATTTTTATTTATTTTTATTTATTTTTATTTATTTTTATTTATTTTTATTTATTTTTATTTATTTTTATTTATTTTTATTTATTTTTATTTATTTTTATTTATTTTTATTTATTTTTATTTATTTTTATTAATTTTTATTTATTTTTTATTTATTTTTATTTATTTTTAATAATTTTTGATAATTTTAAATAATTTTTATTAATTTTTATAAATTTTTATAAATTTTTATAAATTTTTATAAATTTTTATAAATTTTAATAAATTTTTATAAATTTTTATAAATTTTTATAAATTTTTATAAATTTTTATAAATTTTTATAAATTTTTATAAATTTTTATAAATTTTTATAAATTTTTATAAATTTTTATAAATTTTTATAAATTTTTATAAATTTTTATAAATTTTTATAAATTTTTATAAATTTTTATAAATTTTTATAAATTTTTATAAATTTTTATAAATTTTTATAAATTTTTATAAATTTTTATAAATTTTTATAAATTTTTATAAATTTTTAAAAATTTTTATAAATTTTTATAATTTTTTATAAATTTTTATAAATTTTTATAGATTTTTATAAATTTTTATAAATTTTTATAAATTTTTATAAATTTTTATTAATTTTTATAAATTTTTATGAATGTTTATAAATTTTTATAAATTTTTATAAATTTTTATAAATTTTTATAAATTTTTATAAATTTTTATAAATTTTTATTAATTTTTATTAATTTTTATTTATAATTTTATAAAAATTGGCTCCAAAAATGGAGCCAATGCAACTAAATGGACATATTTGTAATGAGCACCACAAAACTACCTAGAAATCGCTGAGATATTGTTGGCAATAAAATTACTGTTGGACAGTGTTATCGACTGACAAAACACAGACCAGTTATACCGAGATGGAACATTAGAGATGGAAAAACAATAACGGTATTGAAAGGGATCGTATTTAATTCCTTCCCCGTTGAATGCCAATATAAAGCGTCCACCTATTCTATCGTTTTTGACCGTTATAAATTCCAACGAACAAAAATCGTTCTTGCGCTGAGAGAGGCAGAGAGAGTGATCGAACATCGAGGAGTTAGAAAGCCGGTGATTAAGTACAGGTGACTTTTAAAAAAGGTTTTATTTGTGATAAAATGTAAGTGCCTTTTTAGGTCAATTATTATGTTTCAATTACTTTTATATTATTTAACTTGTTGATGGTTCACTATTTCAGATTTGAATTTCACTGTTATAAGTAATTTCATTTTATTTCTTGCCGGTATTTTTTGTATTTGTCATGATTTGTCATAAAAAATTGTTTGCATTCCAATAACAAGTTTATTTGATTTTATGACTTATTTTACTATTTAAATCAGTGAAAAATAGCCTACTTTTAATATTTTAATTTAAATATTTTTGAAGTTTATTAATATTTTGTAGTTTTACTAAGGAACATTTGCTATAATTAATATTTAAACATGAAATTCTTTTCCAGTCATTTTTAAAGTTCTGCAAGGGAAAAGTAATATTGTATTTCTATAAATATGTGTTTTATTTTGATAATCACAGCATTGGTAGATCTAAGTTAAAAGTATAAAATGCCTTGTTAATTGATAATAACATTTTTATAAATTTTTATAAATTTTTATAAATTTTTATAAATTTTTATTAATTTTTGTTAATTTTTATTAATTTTTATTAATTTTTATTAATTTTTATTAATTTTTATTAATTTTTATTAATTTTTATTAATTTTTATGAATTTTTATGAATTTTTATGAATTTTTATTAATTTTTATTAATTTTTATTAATTTTTATTAATTTTTATTAATTTTTATTAATTTTTATTAATTTTTATTAATTTTTATTAATTTTTATTAATTTTTATTAATTTTTATTAATTATTATTAATTTTTATTAATTTTTATTAATTTTTATTAATTTTTAATAATTTTTATTAATTTTTATTAATTTTTATTAATTTTGATTAATTTTTATTAATTTTTATTAATTTTTATTAATTTTTAATAATTTTTATTAATTTTTATTAATTTTTAATAATTTTTATTAATTTTTATTAATTTTTATTAATTTTTATTAATTTTTATTAATTTTTATTAATTTTTATTAATTTTTATTAATTTTTATTAATTTTTATTAATTTTTATTAATTTTTAATAATTTTTATTAATTTTTATTAATTTTTATTAATTTTTATTAACTTTTATTAATTTTTATTAATTTTTATTAATTTTTATTAATTTTTATTAATTTTTATTAATTTTTATTAATTTTTATTAATTTTTATTAATTTTTATTAACTTTTATTAATTTTTATTAATTTTTATTAATTTTTAATAATTTTTATTAATTTTTATTAATTTTTATTAATTTTTATTAATTTTTAATAATTTTTATTAATTTTTATTAATTTTTATTAAATTTTATTAATTTTTATTAATTTTTATTAATTTTTATTAATTTTTATTAATTTTTATTAATTTTTATTAATTTTTATTAATTTTTATTAATTTTTATTAATTTTTATTAATTTTTATTAATTTTTATTAATTCTTAATAATTTTTATTAATTTTTAATAATTGTTATTAATTTTTATTGTTTTTTATAGTTTTATTCATTTTTTAATTATTTTAATTTTTTTTTTATTTATTTCACCACTGTTTTCCTTCCTTAAAATATGAAAATCCAAAACCCCGAAACAAGTCAATATTTATCTATTCCAATTTTCAAGTATACCGCAATATAAACTTTCAGCCATCCTTTCTCCCCAATAAAAGGTGAGAATCCAAAAACCGTGAAATATTTCATTATTTATTTATGATGACTAGCTACAAATCCATTTTTTTATGTTCCTACACCTTTAAAAAATCGATTCTTCCATACACATTTTCACCCCCCGTTTTTCCTCTTAAAATTTGAAAATCAAAAAACCCTGTTATACGTTATTTATGATTAGTTGCTCCAATTCCAATTTTTAAGTTTTTGCCTTTAAAAAACCGATACTTGCATACAAAACTTTTAACCCCTGTTTACCCTCCCTTAAAATGTGAGAACCTTGAAATATATCATTATTTTCATATGATGAGTAGTTACTATTCCCCCCCCCGTGTTGAGGGGTGATGAGTTATAATTTTAATGTTGTTTTCTCTCCATTTGATATATTTATCCATGTAAACTACTCAATATTTCTTTATATTTTTTTCAGATAGAATGGCGAGTGTTTGCTCAGAAGTAGTAAAAGTTAATTTGTTAAATGGAGGTCTTCAGTATTATGGCTAAATGGTATAAGTAATGGATTTTATCTAATAAAATGTCAGTAATTTACTATAAAACAAGCTTATTAGATTTGAAAGGTCCTGTTTAACTTTTTTCTTTAAACTTAACTACGACATACCCTTATAAAATATTAAAATCCTAAAACAGTTGAATAGGGTATTTTACAAAGCTTATCTTTTTTATTTCTTCCATGTACTGATTTCTTGAAAGAAAGTGATAAAAATGTTTTACAACATAACTTTTCAAAATAGTAGTCCACTAAATATTTGGTCAATAAAGTATAATCGTCAATTAATAAAGGTTCATAAGTTGGGTAAAGCTTTGGTTTCCCTGAACACTCCGTCGCGGTGAGCGGACAGTTCGTCTACCGCTGAGGACAGCGATTTTCGCCCGAGGTGGTTTGTTAAACATAGAAAATGAGACCTTCTCTATATCTGTACGTGCTGTTTATCCAATATAAATGTAAACGAAAAGTACTAAAATGGGCGCAGATAAATTGTTTGCGTTGTTATTATTGTTAGAAGAGGAAGAACAAGAGGAACTGTCAATTGCATCCGTCATCAAATACATAAAGCCAGTGGGTAAGTTGTTTTTGTGTCACGATACAGAAGGTGCCTTTAATATCACTGTGCAGCGGAGGCTTTTTGGAAATGTAATCAAATTTAAGGAGTATTTTAGACTTTCTACAGATATTTTTGAATTCGTTATTTTATAAAGGATAACATTTCCAAGAAACCTACAAATTAGGTCATAAAGTCATCTGTATGTGTGAATTTGTCACTCATTGTTTTTTAAAAATAATAACAATATAATTATTTGTATTTTCAAACTGTCTCCGCACATGTCGATGATTCCGCTGATATCAAACTCAATGGATATAAATCGACTAGTCACGACAAATCAGCGGCACGACGCCGTTCTGCTCAAAGAGCGGATTCAAGAAAACCGTTCCCATTTAAATACTCTGTTTGGATAAAATCGTCAAAACGCCGACGGTCGACGGACTGTTCGCTCACCGCGACGAAGTATTCAAAGAAACCAAGGCTTAAGAATATAAAAATAAATAAAATCCCAACAGTTTTAAACCTGAATCAATTTTATCACCGTTGCTTTAGTTTTTTAATTGAAGTTGGTTCACCTCCTAATCCACCGTGTACTAGAGCCATAACTCAAACCAAAATTTGTGCATTAACGCTGCGTATTATGACATTATTTATTGCTTTTCTAGTATAAATGTATGACTAGAAATAGGTATATTTAACTAAATTATCCTTATTTAAAACGCTACCATAAAAAAATTCATTATTTTCTTGTATTTTCGAAGGACCTAATTTATTATTCATAGCATAAAACAGCCTTCAGACAAACCAACACTAGTTATTTTTACTTTTTTAATCTTTGACGAATAGATGCTTTAATTGCTAGAAGTACGTGTCTTGAATCTATATCAGTTGATGAACAAAAAACGCCTCGAGCAAAGTTTTTCGCAAACACAAAAATGAATTAACAATTTTTCGCAAACAACATTCGTTCTTGCTCGTACACACAATGCAACTAGGAGATATTCAACTAGGATATATTCGTTTCACCGTGATTTTCACCAGTTTTTGTTTGTGTAAATTTTTAATTTTTTGTGGCCTGGAATTAATAATAATGACTAAAGGCGCAGTTACCTGCTTTTTATAAATCTAAATATCTAAGGGTATTTTTTACATTTTGTGACAATTCGGATTATGGAAATAGTATAAGTATATTACATTGCGAGTGTGGAAAGTGACATTTTTCACACGAGTGGGAAATATTGTCGCACGAGGCACAAGCCGAATGCGACCATCACACGAGTGTGGAAAATCACTTTTCACACAAGTGATGTACAATATTTTTCCCACGACCACAAAATAATTTTATCACAAAATATAAAAGCAGGTTATTATTATAATAAATAAAATGTATTTAAAAAAATAATCAACAATAATCGTATTTATTCAATTTTCATATTTTCCAAACAAAAAAAAAAAAACTAAAAAAAAATAAAAAACAAAAAAAAATTCTGCCCCTGCAAGGATTTGAACGCGGTCGCTCGCCAGGTCTCAAATGGCAGAGTTGATAAAGTTTGTTACTCTAAACATCTGAGCTAATAGGCTTTGCGTCAATTGAATGATCTAATCGGTTATGTGTTTAACGAAAATAAAAGCAAACATAACTTTTATTTTAAAATTATTTTAATAATAATTGTTGAAGATAAATATCTAGGACCTAATTAACAACAATTTCAACAATTTAACAATCATATCCATTTTAGTATTAATATGGACATTACGACTCGTTTGATATTTTGTGACAGTTGATGCGGAAAGTAGCATATTCGTACACGGGTGAAAAGTAAATTTTTATTCATACGCGTGTGATATAGGGCACTTTCCATAGGACTATATAGTGTGATATGTGTCACTTTCCTAAGTGGTCGTACGAAAAATAATTTACTATGTCTCATGTATTTTCTTTTTATTAATAAATTTTTTTTTGTTTTATAATGAAAATGGCCATAAAAACAACAAAAATTTATTAATTGTGGCCCTACCATTCTGTATTTTTTTTACATACTGTTCTTACCTTCCAATTAAAAAAAGTAAAAAGTGAAACTTGAGAGTCTGTTTTTATTGAGTAAAGTTACCAAAATTTTAAAATATTTATGTTTTTCATAAATATTTTTATTTTTTTTTATTAAACTTTTAGTGTTTATTTTTTTACTAAGTTTGCTCTAATCAAAATCTTCTTAATTCGTTATCGAAGTGTTACCAAAATGAAATAAAACGATAATATATTGCACTAATGTATTAAAAAATAAAAATACTGCTACCCTGCACCTTGCAGTAGCCTGCGGCTGTTATAGGAAATGTACAAATACAAAACGAAGTGCAATATCACCTATCGCCCTACGGTGTGCCACGGTGGTCATAAATAAAATTACGAGTAAAAGAAGAAGATAGAATAGTCCAGAAATATCTGCGTTCCAGTAGTACCAACTATGGAATGACATGTGGCCTTTATCTTTATATTAAACTACATTATAGAACAAGACTATCGTTACACTATGTATTTTTGTACTTGATATGTTAGCTTTTTATATATATTTGTAAGCTTTTATGTTTGATTTGTTAGCTTTTTATGTTTGATTTCTTTAGGTACTATTTGCCATTTTATAGTCGTATAATATTTATTTGTTGTTCAAGTAATTTTTACCTTATCTTTTAAAGACAAAAGAATTAAACATCGAGGGCTGAATGTATTATTTCTAAATAATAAAAATAACGAGTGTGAATACAAAATATAATTTTCGGTTGGTACTGTACTTCAAAATTTCAAACTTTAACTTTTCACCCTTAAAGGGGGCGGTAGAGGGTTGAAAATGTGGATTTAGAAATTTTAAAACATTTAAAGTAGTTTTAAATACTAAAGAACTTTACCGTTTCCATCTATAGTAAGCTACCATAATTAGAAGAATATTAAAATAATATTAAACACTAAATATTTTGTGGCAAATGGAGTCATTCCAAAGCAAACGTTAACCTAAAAAAAAAATAAAAAAATACGAAAAATAAGCACAGCAAAACGCAACTTTTGATAGGTATTTTATAAAAATATGCCTATTTCAGTCCAGTCTAAATTGCGCAGTCCGGTATTTAATTGTCTTAACTTGCAGGCTATTTTTAAACATTTAATATTAACTCAATAGTTATCTAATAAATACATTTTTAGGCATTTACATAAAAACATTAAAATATATGATATAGGCTAAATGCATATTTACCCATATTCAGAATTTTAGATGTATAATATTAAAAATTATATTCTATATTTATGTGTAACACCTCATTTTTCAAATTTCCGGTAAAACATATTTAAAAAGTAATTACTTAAGTAAGTTTTTCTCTTTCAGTGAAAAGTAAAATATCCTGAATATAGGCCACAATCTACAAATACATCATATGTAACAATTTTCCTGCATGGTTTGGTTTGCTTCTCGCCAACGTATTCCTCACAAAAACCCTCGAGCTATGTTTCTCCTATCATCAAAATATATTTATATAAGGGTATAACGTTTACACACCGCTTTCTATTATGGTTGTTTCAATTTCATTTCGCAACGGCATGGCACTCTGAATAAGTGTATAGTAAACAGAGCGAAATACATATCATTTTCGTTCCAATTGATAAAATATACTAAGGAGACCGAAACTCATTAATTTTCTTGTTACAGAATTGAGTACCAAATATCGATTGGTAATGTTCTGTATTGGCAATGAAAACAAGATTCTAATTCAATTTTATTTAATTTTTTTTAACAAAATCGCTTAGGTTTGGAGCCGCTTTATCGATCAATGTTTTATTGTTACTCAGGAATGTTTGATTTTATTTCAGGAGATGTTCGAACGGAACAAATAAATAGAATTAAAAGTATGGTTTTTAAATTTTAATTCGCCCACAAAATGTAGCTGACAAAAAAAAAATAATTTAAGATTCCCCAAAATAATAGTATTGTTGGCAAAGAATAGATATCTATAGTCCAATCGACTTGTTCCGTGTGTTTGACAAAAAAAAATGGTAATTTAAATATTTGATTTGTTTTTAAGAGGATTTTTCGCCATATAGAAAAAAATTTGTAAACCACCAAAAGAACTCTGCAACTTACAGTAAGTGAAAAAAAAAAGGCCGTAGACGTCGCTCAGATGGTAGCTAGGGAGTGGATAGCTTTGTAAAGTTTCGGAAATGGTAGATCAATTAAAGGAGTGCCAACAAAGTTAGTAAATAAGGAAATAAATAAAACACAAAACTCAAACTTATGTTCTTCTATAATAAATTTCTCAAAAAATATTTGCACTTTAATTTATGAAAAAAAAAAAAAAAGAAAAAAGTAATCTTTAAATATGCCCTATATGTACAGCGGGTCCCAGCTTTTATTATAATAATTATCAGAATTAAATGAAATTTAGAAGGGTGCTACAATGACATGTTTGCTATCTAATGAGCGTATTTTCAAATATCAAGAACTTTCGGTCATACTGGAAGTGACCATGAATTTTGTTATTTTAAATAAGACACACTGTATATTTCAACAGTTCTGAATTCTCTAATCAGTTCTACATATTTTTCATGTACTATGTCGTATACCTATCTCTAACTGTGCAGGACACGGTCTAAAATGCGTAGTTTAAGTGGACTGTATTAAGCGGTGGACAACGACTCGTGGCTGCATATTATGCTTCGATTTTAAACTACTTTTTTAAAATAAGGTTACTGAAAGGTGGGAAAAAAGGGGGATATGAATAAAATATTACTGTTTATAAATAACTACTATATTCAGTATTGAAAAAAACAGTTGATAATATTTACATAAGAGCCAAGCGACTCAGCACACAATCTGGCAACAATGCTTAATTGACTTAGCTAATAAAATGGTGGTATAATTCGCAGGGAAAATAAAGGGCATATTTGAAAGTTTTAGGGTACTTACAGACTTTTTATTATATCAGTACCAAGCTTACATGTAATCCTTGAACACTACACTTCACACTTTTTATAATAGTACTTTCACTGATATATGAGATGCAATTCTGATATGTTACCGGCTTCTCGTCACCACGGAATTAAAAGTGTTTTAAACAGAGTTAGGTACTTTGGGATATAGGGTATTGACAATATAAAAGGGTATCTTTACACTAACACACACACGTGATTAGTATAACTTTTTAACTGCTTTATAACTGACGCCGTTCGGGACACATCTGTCCTGTGTCGCCAGGAACAGATAATGCTTGACCGCTATTTTCCGCATTTTTAAAGGGAACCGAGTTGGCACATATTCATCGGGCATTAAAAATTTGGCGCGGTAAATTTGAATTTAACTACCGTTGAGAATTACTCTTGAATTCTCAACACTAACCGTTTCTGATAATTTGGAGGTTACACTTATTACGTATCTTGTCTGAAAATGAAAATAGTACAATTTAATAAATTTTACGGACATTTTATAACAAAAAATCTAACATTAGAAATTATATGAACATTTAAAGTGCTTTTTTTATGTCTCAAGAAAAGCCTGAAACTTCTTCAGTAGTGCTACCCCTTTTTATTCCCTTGACTTAAAGGGGTGATAGTTTATATCGACTAGCTCAGTTTTGTTATTTTCCGGAGATTGTGTCGTGGAAATGAATATCAGGTAAAATTATTTAACAATATTTTCTGTAACGTTTACTTGAATGATTTGTTTTACTTTAATTACAGGAACAATGTGAAATTAACTGATTTAAGAGTGGATAAACATTCAACAATAGCCACAATAATACCAACCAAATGGTTTACTATTACAAGGGTCTTTACACAGCAAGAGTAAAGATTCGATTCCAAGTAGTACTACTCGTTTACATATAAGGGGTGAGTTACTTAAAATTATATCACTAATTTTTATGTCGTATACACGATTAAAGTCAAATTTACATAGATATTTTATAACTTGTTTATATACTAATACTTTCAGGATGAGTATGTGATTTTCTGGAAGATGCAGCTAATAATATAAATGGGTGGATCTTACTTGGTGGTTTTCTCCTATCTCCAAAGTGATGCGATGGGAAAAATTTTCGTTTGCAACCCTCGCTATATCAAGAACTACTAGCAGCCCAAATGGATTCAAGTCCTATGAAAATAGCCAAGCAGGAAGGCGCAAGCAGTGCTAGGTAATAGCAATAGAAGCCAAAGCCAATAATTTTCAAAGTATAAAGGAAAATAGTAGCAGTAAAAGAAAAAGAAAAGAAGGACCTAAGCAAAAATAAAACTAGCTATAGCTACATGCAAAAGGTTATATATGGATGACTTACCGAATAAGGTAGGGTCCTATTTTATATCTATAAGTATCGGCAAATCCACAAACTGTGTACTGAAATCAACACTTGATTTATCTGGTTCAATACTTATATAATATAATTCGATTATTTGATGGAACTTATCTATTTTAAGTGGTTTAAAATTCGAAATTATTCGTAACAATTTTCAAAGACCACATGGCCCATAAACCAACCTCAAAAAGAAACTGAAGGAACCAAGAGAGACAGATAGAACCTCAGGACCTAAGAAGATAAATTGTCCTTGATTTGGGATGGCTAAACTGCCAATACTAATCCAAATTAACCTAATTACCCAAATTAAACAAAACAAAATCAAATAAAGAATAGAAGAAGAAGAACTACCTCAAGGTCATGGTCAAGAGTTGACAGCATATAAATAAACAATATCAATACTATGTATAGGTTACTTTTAATAAATGGAAATGAAGACAATTATTTTTGTGTATTATTCACGAATTTAGGTGAGTTTTTATTTATTACTCGAAAATAGTGGAAAAGTAGGTATGATTTTAATATTTTGTTTAAAAAGACTATTCACTATTATGAAATTAAAATTGACCCGTAACAACACCCCCCTTTCCCAGGTAAAAGTTTTATTTTTCTGAAACAAAAAGAAAACTTGCCGTTGTGATAACCCTTGGAAAAAAAAAACTTAATACTAACCTAATAACTAACAAAAAAAAACTAAGATGTAGAATGCACATATGGAGGATGTGATTTCAAATCTTTTGCGTGCCATATGCCGGAATCAATGTCATTTTCATTTACAAGCTCATATGTCCAAGAGGATGCAATACGTTTTATTCTGTATGGACCTACGAACTTATTCGCGAACTTAGAAGTAAATCCCTTGGAAGCATCTGAGAGTGCAAAATTTCTTTTCCAAACCTTTTGGCCGACCACAAATTTTTCATCCCTATGGCGAAGATTGTAATATTTGCTACTTTGCATATATGCTTTGCTTAAACGTCGGGACACTTCATAATAAATATGTACGATATTCTCAGAAGAAGTTAAATTAGGTTTATCCCTTTTAACCCAGATAATGTCACCGACAGGTTTTTGTAACTTACCGTCGATACTAAGTTCTCGACCGAACATAAGAAAATTTGGAGTAAAACCCGTTACCTCGTGTCGAGCAGACCTAATTGCCCATGCAACTTTAGGTAACACCTGGTCCCATTTTTTGTGTTGGTCATAAATATAGGCGGTCAACATTGATTTTATAACTCTGTGGACTCGTTCCAGTGTATACAGAGTATACTTTTTGCCATTTACTTCGCCGTCTACGTATACACTATCATCGCGACATTTCAAAGAGGCTATCAGTATGAGAGGGTCTTTGGAATGGTTTCGGGTCGAAGCTGCCCCCTCTAGGCCGACCCACTCTAGTTTTTCTGCGGCGCGTTTTCTTGATTCGTTGTGACCCTTGGACGTTTGCATGAACTGCGTACACGTCCTAATTCACCACAATTCCAGCACCTGATAGTCTTCGTCTTATTCTTTCTGTTAGTAAGGCCCTTTATCATATTCACCAGTTGATCGAGTTTACCTTCCTCTTCTTCCTCTTTTATGGTCCTCACTTTATTGTATCCACCAAGGGCAGCGGACAAGACATCGAACAATGTTTTGTGACGGGCTAGACGAAGTGTTCTTTGCATCTTATGGTCACGAAGTCCATCAACAAAAGTTTGAACTGCCAAACACTCCATCATGTTTTCCGGAGCTGATGGATAAGCAAATCGCACCAACCTGGCAATATCTACTTTATATTCCTGAAGAGTCTCGTCTCGTTTCTGTTTACGATTCTTCAACTGTGACTGGTACAAATGCTCTAAGTGTTCGTGGCCATATCGCATATTTAGTCTCTTTTTGAGTTGTTCAAAATCATCTGTTTCTTCCACGGGTATAGTTTGAAGGACATCCAAAGCGTCTCCTCGAAGGGCGATGGTCAAATTTATTGCCTTCTCTCGTTCAGACCACTCGTTTGCTCTGGCAGCTGTTTCGAACTGCTTAAGATAGTTCGTCCATGACATCTTTCCGTCGAAAGTTGGGGTCTTAACACGAGGAGAGTTTACAGCTCCTTCCAATTTCACCTTCGACTCCACCTCATGGCACTTTATTTCACCGTCCTTGGCCAGTTCTGTATGTTCGAGTTCTTCTATCTTCTTTTCCATCTCTTTTATTTTCTCCTCAACGGAAGACATTATTTTCTCCTCAACGGAAGAAATCTTATCTTCCATAGAGGAAATTTCGTTTTTCATGGAAGTCATATCAGAAGAGATTTCATCTTTTAAAGAAGACATTTCGGAAGACACTTTTTCTTCTAAGGAAGGAATATTGGACGAAAATTTATTTTCCATAGAAGACATTTTGGTTTCCAAGTCGGAAGAAATTTCGGTTTTTAAAGAAGATATGTCAGACGAAACTTTACTTTCTTAGGAAGTAATGTCAGAAGAAACTTTAATTTCCATGGAAGAAACTTTAGTTTCCAATGAAGAAATGTCAGACGAAATATCGGTTTTTAAAGCAGACATATCAGAAGACATTTCGATCTTTAAGGAAGAGATCTTACTTTCCATATCGGAAGAAATTGAAGAAATTATAGCAGATGCCTCATCCGAAAATAGAAACGTTTCCGGATCCAAACCTTCATTTTCTAGTGCTTTTTTAAGTCGTTCTGCCAGATCTGATTTCTTCCCTGTCGTCTCCAGTTCACGTTCTTCTAATTCTCGGAGTAGCTCAGGCACTTTTAAATCACAAAGTCTTTTAGCCATGATTGTCCACTATTTATTTACACTATTCCACTTCTCGACACCAATGTGACGTTTGTTTATTTTCAAACAAAAGTTTATTTATTAATAATTTATTTAAACACTTATTTATTTTATAACACAACTATACTTATTTATATATACTTCGAATGTCTTTAAACTGATCACTATTTATATTCACCACTGTCTATCTACTAATTACTATTTATCTTCACTGTCCATATAACTACTGATTCTGATGGGTCTCCTCCACCAATTTATATACAAATTGGTGGTCTAGAATGCTCCCCCACCAAAATTGCCAGTATGTACCAGAAACGTTATCACGTTCTAGAAATAGTATCTCGTTGACCCTGGAATGTTCGCAAAAGTGTCTCCACCATAGTCGTCCCATAGATTTGGTCTTAAGGGGTTTAATTATGTATAATAATCGGACAAGTTGAGCCTCAAAGGCCAAATAAGACAGATAGGGACTTGTAGGGTTAGAGCATGACTGAATAATGAAATGGCTCACATAACATTAATTTTGAATTTGCCTTATTTAAAAATAAATTTATAAATTTTTAATATTTAACAAAAGAATTACACAGATAATTTGATATTTCGATGCTATTAAAAAGAAAAGATATTCTCAACATAATATGTCATAAAACATTTAATGTTTGAGCAACAGAGTGTAACAGTTTTAAGAAACAAAATTCTTTTTATTATAATTTTCCTATCACCCCAGATATTTTTATAAAATTTTGCCATAAATAAATGTGTCCACGCATGGTGAATTTCATGAAATTTCATGAAATTTCATGAAAATATCAAAAGCATATTAAATGAACTTAAAAATTTTTTTACATTTATTTTTTTTTACGCGAAAACGGTGCGTCGTATAAAAGTAAGTCATTTAATTAAATTTGCTCTAAAGTAAATGGTAATTGTAAAAATAATTTTGGTTTTTAGAAAAAACACTAACATACCATTTTTTTCATTTAAAATATTTAGTTCAAACCCCGTATGGAAGTCATTGGTAAAACTTTTAAAAATATAGGTCAAAAAATGCTCCTTCATAATTAAAAGATGTGTACAAAATTTCGTAAAAATATCTGAATAAATAATAGAATTATAATAAAAAGTAAATTTTTTCTTTTCTTGTGGTAATATATTGATGAAATCTTTTCTTTTTAAAATCACCCAAGGATTTATACCCTTAAGTATCAGCATTTAATTAATAAGCACATTGTATAAAAAAAATGCTGTATTAATATATAATCTGTCATCGGTATCTAACTCAAAAACGATATCTCAAAATATTTCGCTGCGATAAATGGCATATCAAATTGTGAACATCCGCAGAAGTTAATCTAAATCTCATATTCCTTAAATATGGGACCGGAGCGCTACACGTTAACGCAATTTCGATGCAGGCTGGCCCGAAAGCATCGAATAGAAATTGAATATTTCCAGCATTGCCACTCTACGGAAATGGGTTTGAGATTTTGGAAAGTACGAAGTGGGTCAGTTGTCGTTTGGTTGAAATGAATGTATCAGACATGTACGTCGCGTCGTCGCGATCAACATTACCACATCTTTATCACGTTTCGACTACAGATTAAAAAAATTGATGAAGTTGTTTATCTCACTTTTAGGGATCGTATATTTTTTTTTATATAATATTGTTACGCTGTTTTTTGGTAAATTCAATTTATTTCCAAACTTAAACTTTTACACTTAACATTGCCCCGACCAAAGTCTATCATAAAACTGAACTTTTTAATATTTTTTTAAATTTTTGT
Organism: Psylliodes chrysocephalus; assembly: GCA_927349885.1. NCBI lineage: Eukaryota > Metazoa > Arthropoda > Insecta > Coleoptera > Chrysomelidae > Psylliodes > Psylliodes chrysocephalus. The sequence goes on from OV651817.1 coordinate 54,250,764, forward strand.
TATAAAAGTAAGACTTAACTATAAGTTAAGCAGCCTCATAAGACCCATGAAGGGTCGAGAATAAATTAACTTCTTCCAATCTGGCAGTTTCAGTAAATATCCTATGTGTCCAAAGTCCTTAAATGTGTTTATTACATGTTTGTTTTGATTTATGATTTAAATTTAATTATAAAATTTCATGGTTCAATATTTTTGTTATAAATGGTTTAGTCAAAACTATAATTTAAACAGGTAACTTTTTCCAATTTGGAGGGTGTTAAAGGTTTATTGTGTTTAAACATTATACGTTGATGCTTAGATATAGGTGCGGATATGAGCATGATTATTTATATTTTTTTTGTAAAAGGTAGAAATTAAGCTTTCACTATATTTGCCTGGTACCAAGCAAACGACCAACCGTGTCATCTGTTTATTAATTTATTTTCGTTTGCATGCATATTACATACTCAGACAGCACACCAAATCCTTTGGATATCAACTGGACATCCCAATATCCACTGAATATCCAGTCCATGGTGGATATCTATTTTATATCCATAAGATGTAATTTATAGACATGCAAATGCCCATAAATAATAGTGGTTATATAGCAAATTATTAAAAAATTACGCCATTGTGGCTAATGGTACCGTTCAAATATTAAACATTATTTTTTTTTTTTTTTTTTCAAGGTGTATTCAATATCCCATGGACATCCTCTAAATATGTCAAAGTCTAGGCGCGAACGCAAACCATGGTGGATATCCACTAGACGAAATTTTTGATTTTTCCCACTAAGAAGAAAGTCATTCTTGGACCGGTTTCGTCCTTATTAGGACTAGAATTATTTCCTTTTTTAAGAATAGCCCGCCTGGATTTTATTCCACCTAGTCTCTGAACTAAATATTACAGCGACCTTTGATTTTGCTTACTAAGTATAGATGGCCATACCACTTTCGCTCGTTGAATATCAACTCATGCTCAACCCGCCGTAATTGAGTTCGATCGAAATTGGTATTGCAATCAGACTCCAATAGATACTGGAGTCGAAAATTTATATTTATTGCAGAAGAGTCTCAATAAGGACGAAAATGGTCCAAGTATGACTGTCCCCTTAGTGGGCAAAATCCTTAAGTATTATTTGATGTATTTTACATCTCAGTCACATTTGAGTTTGGAATTATTTCCTTTTTTATCTATAGGATGTATCCATTGGTTACTTATAAACCTCTACTAAAGATACCCATAAAATATTTTGCTGAATATCCATAGAATATCTTCTATATTCTGCATATAGACGGACATTTGGATATCCATATTAGATTTACTGGATATCTATAATATCTTGTGGATATATTAGATATCCACAAAATATATTCTGTGGATATCTCTGGGATTTCTTGTATTGTCTGGGAGATACCCATTATATATTTTGCTGGATATCCATAGGATATCTTCTATATTTTATATATAGACGGACAATTGGATATCCATATTGGATTCACGGGATATTTCTAATATCCTGTGGATATATTGGATATCCACAAAAGATATTCTGTGGATATCTCTGGGATTTGGTGTGTTGTCTGGGTACATGAAATATACATTATTTTAAATTGTTACCATATTTAGCTACGTTAGTTTATTTACAAATTCATCAAAAGCCATAAAGTAAATTATTTACAAGGTTGTTGAACAATTTAAATATTGTATGTCTTTTTTTAAGAATTGGTTCTTTAACTCTAACTTTTGAGTTTGTTGTTTTTTTTTTCTTTTAGAAAATAGATTTGTTTCTTAAATGTAATTTTGTAAAATTGGTAATAATAATTGGGATAATTAGTAAAAAATTTTTTTATAAGAGAACATCAGTTGAGGTTAGTCTTTTATTTATTTTCTCATTTACTGGGTTTGTGGGGGAAATAGGAACATAGCTTGGCCACTATATAGACTCAGTTGGCGCCCTTTATTTGTCTACTATTTCCGGAATTTTTAATATATTTTGCCCCCCTAGCTGCTGTCTGAGCGACGTCGAAGGCTCAAAGGTTGACACCGGAACAACTGAAACTTGTGTTACCGCAGTGAACAAAATTTTATTGATAAAGGTATTTTTTTATATATAAAGTTTAATATTAAGCAATTACCCTCTGAAAGTTGTTTAGAACATTTGGTAGGTTACAGTTTGTAACGGTTGGAACCGTTATTCGTTATTTTGACACATTCACCTCTACTCAAATGTCATTTGTCGTTTTCTTCTTTCTTGATTCATACTGTGAAAATCATTTTTGACTTGAATGTCAACGAATCAACTAGATTTCATTTTAAATTATCTTGGCCATCTGATGAACTAAATAATTTTTATCTATCGTATAATCCGTCTGATTTTATAAGGTAAGATCTAATACTAATATATTGTTAAATATACCGGTTGTCCCAAAATTTCATGTACATAGATGTACTGCATGTTGGTGGGATCAAAATAAGTCGATTGAGCCAAAATTACCTACATCACAAAGGCCATCGTTTGCCTGTGAGGAAGCTTCAAAGTTGGAAGAAAATTTTCAATTTCTTTTTAATAACACAAAAACGCTTCGTTCGATTTTTATAAAATTTGGTGTGTAGCTATTTTAATTGAAGATTCATTGTTTAAAGCAAAAATTACACCAATTAAAATTATGTAAGGGTAAAAACCACCCTAATCCTCCATAAATGACATCGTGTTTTTTTTTTTCAGGGCCACTCTTGTTCCCTAATTTTTTTTTGTGGAGAACTGTTTTCATTTGTAGCATTTTTTCTCTCTTGCAAAAAACATGTATATCTCATGGTATTTGAGTAAAAAAAAATGGACTGAGGGTTAGTCACTTAAAATTTTTAAGAAAACTAAGTTGGCGGTTGTCAACGTTACAATAAACAATTTGATAATTTTGACAGATATGTATATTGTATAACTGTAAAAATTGTCGATACGACTCATTTTATGTATGTATTGTATTTTTTCTGTTTCGATTTAAAGTTTTTGTGAAGGAGTTATTTCAAACATTTTGTGGTTGGTATGGAGTACACATTCAATGAAAAAACTAATATGTTGCTAGTGCTTGGTTTCTGTAATGGCAACTACCCTGAGAGTGTTCGGGTATACCATGAAAGATTTCCAAATCGACAGATTCCGAATCACCAGAGGCTAATTGCACACACACCGATTTTGGAAGGCCGATTTTATACCGGTCGTCCAAATTCCAATAGTGAACCACATGTGGTAACGGGACCTGGCACACACGCCGACCGCTGATCGGTGCCAATGAGCAGCCGTCCACTGCCACTGCATCGCCGGCAGTACCGGGAAGTAATGGCGTACGTGACTAAATACACCCTTGCACACGCACCGATTGTTTACCGTCATTCCAGTCGACTGCTCGGTGAAATTGTAGATACTACGTTTTAAACTAGTTTTGGTAGTGCGTGCTAATTACGATTGCAATGGGTGATTTGATTGATAATGATGTCCTCATTACGTTAGGGGAGGCAAGACCTGTTTTGTGGGATAAAACTTTAGATTCATTCATTCATTCATCCCCAGCTGGATCATTGTATTCAGATACCACCTATGACTTTTCTTAATTTCATTTCTTTGCACATTTCATGTATACATTTTTAAAGTAAAATATACAATACAATTAAATTAACTTTGAAAAAATAACTTGTGTGTTTATTTGACGCATTGAATTATTTTATATTGATTTACTACTTACCTCAATGTTAGAGCAAGCCTTTCTCGTGAAGGAATACAGTTTCTCATTTTAGTATTCTGATGTTGGATTTCATTTTTCAACTTATCATGGAGTTCGTCAAAGGATGCAATAGACATTCTGAAGAAGTTGAAAAACTTACTACCATCACGCCTTAGTTCTTCAAAAAGTATGTAGAATGTTCTGCTTTGATTGATAGGATGAATCCAGAACTTGCGCTTAATCCTACGGCGCTTAATACGGCGATACAATAACCACATAGCAACAACTCGTTTAGGATTCATTATTATTCAATAACCGCGTGTCAATTGTCAACGACAACAGCAACTGATTGTTCGGCCGGTAAAATTTCGGTGAGTCTGCTAGCACCTGCTACCGATAAAATATCGACCGATTTTATACTGGCCGTCCAAAATCGGTGTGTGTGCAATTTACCAGACTTTTACTTCTATCGAGAGGCGACTTTGAGAAATTGGTCGACTGAAACCGAACAGAAATAATGCTGGAAGACCTCGTCATGTTAGAACTCCTGCTGCAGAGAAGGGAATACTTGAAATAGATGAAAATAATCCCGGAATTAGTACCCGACGACTGGCACGCCAAACTAGCATTTCAAAAAGCACATCCAACAGAATAATTAGAGAACAACTTATGTATCCCTTTCACACTCAAAGTATCCAGGAACTCCTACCTCCTGATTATGAGTCTCGTTTACATTTTGTACAAGTTATTTAAGAGCACAGAGCGGCCGATCCAGTTTTTCACAGAAAAATTTTGTTTACAGACGAGTCATGCTTTACACGACGTGGTATAACAAATTCACATAACGAACATGTTTACGCAGATGAAAATCCACATGCCATTAAAGAGAAAAATTTTCAACGAGAGTTTAAAATTAATGTGTGGGTGGGTATTATTGACACCTACTTGATTGGTCCATTTAGATTACCAGATCGTCTTAACGGTGACAGTTACTTGCATTTTCTACATCAAGATTTGCCTCAACTGTTAGAAGATTTACCGCTCAATTTACGCCGTGACATGTTTTTTATGCACAATGGTGCACCACCTCATTTTTCCCGCATTGTGAGAGATTATTTAAACGAACAATACCATGGAAGATGGATTGGCAGAAGTCGGGATGCTCCTATTCAGTGGCCACCTCGATCACCGGACTGTAATCCTTGTGATTATTTTATCTGGGGTCACTTGAAAACCAAAGTTTATGAAGTTCCTATCGACGACATTGAACAATTATGGGGTGGGATTCAAACTGCTGTTAATTCTATGCGAAATGATCTAGGCATTTTGAGAAGGGTACACTTCAATTTCTTGCGCCGAATTGAAATCTACATGAACAAAGGAGGTGGCCATATTGAACATTTATTGTAAAAAAAAATTATCCTTCTTTACGAATTGTTATTTTTCAATAGATACCTATGCCTATTAATAATTGTTTTATTGTAATAACGTTAAAATCGTGTTCGGGTTGCAGTAGTAACCGCCAACTTAGTTTTCTTGAAAATTTTAAGTGACTAACCATCAGTCCATAAATTTTTTTTTACTTAAATACCATGAGAGATACATATTTTTTGCAAAAGAAAAAATTCTACAAATGAAAACAGCTCTCCACAAAAAAAAATTAGGGAACAGGGGCAGCCCTGAAAAAAAATACGATGTCATTTATGGTAGGATTAGGGTGGTTTTTACCCTTCCATAATTTCAGTTGGTGTAATTTTTGCTTTGAACAATGCCTCTTCAATTAAGATAGCTACACACCAAATTTTATTAAAATCAAACTAAGCGTTTTTGTATTATTAAAAAAATTGAAAATTTTCTTCCAACTTTGAAGCTTCCTCACAGGCAAACGATGGACTTTGTGATATAGGTAATTTTGGCTCAATCGACTTATTTTGATCTCACCAACATACAGTAGATCTAAGTACACGGAATTTTGGGACACCCTGTATATATATTTTATACAAGGATTTTTTAAATAAATTGTTAAGTTCCGACATAACCTCAATACCTATCAACAATGAGTAACACACATGGATAATTTATATATTATTTTTTATGTTACCTTAAAAGTAAAACTAATAGAATATTAAAGATAATTTAGTTTAATATACTCTTTCACAGTTTAAAGTGAAGAAAATTCATAAAATATGTATCGTATTCTAAAATATGCATTAGTAGGTTAAACGTTACAACGAACAAGGGTATAACAGGTAAAACTTTTCGTATTGAAAAAGCTCATTATCCTGCTGTTGTTAAATAATCGAAATATCCCTGAACATTTTGTGTAACAACACAGCCGTTATTGTTGGAGATGTTGATTTTTTATTTTTCTCACATCAGTTTTGGCGTCTATTGAGAACACGTTTCCTTTCACAAATTAAACAACGGAAAATTTAAACGAAAAATTTGTTGACCATTAAATGTGATAAAATATCGGTTTATTTCGACAAGGACAACAAAGAATCTCAAAAATTACAAAAAACGGTTCCAGTTGTCAACAAAAAAATATTTATCAAGGACAAAAAGCACCTAGCGGTTTCCTTACAGAAAAAAGCTTTTACTTGAATCAACTGAATGTCGCAGTTTTTGACCTTATTAAAACTGGACATAGAGTTCTCGTTGACGAAACTTTAAAAACTTTAATACGTAAACGTTTTTATTTTATTAATATTCATAAATAAAAAATTTACAGTTTGACTCTAAGATATTTGGGACTACCAAAATTTAATATCAATCTTTTTGGAAAACAACTAATAGGGTTGGTAATATTTTATAATAAAGTTGAAAATATACATATTCAAAAAATCGCCCAAAATAGTGATTATAAATGAATTATTTATGTATAAGTTTGTGTAAACGAGCGTTTATTATAAAAAAAATAAACATATACCGGATAAGCCAAAAAGTTAGTTCGTGAATGTCGCTATTTTACAACATATCCTATATTACAAAATGTGTCCTAAAAAAGTGCAAAATGACAATATTAATGATAATACTTTTGACATGTACAAGAAGAATAAGAATCTGACGTGTCCAATACAACAGACCAGCATAAAGTTTAACTTTAAAATTTGGTCTTTTTCTTTGTATCCGTTCATGAGATATAGTGAATACACGCACGTGCGTGTCTGCGTACTTTTTTTGCGTGACTGGTACTAAGCGGTTTTATTTTTTTGTATTTTAATGATCTGTGCCAGATCCTTGGTAATGTTGTTTTTTATTCCTTTCTGTTTAATTTATTTTGATATTTGTATATTTTTTTACTTTTCGGTTTGTCTAAAACGACAACTTCATTTATGTTCTCTTACTTGTGTACTAATGCTTCTCGTTTTCTTACTTTTCCACAAGTGCATGGAATTATGTAGACTCTTAATGATGTTAGAGGGTCCCTGTGGTCTTTCTCCATTTTAAGATACTTCCCTATTTTCTTTGTTGGCTTGTAGGTAGTGCTAATTTTCATTTTATTTAGTATTTTGCCAATTTGTTTAGTGACACAACACTCAAAATTGTAAATTTTTGAATTTTATTAATTTTTTGTCCAGTATTTTAAATCTCTTGGTAGGTAACAAAGGTTTTTTAGCACCATTTTAATCAGCACACAACTTCGCCACTTTTGTCTAATTTAACTTTCTATAATTGACTGTTTAAGAACTAGCAATATTGTCCCTATGGAATAATAGGAACCCTGTATAAACTGGATTAGGACTACATCACAAAAATAATGTTATATTCTTTGCAGCATACGTTTGATAAATATAATTAATGATGTGATTTTTATTATCTGCTAATTAAATGGAATATTTCAGAAACAGACTCACACATCGACGAGTATTATACCAATTGTGACTGTTAATATTCAAATTCAACCTGCTTTGCCAACGCTAGTGGAAATGCAAATAGCAATACCTACTACGTATTATCGATCCTTTGGTGAGAGCCCTTAAGCTTAGAGCCACGCAGCAGAATTGTAAAAAGTCGACTTCCAATACGTCTGTTCTAATTCACTGTATTTTTGAAAGAAGGTTTCTGAATAAAAGTAAGTAACTGCATAATAATTATTTTTGTATTATGTATGCGAAAATAGTAGTTTGTGTAACTAGAGAGGATGTCGACAATCCACTTAACTTGTACAGTATATTTTTTCTACGACCCACTAACAAAAATCTACAAATTTATTTTTTTTTGGGTTAGACAAAATAACTAATTTTAGATTAATTTATGAATTTTACTAGAAAACTAAAAAACATGAAAAAAAAAAGATTTAGTTTAATTAGTCCCCAGCCTAGATTCGAACTCGCGTAAAAAGCAGACGCTCTATCTAGTATCCAAATTTAAATAATTTTCATTTAGTTTAATTAATATTTTTGTCCACGACCACTTAATGATAAATCAATATTCTACCTCTTAACTAAAAGCATATGGTACCCATATATCACTAGGGTGAATTATAATCAAAGACATTACAACTACGAGACCAAATTGTTTACATTTTTATGGGGCAAATCATTATTCCCACCAGATTCTCGTTCATTGCGTCTTTGCCGGTTTTATCAGTGTGTAAAAATTATTTGGAGAAATTACTTTCAAAAAATAAAATTTGATGTATCCTATTACTATAATTTTTATATATTATATAAATAAAAATATGAATTTGATTAAATTATTCTTTAAAGTTTTAATATAAGCTTAATTGTTTATTAGAAATCAATATAAATCTGAACAAAATATAAGGGTTGCAAAGAACTCCGTCATATTAACGAACTTTTCTTTAATTTTACATACTAACGAATGAAATTGAAGCACGAGAAACGGAAGAAAAAGTATAATGAAAACAAAAAAATATAAAGTTCGTTAATATTCATGTTCAAAAGTAGCTCGAAAAGATATAAAGTACTCGATTTGAAACTTTAAAAAAATTCGGAGCGACCTTTCAATATTAAAATTTCGACTTGAAATTTTCAGGATCTTCATGATTTTTCTTATAGAAAAAAATAAAATAATGAGAAAAAAAAAAAATAAAAAAAAAAAAATTGGAATTTTTTGAAACTTCAGAGCGACCCTTTAAAAATTTTTTTTGAGCCGTCCTTTGGAATGGGCTCTTAAAACATGATAAACTAACATAAATTCATAGGAGACTTAAATAAAAAAAATGTTCGCTTTTTTTGGGCCACTCTACTGTGCAATAAAGTAGATCATTTAAATCGAAATTTATCCTTTCATCGGTAAGTATTTTTAGGTTAAGATATGTTGTTTTTATTTAAACCAGTGGAGTAGCGCAGCCGTCTTAAGACTGTTTTGACTATAGAATTTCTTGTACGAGATTTGATACAATTTCTTATAAAATTGAAATTGTACATTATCACATGGTAAATTGTTTGAAAAATGATTATCCAATCTAATTTTTCAGACAATTTACTGTAGGTTTGATACTATACAATTTAAATTGTACAAGAAATTGTATCAAAATCTTGTAATTGTGTAGTCTAAAATAGTCTAAAAACAGGCTTTAAAGTGATTCCTTCTATAAATTAGTAAATTATTCCTATACCAATAAATAATTATTGAATAGTGGCAAAAAAAATTTAAAGTAAAATGGAGAATACCTTAAAAATTATTTATCTATTAGGCACCTATACATATGTTTTAATATTCTATTTAGGTTTCCGCAAGATCCTGAGAAAAGAAAAGTTTGGTTTTCTCTAGTAGGGATCCTTGAAAATCAGCCACTTCGTAAAAACCCAGAGTTGCGTTCAGAACACTTTTTTCTGAAGATGTTTTGGTACGTGCAAATGGTGCTAAATACATCAGAAAAGATGCAAACCCCAGACAGTGTGAGGGCTTTCTATTTTTGTACGACTTATCCAATAGGTAAAAATACAAAATATTAATTTTTTATTTACCTCTAAAACATTATTTATTACCTATATGTATGTACATCTAATGTATGGGTTTTAAGTTATGATTCAACTGTTTTTGGAACACCACCTGCGGCAAAAAAAACATTGCAGTAAGTAGAAACACTAATAACTCAGCATAAAATAATTAAATGAAATTTTAGTTAATAAAATTAAAATATTTAATATATTAACAACGTTATTTTAACAATTTTTTCAGTTTTTTACATATTTTTTGTAATTAATAATTAAAAAATTATATATTTTTAGGACAGTGTTTTATTTATTTACTTAATATTATTAGGTATAAAATTTTAAATAATTTTGGTTAACATCATATCAGGCAAATATATAATAAATGCAAATAAACTATAAACCAATAAATATTAAAAATCGGAAGGTTACTTTAATTCTCCTGTATTTGAATTTACATATACTTGAATTTTTCTACATGAAAAAATCATCATAATCATATTACTGGTAAGTTTAAAACTCTACGCCACTGGCGAGCATATTATGGACACTGTTTACAATGTTTCCCGCCGGTCCTAAGAGATCTGTCTTTCTCTCTCACACTTACTAACAATTTTAAAACAATAACAGTCCACAATTGTATGGTATTTATGAATGAAACATTTTGTCTCTATGTTATACGAGCCCTAACACAAAAATGTTCGGACATCAACTAATTTTTCGTAAAAGTTTGAAAATTTCCTTAATGGATTCAATATCATATTTTTCATTAATAAGACATAATATGTATTGTTTTACATCATATTTATGATATTGTTTTCAAATAAACTGATATTGATCAATAAAACTAAGCTAATGTTAATAATAATGCATATTTATTGACACATAAATGTTCGGACAAATCACATCAATAGCTGGTTGCATCTCCATTTGCCTTAATAACAGCTTTTATTCTATCGGGCATAGTTTTAACAAGCTTTTCGCAATCTACCGCGTTAAAAGAATCCCATATATTGTGCAATTTTACCCGCAAATCAGAAATGTTGCGCTGTGGATCATTTCTTAATTGCTGCTTCATCTTGTGCCATACAGTTTCGATTATATTTAGATCAGGGCTGCTGGAGGGCCAGTCAAGGACGGAAATATTGTTGTCCTGCAGCTACTTTCTTGTGGTTTTGGCTGTATGGCAGAAGGCACCATCTTGTTAAAATGTACAGTTTCCATCAGGTGATAAAATTGGAATTGACACTAACAAATTGGTTTCAAGAATGTACTGATATTTTTCTGCGTTTACAATTCCGTCTGTATAGTGCAATTTTCCAACACTAAAACCATACATGCTTCCCCATACCATAATAGCTGATGGAAATATTTTTCTCTTTAGGCAGTCTTCGTGAAAGGTTTCATTTTTGTTTCTTATAACACGTGATCGATGGTCACCCACCCAAACATCAAATTTTGATTCGTCGCTAAAAAGTCAACATTGCTCGTTCCTTTGCCCACGCTTATCGTCTTTTCTTTTGTTTTTCCGTCAGCAACGGCTTTTATTTTGCCTAAACCAACGATTTCACTACATAAATATGAGATTTTCCTTAAACGTACCCTATGTACCTTATAAAAATGTAAACCAGACTTATGGATCCAGCGACGACACGTTTCTCGTGAAACATTTCCAATTATTTCTGCATTTCATTTTGCTGTTATTTCCCTTACAGTACTTCGGCGATCAGTTTTACAAATCCGAACAAGAGATCTTTGCATTCGGGAAGTGACTTTGCGTGGCCTACCAGCCTTGACCAGTTTTGAAATTTGAGTTGAACCCGTTTCTCCATATTTTTTCACAATATCCAACACCGTGGACTTTGTGACATTTATTTGTTTAGCAATATCCCGAAAGGTTTTTCGGGATTTTTGAAAAATGTTTGAAAAATCAAAAAATCAAAAAATCAAAAAATCGAAAAATCAAAAAATCAAAAAATCAAAAAATCAAAAAATCAAAAAATCAAAAAATCAAAAAATCAAAAAATCAAAAAATCAAAAAATCAAAAAATCAAAAAATCAAAAAATCAAAAAATCAAAAAATCAAAAAATCAAAAAATCAAAAAATCAAAAAATCAAAAAATCAAAAAATCAAAAAATCAAAAAATCAAAAAATCAAAAAATCAAAAAATCAAAAAATCAAAAAATCAAAAAATCAAAAAATCAAAAAATCAAAAAATCAAAAAATCAAAAAATCAAAAAATCAAAAAATCAAAAAATCAAAAAATCAAAAAATCAAAAAATCAAAAAATCAAAAAATCAAAAAATCAAAAAATCAAAAAATCAAAAAATCAAAAAATCAAAAAATCAAAAAATCAAAAAATCAAAAAATCAAAAAATCAAAAAATCAAAAAATCAAAAAATCAAAAAATCAAAAAATCAAAAAATCAAAAAATCAAAAAATCAAAAAATCAAAAAATCAAAAAATCAAAAAATCAAAAAATCAAAAAATCAAAAAATCAAAAAATCAAAAAATCAAAAAATCAAAAAATCAAAAAATCAAAAAATCAAAAAATCAAAAAATCAAAAAATCAAAAAATCAAAAAATCAAAAAATCAAAAAATCAAAAAATCAAAAAATCAAAAAATCAAAAAATCAAAAAATCAAAAAATCAAAAAATCAAAAAATCAAAAAATCAAAAAATCAAAAAATCAAAAAATCAAAAAATCAAAAAATCGGAAAATCGAAAAATCGAAAAATCGAAAAATCGAAAAATCGAAAAATCGAAAAATCGAAAAATCGAAAAATCGAAAAATCGACAAATCGAAAAATCGAAAAATCGAAAAATCGAAAAGTCAAAAAATCAAAAAATCGAAAAATCGACAAATCGAAAAATCGAAAAATCAAAAAATCGAAAAATCGAAAAATCGAAAAATCGAAAAATCGAAAAATCGAAAAATCGAAAAATCGAAAAATCAAAAAATCGAAAAATCGAAAAATCGAAAAATCGAAAAATCTAAAAATCGAAAAATCGAAAAATCGAAAAATCGAAAAATCGAAAAATCGAAAAATCGAAAAATCGAAAAATCAAAAAATCGAAAACTCGAAAAATCGAAAAATCAAAAAATCGAAAAATCGAAAAATCGAAAAATCGAAAAATCGAAAAATCGAAAATTCGAAAAATCGAAAAATCGAAAAATCGAAAAATCGTTAAATCGAAAAATCGAAAACTTGAAAAGTCAAAAAACAACAGTTTGTTGCCTATGTTTAATAAAACTTTCCATTCTACATTTAACTTTTATTTATATAGTATAATAAAGTAAAGTATAGTATAAGACTCGCAATTTATGGCCATTATTCACTCGGGTGATTTGCGCCCCTCGCCTACGGCTCGGGACGCGAACGTCACCCTGCATTAATAATGGCTACCATAAATTGCTCGTTTAATAATATGCTTTTTTTTAATGTGAACCTAATAAAAATAAAAATGCTATTATTTATTGATTCTACAAAAGAATAACTCAGTTAAATGTATATTTAATCTCGATAATTTGAAATTATACTGTCAATCAGTTTAACACAATTGTTTTTTATTTAAAATTTTAAAAATAATCTTTCTTATTCGAGTTTGTCGTAAAACGTCGTTTTTCGGATAGAAAATATAATCGAACCGAAGAGCTTCTTTGTACGTGTAATGAGAAGGCAAATAATTTTATTATATATTTTTTTATTTATTAGAGTAAAAGACAGTATGTAAGATATTTATCTTTTAAACAAGTCACTTAACTGAAAACAACATGATTCTGTGAAAATATATGAATAGGTTACTTGTCGAACTTTGTTTTGAATAAACATGAATCAACAAGTGTCAACTGTAGTAATGGAATATTATTAATATTTGCTGTAGTTAATGTTATTTGACTTGCATTCTGTTAATTTAACATTCGTTGAAATGCCAGAAGGCATTCGGGGTATATGTATTGCACAACGTAGTAGTTTAATCAAGAAACTGGCATATCCATAGTTTTATGCTAACTTTAATTTTTATTACCAGATACCTAGAAAATAGAAAGTTATTACATTCATGTAATTTTATTAATTTATTAAACAAAAACGTTTGAATTACATTTTCTTTAAATCCCTCTCTAATGTTTGTATTTATTTAACAATCCTTGGCATTCTAATTAAAAAACTATAGCATTGTCAAACGTTTATACAGGACAGCTTTTTATTAATTAATTTAATGTCGGTCTCTTTCCAACTAGGAGGTTTAAACACCGACGCTATCTACAATTACTAGAAATTTAGGCGAATCCCCTAGTGTTCCAACCAGAGGTAGGGATCCTTGTGAAATTCAACGAAAGATTGGATAAAACAAGAAACTTCAGATTTGCCAGGGAGCTCCAAAGTTATCCTGACAACACTGCAGCAAACAAACACTTGACTATGACTAGACAGAATCTGCGCCTAGTAACAGTCTTTCTGACTGATCATTGCCAAGTACAAAAGCATCTCCATATCATGGGCCTGTCAGAATCTGCACTCTGCAGAGGTATGCGAATAAGAAGATGAGACCATCACAATTTATTAGAAGATTTGTGTTCGGCGAGTATCGGCTAACACCGGCCGATATAAGAGTAGCACCTCTTGGCGACGTTGTCAAGTACAATAAATCTGTAAGCTGGCTCACGAGCTAGGAGGTGCCTATCATCTTAGGAGGATGCAAAATGAGCCTAATGAGGCCTAAGTGCCGTGGGAGTAACCCACCCTCCATACGTTACAGATACAGTTACCTATATTTACAGAATGGTTTGTTGTTGTTGTTGTTGTTGTTGTTGTTGTTGTTGTTGTTGTTGTTGTTGTTGTTGTTTAATAATTTTTTTTAAGTAAATTATACTGTTCATACATTAAGTGACTAGAAACTTAAAGAAATGTTTTATTTTCGATATAATATACAATATTATGTTCCTTTTGAAGTACAAAAGGCCCTTGTTTTCCTCTATAAAATTATTTGTTACTATTTTTTACTAAAAATTTCTTGTAGAAAATTCTTTTTTCAATAATGTAAATCCCTTTGACTTTTTTTGCTTTTCATTGTGTTTAATGCTTGTTAGAAACTATATGGTCTCCTTTTAAATGTAGGGTGGACAAAGCAGAATATAATAATCTAAAATACCACCATTAGCCTTTAATTTCATTTTAGGCTTAGCTCCTTTTTTTTCCAATATATTTGGGAATAAAAATTGTTTGCCAATACTGCCAACACCAATACTACAGCTCGCTCCAGGCTTACCAAAATTTAAAAATATTTCAGGATATAAATAAAGTATGATACGAATTCAGCTTGGAGGCCGTACCCTAAACCAAAATGTTAAAAATAAACCATTCACGCAATAATATTTCTCTTTATAAATCAAATAAAAAGTATTTAATTTGAAATTTGATGGAAATCATTATATGATCTTCCTTTCTGTTTTGTAGGTCTTCTTTCAAAAAATCAAACTACCTACATTATAAGTGAGTGGGTGATTAATTTGACTTAACGAATTGTCCTGGAAACTAGATGTTCCTTTCTTGGATTTTTTTGGATTGTGATTTTTGTTGCTGTGAACGTTAATTAAGGAACTCAAATAAGAAGAAGCTGTCTATTCCTGAGTAGGAGAAATCACGCAAATTTTTCTCTTTCTTTTTGTTACTGATATAAGCATTATTTCTTGTTTTATTTATTTAATAGCTTATTAGATTAGATAAAAGCGAAGGACTATTTTCATTCTTGTTTGTGACTAAATTCGTCACTAGCTTATTTAGCTTAACTTACATAGTTTACTCATTATAAAGTTTCACTTAAATATTGGTCTTGTACGAGTATTATTCAGTTTATATTAAATATTGTTTGCGTCACTTACCTGGCTCCCAGTTAGGCTGTTAATTTGTAAACTGCGACTAAGGTCTCGTGATATTAATAACTTTTATTTAATCTTCTGTTCTTATCCACGCATGCGCCCGAGCTCAAGCGGTGTGTGTCATAACCTCTCATTCGTACGAAAAGTTGCTACATTACTTAGTGGTCTTAACAACCAGTGTAATATAACTTTAAGTAGGTACATAACTAATTATATATTAAGTGTAAAATGTCTGAGGACATACAGGGTGGGCCACTTAAAAGTTTCACCCCCTCTTATCTTCGTTATTTATGGAGATATCGAAATAATTTTTTTTTGTTGGAAAGACTGGAACAAATACTTTCTTATGATTAATTCAAATATTCTGTGACGTCATGGCTTACTTCCGGTTTTTCCGGAAATAACAGAAAATCGCAATTTATTTTTTATTTTTAAATTGAAACCCACTTTTTTTATTCTAAACTTAAATTTGTGGGACATTTTTGTATAATAATAGTGTATTAAAATTTTTCTGGCAGCTGTCAAAATGGCCGCCATATTGGATAATGTTGTTTCTAAGCATGTTACTATTAATTCGTTCATGGAAAAAAATATAGAACTGTATGATCTTTATAAAATCTTTGTAAGCTTTAAAATTATCATTGAGACCCATTTACCGTATACCAGTGGCGTATCTAAGCATTTTTATTATTAGCAAACTGTTTAATAATTCCATCCGCCTTTATCTTCGTTGTTAATGGAGATATCGGAGTGAAAACTTTTTTGTTTAAAAGTTTATAACAAATGTTTTCATTTACTGGTTCTAATTGGTCTATGACGTCATGGCTTAATTCCGATTTTCCCGGATATAACTGAAAATCGCAATTTATTTTTAATTTTAAAATGAAAGCCCCTTTTTTATTAAAAATTTGAATTTCTGGGACGTTTTCCGACAAGAAGTGTATGTTGAAATTGTTCTGTCAGCTGTCAAAATGACCGTCATATTGGTTAATATATTTTTTAATATGGTATTGTAAATTCGTTTATGGAAAAAATATGGGATTGTATAAAATATTTGTGAGCTACACAGTTCTTATTAAGGCCCCTTTATAGTATACCAGTGGCGTTTCTAAGTTTTTTGTTATTTGCAAACCGTTTAATAATTCCACCCGCTATTATCTTCCTTATTAATTGAGATATTGGAATAAAAGTTTTTTTGTTTGAAAGCTTGGAATAAATATTGTCAAATAATTGATTTCACTGGTCTGTGATGTCATGGCTTATTTCCGGTTTTTCGAAAATAACAGTAAATCGCAATTAATTTTTTATTTTTAAATGGAAACCCACTTTTTTATTCAAAATTTATATTTCTTGTGCATATCTGTCATCGAACTGAATTCATACGATTTCAGCGCTTGTAACCACTATATCAGTCAACTACCTACTGATAGATATAATAACAAAAAATAGGTATTTATGCTTATAATAAGAACATAAAGTAGCCTTTAAAAAAGGCCTTTACATACGGATTGCATACGATATTTCTACTACCGTACATATTGCCCACTAAGATTAAAAATACAAAGGTTTAAAAAATGATTATTTTTATTTTAAATTTTAAAGTAGCTTAATTTCTTCAGAAAGATTTAAGGAATCAATATAATAAAACAATACCCACCATACAATAATAAACATTGATAAGTTCAAGAAATTTAAATTTTCAATAAAAAAGTGGGGTTTCCATTTAAAAATAAATTGCGATTTACTATTATTTTCGAAAAACCGGAAAAAAGCCATGATGTTACAGATCAGTTGAAGTAGTATTCGACATTATTTATTTCAAGCTTTAAAACAAAAAAGTTGTCATTCCGATTTCTCAATTAATAAGGAATATAAGAGCGGGTGAAATTATTAAACGGTTTGCAATAACAAAAATCTTAGATACGCTACTGGTACAATGTATATGGGTCTTAATGGGAATTTTGAAGCTCACAGAAATGTTATACATGCCCATATTTTTTTCCATAAACGAATTAACAGTCACATATTAAAAAATCTATTATCCAATATGACTGTCATTTTGATATCTGACAGAAAATTTTCAACACACGTCACATACCAATTGAATCGAGTATATAATAGTATTTGTTGCCATAAACCATATACTCTGATAGCCAAGCAGCTCTAAAGGCAATTCTCTCACCAGAAATAAAATGACGACTAGTGAAAGACTGTCTAGAAAACCTGACAGAGCTAAGTAGTCAAAATAAGGTGACCTTATCGTGGGTTCCTGGCCATGAGGGATATCAGGGCAACGAAAAGGCCGACGAATTAGCCCGAGAAGGCTCAGATAAGGCTATGACAAGCCCCAAACCCTTCTGTGGAGTTGCTAAGGTATTGTGCAAGGCATTTTTTAAACAATGGATGCAAAAAGAGTCTCAGGAATGGTGGAACAACTATCCAAGAGTGAGACAGGTCAAACAGTTCATCAAGGAACCATCGGCCAAGTTCACGAAAGACCTACTGAATCAAAAGCATCAAATCGTTAGGATAACAGTAGGTATTCTTAATGTGAAGAAGAAGAGGAAACATCATTTCACGTCCTGTGCCAATGTAAAGGCCTGGCTGGAATGAGGTTTCTAACATTGGGCAAAGAAAAGCCAATTGCATGCGGAAGCTACTGTCAAAGCTACTAAGTCTAATAAAAAAGACCAGGCTAGACGACATACTCTAAAACAAACGGAGTCCCACAATAGATCTAAAAAGGTCGCGGTGGACAAGGACAAATAACGTCCGACTCCTAATCTAATCTAGTATTTGTTCCAAGTTTTTAAACAAAAAAGTTTTTGTTCCACTATTTCAATTTACAACGAAGATAAAAGCGGATGGAATAATTAAATGGTTTGCTAATAATAAAAATGCTTAGATACGCCACTGCTGTACAGTAAGTGGGTCTTAATAGGAATTTTAAAGCATACAATGATTTTATAAAGATCATACATTCGCATATTTTTTCCATAAACGAATTAATAGTAACATGTTTAGAAAAAATATTATTAAATATGGCGGCCATTTTGATAGCTGACAGTAAAATTTTAATATACGCTTCTTGTACAATATTGTCCCAGTAATTCAAATTTTCAACAAAAAAGAAGTTTCGATTTTAAATTAAAAAATTAATTGCGATTTTAAGTTATATCCGGAAAAATCCAAAGTGAGCCATGACGTCACAGACCAATTGGATCCAGTATATGCAAGTATCTGTTATAAGCTCTTAAACAAAAAGGTTTTCATTCCGATACCTCAATTAACAACGAATATAAAAGCGGATGGAATTATTAAACGGTTTGCTAATATTAAAAATGCTTAGATACGCCACTGGTATACGGTAAATGGGTCTCAATGGGAATTTTGAAGATAACAAAGATTTTATTGGGATCATACATTCCTATATTTTTTTCATAAACGAATCAATAGTAACATGTTTAGAACAAATATTATCTAATATGGCGGCCATTTTGAAAGCTCTCAGAAAATTTTCAATACAGAATTATTATACAAAAATGTCCCAGAAATCCAAATTTACAATAAAAAAAGTGGGTTTCAATTTTAAAATAAAAAATAACTTACGATTTTCTGTTAGTTCCGGAAAAACCGGAAGTAAGCCATGACGTCACAGAATAATTGAATCCGTCGCAAAAAATTACTTGTTCTAATCTTTCAAACAAGAAAAAAATTATTTCGATATCGCAATGAATAGCGAAGATAAGTAGGGGTGGAACTTTTAAGTGGCCCACCCTGTATGCTTTTTTTTGTGTCAATCACTAATATTGTAAATATTTGAACACGGATTTTTAATGTTGATTTATTGAATTTGCTTCGATCATTAAAACTATTTGAATTGGACTTACGAGTTTACTTTGCTGCGTTTACATTGAGACTTTTGCGATATACCCTTTGATAAATTGGGGGTTAACTTGTTTTCAATTTATCTGGTGCCCTATTAACATCAGTATATTTTTTGTGGACCGCACGACCGTCTTCACTAGAGTTTTAGCCGCGAGTCATCCCAGACTGTCATCGTATTGATGTACGTCTCGCTTGTAATTTTCGTTACAAAATACAAAGTAGATAACATTAGACCTCCAAAAATTAAACGAAATTCCGAATAGAGGTGGGAACTAATTAACGTCGTTTTTGAACGTTACAACCTGTGATCATTTTCGCCATTACTTATGTAATAAACTTTCAGAAATTTGATCTCGGTTTTATTAAACAAAATATTTTTGCGACCTTTAATTTGATCATTGTCTACTGGTTTTGTATTTGTCAATAATTCTAACACGAAGGTGGTAATTTAGTAGACTAGTTTAACATATTATGGCTACAGGAAAACAAACCCTTAAAAAAATTGTAACGGGTCACTGTAATACCTCAGAGTTAGTGTTGAAATGGCCCAACAATCACAAATCTTACTTGAGTTAAAAAAATTGTAAATAATTTTTGTACTTTTTAAATTGAAATACATATTTTTTTATCGAATGTCTATGTAAAACATTGAAAATATTTTCTCCTGTCGCGTAAGCTCTGAAAATTGTTAAAAATTTTGGAGCGTTGGCGCAGATGTTGGCATTCCATTACACGTTCCTGAAATTTTTCCACTAAGTAGAATTACCATAACGTAGTATAGTGATACAAATTTGGTCCCATGAAATACGGATTGTACTGAAAACGCTGTACTTATAGTCGGAGAGCTGGCGGGCAAATTTTGCAAGAGTTTTCTAAAAGTTAATTTTTCTACATACCATAGTACTAAGGGTGTACATGCATCAACACGCACTCGCAAAGCTAGGTAGCGCTGCGTTCAGCGGCGGCACGCTTTAAACTATGTAGAACCAGCACATGCACTACAAGAGTTTTCTATTGGTTCAAAATTGGTAATTAACTTCATTTTAATATGCAAATCCGAGAGGTAGTGGTCAGACCGCACAACTAAGTGACGCTGCAAGTCAGCAAGGCGCCAAAGTTGTCGAAATTTCTACACTGTCGCAAGAGTTTTCTAAAGGCTGAAAATTTGTGGGCTAATTTATTTTCAGGTATAGTTAATAAAAAAACAAGTCAAAACTCGATTTTATGTGACAGAGCCAGACAGCAGTCATCCGAAGTCAGCGTTATGAGCGCATGCGGATGCTGGTGTTATCTGGGGTTCTAATTCATTTTACTTCAAATTTCATCATTGTTCCAATATTAATTAAATACTAATCTATTTCTATCGATATTTTATCACTGCATAATAATAAATTACCATAATAATCCATTTTTATCAATGTTATTGGACCATAATGATTGATAATTGTAGTCGATTATTCTCACAATGTTAAAAATTAAAAAAAAAAGTTTGCATAGTTATGAGTAATAAAAGAATTATTCACAATCGTTTAAATTAAATGTAATTGATGCGGTTTCTTTAAGTCCTCTACATCGCGAACAGGAGTACGATAAACCAAATGCTACAAATGGACCCAGGTAGAGAAATCGAGAGGATTGCGATCCGGGGATCGATCGAGCCAATTCTGTGGTCCTCCTTGACCTATCCACTGATTTGCATATCTTTTAGTTAAATGCTGACGTGCTACTTGACTAAAATGGGCGGGAGCCCCATCATGCATAAAAAACATATTCCTTTCTGACGCCCAAAGGAACTTCCTCCAGCAATACGGAATGCACTTCTCATAAAAATTGAACGTATGCCTCACCATTTAAACCATTAACTCCGGCCCACACGTTAAGAGAAAAGTGTTCTTGATGGTGAGTTTCGACAATAGCGTAAGGGTTTTCATCAGCCCATATGTGGTAATTATGAAAATTAATAATCTTGACCCGAGAAAAATTACATTTGTCTGTGAATTCGATCATCTTCAGAAAGTCACGATTTCTTCTAATCATTTCCAGCATCCAATTGCAAAATTCAAGACGGTTCGAAAAGTCTCGCGGTAACAGTACCTGTACTCGTTGCAGATGGTAAGGGTATAAGAGATGTTTCTTTAAAATTCGAAATACCGTCATATGATCAACATTTAGCTGGAAAGCAATCTTTCTAGTACTGCTAGTAGGTTGTTCTTCAATAAAATTAAGTAGTGCTTCCTCAAGCTGTGGTGTTCTAACTTCTCGATGGCGACCACAATTGTGCGTTCTTTTGTTGAATGAACCATATTCTCGTAATCGTTGATGAAGTTAGGTAAATATTCTATGTGAAGGATGCTACCGTTAAGGATATCGTCTAAAAGCTTCTAACCCATTTCCCTGCGACAGACCGTAAACGTATTGCAAATCAGCCATTTTCTCATTTGTGTATGCCATTTTAATAACAAGCGAATTATTAAAGTAACAAATTACGAACAGAACAACAATACACAATTAGTATTACTTCAGTTTCAAAAATTTACAAACTGACAGAAATTTACAGACAGCTTGATTTCAATGTAATTGTCAGTATCGCTAATAGCGGCCTACTAGATAAATTAGTTTCGTATTTTCGTTTTATGGCGATATCTATCTTGTTCGTAAAATAATTTTTTGCTGCGAACTGGTTTATTTTGGGCAAAAAATTCAAAAGATATTTTTTGTTTAGGATGAAACAGGCTATCCGAAATAAATTTTTAAATGGTTAACAAATAATAAGACAAAAAGTTACGTTGGAACGAAATTTTAGGGGTTACGTTTTCCACCCCTTACAACCATGGGGTAAACCAAATAAATTACTGGCTAAGTGTCTTTTTGGTAGTAGAAAATGTCAGGTTAATTTCAATATTGTAACTTGTTTAGTGCTTGTGAAAAAAATTGTTAAACAAATTTTATGTACCCCCTTTAAGGGGCTGTATCTTAACAAGAGATGCTCCAATGAAGTTTCTTTATATAAAAGAGCCTATCTTTTTTTCGATGAGGAATCACCCCCTTAAATGTTTTATACTTATTTAGTTACACCCTGTATAAACTATAAACGAATTGTTGTATTTTATTGAATAAGAACGTAAAATCATAACTATTTATATCGCTTAACTCAGCTAAAGCTCGCTGGAATTCGTTTGACGCTTCCATAATATTAAACGGACGTTTCTTCCCTTTCTTGAAAAATGCTGGATTATAGTCACAGCCAGTTAATGCATGTAAACTTGGTAAAGCAGCGCAAAGAGGTTCTTCGAGTTCCAAGTAAAATTTGCTTACATCGAGGTGACGTTTATTATTTCCAACGCCGACTTCCATCCAAACATTACATAGATTGTTTACATTTTGTTCTTATATTGTAAACATTGTAAACAATTTTTGTATCAGCCTCATCGTGTGAAGAACAACTGAAAGTTTCATTTATTGTCTTTTGTACTTTATTATCTACAAATTTAAATTTGTAATAATCAATGTGGTTTTAATTTCAACGTAAGGTGCCATTTCATCTGTTCCCAAATCATTTATCAATAACTTGACCAAAGCTTTCTTAAATATTAAGTTTCGAAGCTCTTTTACAAAATCTCTGTGTCGATTCTGTTCTGTTCCTGTAACAACCTAATTACCACAAGGAGTATGTTCACTATCTCTTATTGAGGGCGATTCGTATCGCTCAGAGATAATCGCAATTGTTCTTGCATTTTGTATAGCTACGGCTTGTAATATTTGTTTAGATATATTACCAAATGTCAAAGGTATATATTTCAATAAGTACAAGAAGAAAAACCCATCAATGACAATTAGATCTAGGTAATTAGGTTCTGCACTTTCGATCATTTTTTCTAATGTTTTGAGTAAAACTGACTTATCATAGAGACAAGGGTACAGGCGTTAGTGGGAACGATAACACTTTCTCTATATCATTTTTTTTATGAATAATTGTCAGTATCGTGAGAATAATCTACTACAATTACCAATCATTATGTCTATAACACTGATAAAAATGTATTATTATGATAATTCATTATTATGCAGTGATTAAATATCGATAGATATAGATTAATATTCAATTAATATTGGAAAAATTATGAAATTTGGAGTAAAATGAATTAAAACCCCAAATAACACCAGCATCCTCGTGCGCTCAATACGCTTACTTCCGATGACTGCTGACTGACTCTGTCACATGAAATCGAGGTCTGACTTGTTTTTTCATCAATTAGACATAAAAATAAAGTAGCCCAAAAATGTTCAGCCTTTAGAAAACTCTTGCGACGATGTAGAATTTTCTACAACTTCGGCGCCTTGCTGACTTTTAGCCTCTCTTAGTTGTGCGGTCTGACCACTACCTCTCGGATTTGCATATTAAAATGAAGTTAATTATCAATTTTCAACCATTAGAAAACTCTTGTAGTGCATGTGCTGGTTCTACGCAGCGTTACCTAACTTTGCGAGTGGATGCTGACTCATGTAAACCCTCAGTACTATAGTATGTAGAAAAATTAGCCTTTAGAAAACTGTTGCAGAATTTTCCCGCCAGCTCTCCGACTATTATATTTGAAATTTAATCGCCATTATCGAATTCAATATAATTTTTTGTTCAAAACTCACCTGCGTTAAGTTGATGATTTCCACTTGCATAATCAACAACATGGAAAATTAAAATGATTATGACTAGTATAACTGAATATATACTAAAGTTTCGAGAATACTTAAACATTCTCACATTACACATAACCATTTTTTAAAGTATTATCCATTTTACTGAAATTCACGTTAGCACAAAATGTTGTCTCGTCATTGTGGTTGAAAGGTATGCGGAGGGATTCACATTTCTCGGGTGAAACATTCTGTTGAAATCTGAAACAAAACACAATTGGTTTAGTTTATTTTTTTCACGAATAATATAATATGATGTAACAAAAACAGAAACAAAGACATTTTGTAAAATGGTAAATATACAAGAAACAAAAAACTAAGATTAAACAGTTTAAAAAAGGCACTTCTATTAACTGAAGAAAATTAGCCTACTACTGCTCTAATATAGTCCACATAAGGCGTCAATATAAATCAAACTTGAGAAGAGCTCTGAGCCGTTGTTTTAAACAAAAATCAGCGATTAATATCGTACTTTACTAAAAACTATTTTTTTTTTATTTGACAGCTATTTTTGCTATCGAAGGTCACATCAAAGCGTTGCTTTGAGTAATATGATCAAAGATACCAATTTATATTGAAATCCCGAAATCCCAAAATGTCTGTATTTTTTTTTTTTGTAGAAACGGAAATACGTATGGTTGGCACGAAAATATAGAAAAAAAAATGCAAATATTATTTCAAAAATAAGGCTGAAGTAATAAAGTGATTTATTTGCGAAATCTATACATTCATTTTTGAAGATACATTTCTTTTTTAACCAAAACCCGTACGTTTTGTAAATACCGACTTTGTTATAGACCATCAGATAGTGACTGATTTAGGTGCCCTATTTACGCATACCATCCACGAAGAGAGTTAAAAAGTACATCGATTTTGAGTAGAATAAAAGGAAATTTACGAATGGCCCCTGGGGATAACATATGGAAAATTCAACTTTCCTTAACAGAAAAAAAGGTGTTTTTTGCTCATATTTCCACGCAAGCCGTTTTTACTATATGATAAGTTAATAGAACTAGGTCTCGGAAAACCAAAGGCTTTATTTTTGCAAGTAGCTAAAGGCTTGAAATAAGGACGTAATCTTATAAAGAAAAATCGATATTTTAACTGATTTCTCCACACAAGCGCGTTAAAAGTATGGAACGTGGAATGTCCAAGACTAAAACAGTGCGAGAAACTGCCTCTTTGATGAAAACATCGTATGATATAGTGTTTAAAATAGTAACCAATCCTATGTAAAAAAGAAGAAAAAAGAAAATACTCTGGTACTTTAAAAAAATGGCTGTAATGTAGACCTAATTTGAAGGAAAATATATTACTTGTATAAAGAGCAAATTGTGCCTATACTAGATATATTGATGCAACGACTTGGAATTGACAAAACTGCCATCCAGTGTAGCAAAGAAACTTTAAGGAAGTCTCTTTTAAGAAACGGGTTTAAATTTAAAAAAATTAATAACAGCAAAAAAAGTCATAATGGAGTCTGTGCGCCTTAAAAAATTGAGATTTCAATATTTATTGGCGATAAATGATTTTAGAGAAGCTGGCAGAACAGTTGTGTATTCAATACAAAAAAAATATGTTTGTGAGAGCTTGGGATATACGGTGCTCAGACTTCCTCCTTACCACTGTATTTTTAACCCAATTGAACATATATGGCGTCAGCTTAAGTCAGCAGTTCGAAGAAATGATACTTCTTCAATCTAAAGTTCGACTGTGGTAGCTCTTATTCAAACAGAAGCTGCAAAAATTCCTGATAGCATCTGAACCAAGTGTGTTTCCCATATAAAAAAGTTGGAAAAGACATATATTGATATAGAAAAGATACCAAGAGAAAGGTTCATTATTAATTTGGATGACGATAGTGAAAGTGAAACTGAACTTCGAGAGTAATTTTGTTTAAATTTGTTCAAATAAATAAAATATTAGAAAATGTAAAAATTCCACTGTATTAATAAAAATACTTAGCTGAGGAGGTACGTCTCTGCGTAGAGACCGCCACCTGCTGATAAGTAAATTACCTGCTATTTTATGGTAGTCACTAGATCTCTGATTTAACTATATACAAAGACATTGGCAAAAAAATATGTCTACGAGTGAATTTTAACCTCTGAAGCCGACTGGGCGACTTGTCTAGGAGAAGGGATGACTGTTATTAGTTGCCGTGGCACTCCGTTCGACTTAAAGATAATTGATGGTGTTATTTGACTAACAAGTGAAAAAAAAACTCGGAAAACTCCACCCACCATCAGCAAAATGGTAACGCATATCGATTTTTATATTCTGGATGTCATATCAACAGAAATTAAATTTCTGCTAATGCAGCATCCATCAAATCCTATAGACAACCATACAAATAAGTACACATGGTCTTTTGTAGGATTCGAAGCCAGTGAGTCTCTTACCTCAAAATTGTTCGCAAATGAATGCGAGCGCCGTAAATACTTACGCTACCGTTCCAATAAGAATTGTCACGTTAGAGCTCTATAAGGTCTTTTAATAATTGAAATTGATTTCTTAATGCCAACAATCTTATGTTATTAAAGTTTATGTTACAATTATGTTTTGTTTTGAAAAATGAGGAATGACAGTTTTTGCGCTTTTTTTAAATGTCTTTTAAGATATTTTAAAATATAAAGACGCTAATAGTCCTTAATCAATACTAATCTAAAAATACTTCATTACATAGACCAGTTTAGCTTTATAAATATTACCTAAATAAAGAACCCAAAAGTTTTTATTAACAAAAATAAAAGAAAATTAAAATAAAACGAAACTAAAATTCTCAACAAATTTATGAATTATTTATATTATCCACTTACAAAACTATTTTCAAACGATATAGTTATTACTAAGTACCAAGTACCCAGCTAACAACAGATTTATTAATTTCTTTTAGAGATTTACAAAGGGCCAAGCGTTGAAATACTTCAAAATTTTTCCCAAGCCATGTGTTTTGTTTTGCTTCAAGCCATCTTTGTTTTTCCTCGATTGTTCTAAAACCGACAAGGTGACTGAGCGGGTTTGTAGTTACGAAAAGGTGGACACAACACAAATTGTGAGTACGACCCTGAGGGCACGCTTAACAAGTGGACAATTTTAATCGATGCTGGCTGCTAAATACTTCCACACAGAAAATGAAATGCAACATTTCTATATAAACACTTTATTTCACAATGATGTGCAACTTTTAACACTTTAACATATTTACAAGGTTTAAAAAATATATCTACAGGCTTAACATTTGCCTGAGGGTGTAATAATGTTTTCTTATGATAATGCTATATTACTCAGAGAAAACCTAATTATAAAAAATAGTACAAAAGTGACCATCGCTTCGTACGTCAGACCATCCGAACTGTTCGAGGGCTCGGAAGGATCTAAATCTTCTTGCTTGTCTCGCTAGAAAGGGAGATGCATAGAATTAACTGCTTAAATCTCCCCTATTGGGTGAGTTCATTTCATAAAAATATTTGTTTACGCATGCACGCACGCACGCACGCACGCACGCACGCACGCACGCACGCACGCACGCACGCACGCACGCACGCACGCACGCACGCACGCACGCACGCACGCACGCACGCACGCACGCACGCACGCACGCACGCACGCACGCACGCACGCACGCACGCACGCACGCACGCACGCACGCACGCACGCACGCACGCACGCACGCACGCACGCACGCACGCACGCACGCACCCACCCACCCACCCACCCACCCACCCACCCACCCACACACACACACACACACACACACACACACACACACACACACACACACACACACACACACACACACACACACACACACACACACACACACACACACACACACACACACACACACACACACACACACACACACACACACACACACACACACACACACACACACACACACACACACACACACACACACACACACACACACACACACACACACACACACACACACACACACACACACACACACACACACACACACACACACACACACACACACACACACACACACACACACACACACACACACACACACACACACACACACACACACACACACACACACACACACACACACACACACACACACACACACACACACACACACACACACACACACACACACACACACACACACACACACACACACAGACATCATCGCGAAAATGGTCAAAACGGATTCAGGGGACCTCAAAACGTAAAAATCCGTTGAAAACTCTAGGTCGAAAAAAATCATGATTCCTATACTTTCCTTATATATGTATACAGATAGGAAAGTAAAAAAGAAACGATTGCTGCGATTCGTTATCTTGTGAATTTTGTGTTCAGTAGTAAAATCATGATTCTTCGGCAATTTTATTTCGGACCAACAAACAAAAAAATGACTTATGTTGGACTAATAAACATGTAGAGGAGAAATTTTTTTGCTCCTATTGAACAAGAAATGCCCCAAAGAGACGTAGCAGAGGTAGTAGGTGTAACCCAGGGTGTTGTATCAAAAACGTATGCAAGGTAATTAAAACTAGGAATTCTCAAGAACAGATCCAGAAAAAGTCCTCACAACCGAACAACAGGACCGCTTTGTGTGCCAAATTGCTAGAAGAAATCACAGTGTTTTCCATCCAGAGCTGCAACGACAACTTCTGGAAACTAAAGGTGTGAACGTTTCAGTTGCGGGTCTCACAGTTATCTAGGTAAAATAAAATTGACCGACTAAATTGGTTCCTTTAACATCAAAACTGGAGAATTGGCAAAATGTTCTTTTTTGGATAAGACCAGAATTGGTCTAAGATCAGATGACTATCGAATCCGGGTTCTTAAAAGTCCATGAATATGAGCGAGACTCCAGGCTGCCACATCTGCCCCAAGTTATCAAGGAGGAACTGTAATGTTTTGAGAAGGTATTTTGCTGGAAGCAAAAACTCCGTTATCAACACCTCAATGAACTTTAACCGGTCGGAGGTATGTTGATTTAGTGCTAGAACGTTAGGCTTTGCAGAGCTGCAATTGGAGATAATTTTATCTTAATGCATGATAATGGACCTTCTCATACCAGCATAGTGACTAGAGAATGTTTTAAATGGTAGGTGACACAGTTATAGACTGGCCTGCATGTTCACCAGACCTAAATCCTATCAAACACTTGTGAGACCAGGTTAAAAGAAGGTCAAAACAATGCATAAAATGTGGCACAGCTTATTGATGCAGCATTAGCAGAATGGGAAAATATACTCCAGGACACTGTTGACAATTTAATTGGAAGCATACCAATGCGAATAAAAGCTTGCATAAGGGCTAGATGTGGCAACACGAATTATTAAACTTAGCAATTTTCCTTTTTTTTTCTGCATTTTGGCCATTAAAAATTTAAACCTCATTTCGATTCAGAAACAAACAAAAAACCGTTGTGGTTATTTTGTCAACTAATAAATTTTTTTTATGCTATGCGGGTTATTTTCCATTAAAAGTATTTGGTAGGGTATAAGTTTTATTCATAAACAAAAAATGTTCAGACATTTCAAAAATTATGAAAAATAGATGATTTCGAATAAGTTTTTGCGATCCTAAACAAGCCTATCTATAAAAACAAACTTTCAGATACTGTTGACTTCTGCATTACTAAAAGAAATTTAATATAATTCAATATATTTTTTATTGTTTCTAGAATTTTATAAATTCATAACGAGGGTACGATATACTTTAGTGTAGAAATAAACACAAAAATTATTTTAAGTTGAATACAAAAAAGAAGGGCACATTTTTTCAAAAAGAAAGCCTGGAATTTTAAAATTTCCATAAAATAGTAGCAAAACATCTTTGACTGACATAATGTTATATTGTTAAATACAGTGATCGTAGAGTACGGTAATTTGGCATCTAAAACAAACATGTTCTAGAGATTGTTGTAGTGATTGTTATAGTGGATAAAGTTAATGCGAAGTTACTTGTATGAAAGACGTATTTGTGAAATTAGTCGAAAAGTTTCAATTGGTGTTTTAAAAGCTAAATAATTTTGGACGTTCGAAAAAATATTAAAGAAGAGGGAATATTGGAAAGATGAATTAAGTCTTCATTGTGGAGATATTTTTTAAGAATATTTAATTCAGATAAACGTGCCATCTTTTTAAATAAATATTTGATTATTAGGTAATATTGAACCACTCTGTATAGGATATAACTTGTATCGATGAAAAGCATTTTTTACTTGCATTCTCATAATCTATGACAATTGGATGGTTGGCTATTTTCTGTTGTTTTGTAAAGGTAGATGTCGCATAGGTGGTTGATTGGTTGATTTCTGTTTTTTATCATTTATGTTCCCTTTGCATTTTCTCATCTATAGTTCATGAGATATAGAGCAATTATAAGTTTTTAAATTTTCATTCCGTATGTTTGCGCCTCTGACTTTTGAATTTGGATAGTATAGTGTTAATTATAAGACGATATTAAAAACAATATTACTCTTAATTTAACATTTTATTAAACGAAACGAAAGCAAAACAAAAACTTTGTTTTATCGCCTTGTCTGCCTAATTCACATTTTATTGTAGGTATTTTAAAAGCTGCAATATTTCTCATTTGCATTTTTTTGATGTCCATCGAGAGTTATTCTGCGTCAGAATATTTACAGCTCAGTTTTAAATAAATAGAGCTTTTACGAACATAGTGTTTTGATGAAAGATCAAAAGAATATGAAATTCTACAGCACTAAAACAGTATAATTATCATACAATATGTAAAACTCTTGTAATGCCGTTTATTTTAACGCGGTGTTTTCTTTATCAAGCAAATATAAAAGTACACATTTTGAAGTTTAATTTTATAATAATTCGAGGAGACCTCTCTTATCTTTGATGAGGGGTGGCTAACTCTTCCAAAAAAAGAAAAACAACTATCCGACAGCTATTCGCAAATTAAAACAAATTCAACAAACAGCATGTCTCAACATAACAGGAGCCATGAAAACCACACCGACCAGAGCTATAAACTCACTCCGCTTGATATTATCATTAAGATATATCTTCCAATAAACCTATTAGTTTATAAGAGAATTAATAGTATAGCCGAAAGTGGCAAATACGATTCTTTTCTAGGGTTATAAAAGAAAACAAGGTCCAGGATGTGGATTATACTCCAGATCCATATACCTAAACATAAAATGGGCTCTGAGCAGAAGTGCTATCACTGGAAGATCGTGCTCATCTATACCTATAGCAGACAAGCATTACTCACCAGGATCATAGCCGTACTTCGGTAAATGTATTGTTTAACAAAATATTTTAGGCTAATATGCATATGGTTCTAAACAAAATTTAAAGAAAAATATTAAATGATGATTGAAGAAGAAAGAAATGAAGTACAGAGAGCTATACGAATCTAACAACATTGTTGTTTTAATATTAAGTCTAACACCTAAACCCCTAAAAAACTATTAGCAAATTATAAAAATAATAGTCCATAATACTATACAAGTTTATTAAAAACACGAATATTCATAAAACAATTTAAAATAAAACAGGTTATATAATATAAGCAGCGCCAATTCATTTTGGGTACTAAAGGACTATTTCTGCGTATTTCGTAATTAAAAAGTATATATGTTAGTATTAATAAAAGTATATTTGTAAAACAAGTAAAACAATAATTTGATATTATTATATATTTTTATCGCTTAAATTAAAACAAATTAAGTATAATCAATAAAAATCAATAATAAAATATAGACAGGCAACAGTATTTACGGGAAAATGTATGAAAAGTTGCCTGAGTCTAATAAGTTGTCTTTGGAAAATTAACCTATTGTGTCAAAATAAAAAATACCATTAAATAATACCGTGAAGTTAAAATGTATAAACATTTATATTTTCATTTTTATTTGATAGAAAACATTGAATAAATGAATAAAACTGATTTACTCACAAAATTGCATTACAGCCACATACAATAATCAACGGTAGAAATCTTGAAATCGAGTCCTTGCCGAATCAACATTTAAGAATAAAGGGATGTTGAAGAACATCGTAAAATGAAAATTTGTTGTTTATTTAAAACCTTTCAAGTTTCTGATGTCTACTATTTCCAGTATTACTGTTATTATTACGAAAACAAAGGTAATTTTTCTTCTTAATGTACATTTTTTATTTTGTTTATTGTCCTTTTGTTCCTTGCACATTCTGTTTGCAATTTTGTCTAGCGCGATTGATTGCTTCTCGTCTCTGATCTGCGATGTTCTGGCATTTTCCCTATAAAATAATCTTACTCTTTCATTTAGCATGATACGTATTGAAGCTGCACTGGCAATGTCTTGCACAGTCACCGGTAAGTTTATCTTATATAGTCTTGGCTGCTCTGATAAGGATTTTTCGTTGAATACTAATCGTTTTTTCTCGATTTTGTCACACCGGTGCTTGTGTCATTGTCATCAGTGCAGCCACACTAATGTTAATATCAATGGGATTGAGTCTAAGAATGACTTCTAAAGCTATATATCTTTATTATCTTTTATTTAACCTATATTTCATAATAGGTGAAAGCAAACAATTAAAAGAAATATCTTATTGACGTTTAATTTAAAATTATTTGTTAAATTATTAAACATAATAAATTTAGTTTCTTTTTATAACAAAATTGATAAAAGTAACTAAAAGTAAATTACAATAAAACTCTAAAAAAATTTATTCATAATTTTCAGAAACCCAAATATGTACGGAATATAAATCGAAGAAATGTCTCTCAGAAATTTTTAGATTATATCGGTAAATCTCTGAAAATAGGTATCTATATGTTCTCTGCAAGAGAGGTTACATTATCTTATAAATAATGTATGAAATAACTTGAGGAAATGCTACCCGAAATAGATATGGATGCCATATTTTACTGTCGATTCCAAACCAGTATTATACTTTGAATCAAAATCTTATTTGCTGTTTTGGAGTTTTCCTTAAAACATTGCATTTATATGTATACAGGAAATTGTAAAAGCATTTATATTGACTTTTATATATGATTGCAAAAGAAACAAAAATACTTTCGAGAATGATTATAATTATAATAAGTTGTCATTTATCATTAAAACGGGTTAGAAACAATAAAAAGCTCTCATTATCCATTTTTTAAGTAGGTTATTGCTTGCTCCGCTGATTGAAAATTAATTGCATACTAATTCTAATTTATGTTTTACAATAATAGATAAAATTTTTGATAAATATTATATCTCACTATCAGTGTATTTCATTCAAAATTTACACTTAATGGATTGATTCAGCTCAGTTTTAAATTCTGTGTAGTTAACTGCATCCAGAATAGTGATGCCACGAGACAAGACGAGACAAGAGCTGGCATGTAATTATATGAGGCGGTATACTTAAAGAAAATACCATTATTTTTCATATTAGCCATAAAATTGAACCAATTAGGCCCTGAATAATCTCAAAAGGCTACTGTCAAAATCTCTGGAGGATAAACAAATAGCAGCAGCAACTTTCGTACATATTAGAAAAGTTTTTAATATTGCTCATACAAGATCGATTTATAATTAATGCACAAGCAACGAAAAGGGTACCAGTAGCCTTTTTTCAGTAGATAAAAGCCAACCTAAAAGAAAGAGTAATAGCATCATCTCTATGCGAAGCTACACTGAACGATGAAGCAGACAGGAGTACTATCACTCATCATTTGGTCAATCCTTGTAGACGAATTCATAAAAAAAAAAAAATTATGCAGACTTCTACTTCCTAGGGTATGCCGATTGACCTGGCTATTGTCGTAAAAGGCAAATTCACATGTGCAATATCGGAACCCACACAAAACCCTTTAAACATTGTTGACGAGTAGTGCAATTAGCTGGCAGTAAACCCCTCCGAGCAATTACTACTAGAGGGAGTCTTCCCCCCTTCCCCGCGCTAAATTTTGTTAGCAACATCTACTCCCCCCGAGGGGGAAAATACCTCTTCTGTAATTGGCCTATTTAATCAGCGTTGCCAAGTTTGACAGCGCCAGTTCTGACACCTTCTGACACATGTCAATTTCTTATTTGTATTTTACAGAAACTATTATTATTTATAACGTTGTAAGGGTTGTAAATGTATATTTAAGATTTATTATCTCTAATAATATGGTGAAAACATGCTTTATGTGTAAAAGGCCTGTTGAAAATGCTTCTTCAAGATAATATCATAAGTAAGTACAGACACAACCTAATTATCAGAGGCGGTGCATTAGGCAATCACCTTTAATTTGCAATTAAACTTTTTTATTTTCTTATCGAAAAATTAAAATTAAGAGCAAGTTCGTCATCATCCATCTCATAATGATTATAGTGAAGGTTAATAACTTATTATTATTTTAATATCACATCTTTGTAAATTTTATTATTTTTTTAGGTTCCCTTTTCTTGATCTGAGAAAGAAATACATGGTTCCAAAATATAGGAATTCAACAAGTGACCACCTGAATAACTTTTTATGCTAATGAACATTTTTATTACAGACCTCAGAAGAGGAAAATATTAAAGAAAAATGCAATTTCGACGAAAGAAGTATAATAATCAATCCTCTCACTACTTCTACACTATATTCATCTGCTACTAAAATACTAAAACAGCAAGTAAGTAGAGAAACTTAAGTTTCTTTCAAAAAGAATGTTTAAGGAAAAAGGCATAGCCATTTTTTGTTGACAATTTTTTTTTAACTAATCTAAAAGACTAATTTTGTGTATTGTTTAAATTTTAATTTTTTGTACTTAGATATTATGAGTGATTTTTTATTCTATAAATAGAACATAATTTGCTTCTAAATCACTACCTAATGAACTTTATTATATAGTACAAAACTAAACAAAAATATCACATTATTCATGTTTTTTCTTTTAATTTCCCCAAAAAAATATGAATATTTCTTATTGGAGTTTACATCGTTATGCTTATGCGTTATGAACAACTTAAATAATGTGGATTTTGACTATTTTGAGTTATGCAGATCATTGATCTAAAAAAATTTTTGTCTGGTGCTATAATAGTCAGGTATAAAAACATCATTTATTTAAACACAGTTGCAATATACATTTTATTTAGTTTTTAAGTTAAAACCTATTAAAACATCCTAAA
Organism: Psylliodes chrysocephalus; assembly: GCA_927349885.1. Classification (NCBI taxonomy): domain Eukaryota; kingdom Metazoa; phylum Arthropoda; class Insecta; order Coleoptera; family Chrysomelidae; genus Psylliodes; species Psylliodes chrysocephalus. Next base: position 54,285,946 of record OV651817.1, read on the forward strand.
ATGACTGTTTTCGTTTGATGTGAGAGAATAGAATATTAAAATACTAAAAAAATTTATGAAACTTTTAATTATTTTTTATAGTTTTTGTCAAAATCTCTTATTTAAATGTAATTAGTATTTTTAATATTAAAGGTTTTTATTATTATTATTTCGCTTGTTTTAAATTATCAAATTTTCCATGTTTACCCCAAGAGCCGTAAATTTTCTTTCATTCTACTCAACATCTATGTACTTTTCAACCCTCTTCGAGGCTTGTATGTGAAAATAGGGCACCTAAATCGGTCATTATCTGACCTAAAATATATTCAACATTACGCTATTTTTTATGTAATTTAGTAATTGACCTAATTAAAGGTGTTAAGTAAAGGTGTTAAATTTATATTTCCTAATAAAATAATGCTAATTATTAAGTGAAAAATATGTGTTTTCTTACCAAAAATGGAGTTAGGCCACTTTCAAAATTAACAACCAGATTCATAATAAAATTTGAAGAGCCTAAGTCCATTCAACATAATTTAAGATGCTTTAAATTAAAAAAGAAACAATATTTAATTTATATGTTATATCTTTACAACACCTCAAAATAATAATTTATGCGATTCAAAACATACATGACATACAAAATTAACGTACAAAATTACAAACATAAATTACAATGTACAAACATCAATAACAAAACAATTTACTATTCATCTAAATGTTGTGTGTGTGAAAGAGATATGAAGAAATCATGATGTTTCGGTGGTATATATTGTAATAGTTCAATTATATCCTTGAATTTTGCTGTTGTAATTTGTCTGATATTTTTATAAAGTGGTGTCATTACAATATTTTTCTACTCCTGTACTATAAGTTGTTAATTAAATGCTAATTTTCAGTTTTATAATGATACTCATTATAACACTGGTTTTCATTATGAAACTGAAAAATTGACCAATAGAAATCTAGATTTTTAAATAACCAAGTAGGAAGACCCAATATTTTCTGTAGAATGTTTGACAGTTTCTAAGAGATTCGTATTTTATGACAGTTTCAATCTTTCGCGTTAGCCAAAAAGGTAGATAGGTCTCACTTATTTTTAAAAAAATTTCGAGCGACGAAGAGTTTTCAGGTACACCATCTGAAATCGCTGAAAAGGAGAAAAATGTAAGCGATAGTTTATTACCAGCTAAATCAAAAAAGGAATATGATAAAATTTATAGTCAATTTATGGATTGGAAGGTAGCAAGAACAGTATCATCCTTTTCTGAAAATGTGTTGCTAGTATACTTTGAAGAACTCTCAATTAAATGAAAATCCTCATCTCTCTGGACACATTATTCTATTTTAAAAACCCAACTCAATATTAAACATGAAACTGATATTAGGAAATATCCAAAATTGCAAGCATTTTTAAAAAGAAAATCCGAAGGATATAGCGGAAAAAAATTAAAAACCTTTTTGCCAGAAGAAATTATGAAGCACCAGACCAAAAATACCTAATGACTAAGGTAAATACATATTTTTTACAATTTATTACTTATTTTGCATAGCAGTAACATACGTATATAATATGCTTTATGTTGATGATTTGTCCATGCAGGCGCGTAGCTTAGTGTGTAACAGCGCTGACAAAGATTGGTTTTAATCTGTACATGCCATGATCGAGACCCGCTAAAACTAAACAAGCACAAAAATCTGATGTGTCCAACACATGACTTTCCTATCTTGTTATTATAGGCTTTTTCCGGTTATTTTGTACAACCTATTGCAGCACCTCCATAAATTTTTAGAGGATAAAATAAATATATACATTTTCCACATACATCTACCTCGAAACATTTTTCTATAGATATTCATTGAAAATGAAAATACTGAAAAATTTAAATTTAGCACTTTTCCTACAATTTTTCCATTGCGGTCCATTTTAGAAAAATCATGTATAAACATAAATTATAGAGATCGATATGGCAAACAAATTTTATTTCAACAATTTTCATAAAAATCGGAAGTTTGCACATTTTAGTCAAATTTCTCGAATACGGACCATTTCAGGCAATTTTGACAAAGCAAAAATTATATATGATAATATTAGAAATAACTTTTATTTTAACAATTTTTATCTCCAAACATAAATAACAGATACATTCCATAAAATATAAAAACGGCCCCCTATAAAGTACCCCCCAGATGTTCCGACTTTGTCCAAAATCTAATAATTTCACGTCTGGCCGAAATAAAACTTAAGTTTAAAATTTAATGTTGTTTCTTTATCCGTTTTTGAGTTTTCTTCAAATTTCGAAATTTACACATTTTCTCAATTATCTCGAATACGGTTCATTTTAGAGAAATTATGTATATTATAAAAATTATAGAGACTTACATTACAAATAACTTTTGTTTAAACAATTTTTAAAAAAAAATATTTTTTTACATTTTGTCTAATTTCTCGAATACGGACCATTTTAGGAAAATTTTGTATAGAACAAAAATTTTAGATAATAGTATAAGAAGTAACTTTTATTTGAAAAATTTTCTTCCCCAAACGTAAATAACAGATATATTCCATAAAATATAAAAATGACCACCCATAAAGTACCCCCCAGATGTTCCGACACTGCCCAAAATCTAATCTGCACATTGGACGCTGAAACAAAGCTTAAGTTTAAAATTTGGTGTTTTTCTGTGTATTGGTTCATGAGTTATGCGACACACACACACACACACACACACACGCACGCACGCACGCACGCACGCACGCACCCACACACACACACACACACACACACACACACACACACACACACACACACACACACACACACACACACACACACACACACACACACACACACACACACACACACACACACACACACACACACACACACACACACACACACACACACACACACACACACACACACACACACACACACACACACACACACACACACACACACACACACACACACACACACACACACACACACACACACACACACACACACACACACACACACACACACACACACACACACACACACACACACACACACACACACACACACACACACACACACACACACACACACACACACACACACACACACACACACACACACACACACACACACACACACACACACACACACACACACACACACACACACACACACACACACAGAGAGACATCATCGCGAAAATAGTCAAAACGGATTCAGGGGACCTCAAAACGTAAAAATCTGTCGAAAACTCGAGGTCGAAAAAATCATGATTCCTATACTTCCCTTATATCTGTATACAGATAGGAAAGTAAAAATGATGAATATTGTCTTTCATTTATTTTTTTGATTAAAATTGTTTTTTTTGCAGGTAGCTTTAATTTTTGGAATTATGGGAGCATGCGGAAGACATGAACTGCATGATTTAAATTTTCAAAACGTCAAAAATTTTAAGGACAATTTCATAATAAATATTCTTGGTCGTAGAAAAAATAGTGTATGCAACTCTAATGTAATGGCTATTAATACATGATCGTTGCATAATATACTATTTCGAACTTTCTTGATCTACCATGACGTGGTAATAAATTCAAGACTTTAAAATTTTCATTCTCATTCATTGATGTTATAAGTTATAAGTTACAATGAGTTACAATAATAAATAAGTTCCACTAAAGTACAATAACGGAAACCAATTGTATAATAACAAGCACCTTGGTGAGAACACCTGTATGTGTTGATAAAAATTAAAATTTTATTTTAATTATATTTAATTAATTATAAAGGAAATAAAAAAAAACATTTTTTTTTAATAAAAAATAAAAATTGAACAATTTATGCAAGAAACAGAAAAAAAAAAGTCCGTTATTCTTGGAATATTCTGATACACTTTGCATTATTTTGCAAAATGTATATTTTGCTAAATTTACAGAATTTTTTATATTTGTTTAATAATTAAATATGAAGAGATAGAGCGTTATAGAACTTTGTCCACAGATAACCCATATTATCCTATTATCCCATTTTTACTGTTTCTGTAAAGCAGCTTAGACGCCTGGAAATCAGATGTCGAAGCAAGTGACGTCAAAAATATTTAATTATCTATTAACGGCAGCATGTTTGTTTCAAAGAATTTTTCGTACGAGTTTTCAATAGTTTGGTGAATTGTGATCACGAGAATTGGGAAAATATAGACATCCGATTTGAGTAAGTACATTTTTTCATAAACAGACATTTTTTTTGCTTTATTTATAACTGTTGTATTTATAAATGTTACGTCTAAACTCACATTTGTTTAACATTGTAAATGAAAACATTTTTAGTATTTGTTAGGAGTGTAAAGTTGATTGCTGTATAATTCCTACATTTTGCACAATGAAATTTCAGAACTCTAGTGCATAGTGGTATACACCTTATTTCTGTGGTTGATAATTCAGAACATTGGTTGCAGTATAATTATAATCTTCTGCATCCATCACATGTAGAGCATGGATATTTTTGTTCTTTTGTAGGCTGATGGATAATCTCACAGTGTGAGCATTTCATTGCCATTTTTCTTATTAAATTATTTTCTTATTTTATAAACTAAATGTTGATACGCCACTGGATATTCTATTTGTATGATTGCTTAGTAGAAAGTGTTGGTGTTTATTTTATTTCACCTAAACTTTTTTGTCATCTAATAAGGTTTGGTACTTTTTTGCGTTTTTTGTTTCCTTGGTAGATTTTATTTCGCTGAAATTGCAGAGATAATGCATTAATCTATGCAACTGTGACTCACCTAAACATAATAATACCGTTACAACAAGAAAATGAAGCAGACAATCCATACCAGGCTACGCCGACCGGCATGGACCAATGAACTGGAGTGGGGTAGAAAGCCAATGTGCATATTGTATCAATAGAACAAGGTGCGACTCTATGGGCGCAGCCATTTTTATTTCTCATCTCACTCGGGAGTATTTATAACAACCATTTTCTGTTTCACATTGTTATTGTTCAATCCACAAGCTGGTGGATCAGACAATAACAAAGTGAAATAGAAAATGGTTGTTATAAATACTCCCGAGTGAGATGAAAAATAACCTGTCTTCGCCCATAGAGTCGCATCTCAAGCCTATTGACAAGCATTCTACCCCACTCCAGTTCATTGGCATGGACACAGCTCACCTACTCTGTCAAGACGTTTCGCGTGTATATAACTTTTTGAATTGCGTACAAGTTAGCGTGTACCTAGACACTGTGATTTATTTACTATACTATAGTACTATCACATTTTATTTAATTCACTAGTTGTTTTTTTTAACTTATATAGTTTATGTCGGTAGAAATATAGATTTATTTGCGTAGTGAAACGAACACGCCTTCTCACCTTGAATGATCACAACATTCTTACTACACTTATTTATTTATTTATTTTTTATATTTGATAAACAAACTATTAATGAAATCTTTCATTAAATAGATTCATTTTAGAATAATAATTATTCTCATAGGCGATTGGTTTTGTCATTTGCAATAATCATTCATTATTTACATTGAATTCGTGAATTATTTCACTTGTGTGAAGTTAGCGCCCGGCGCTGGCGCCCAATATCAGCGCTTACCCCCCTCCACAAAGACAAGTTCACACCGCTTAAATTCATCAAAACTTTGAGTAGTTGCAATTTTTCATTTAGATACTTTTCTTTCTTTTTCTCGTTAATAGGGGAGACAACAAGAAAATAATAAATTGAACATAAAAATATATTTGGAGTGAGGGTAGCCATATGTGAGTAGTAGGGATTAAGTGTAAAGGTTAAAGAAAAGGTCCTTTTATTTCTCACAATAAATTGACTTGTGAGAAATAAAGGACCTTTTCTTTAACCTTTACACTTAATAAAAATATATCTATATAATTTTACGTAACTACAGCGTTTTGTATCACATATATTCTGCCTGTGAGGATTTTTAAGACCTCATGAGGACTATAGGTAATATGATAGACGAGAAAATTATTGTTTTACGAGAAAATGGTGCGTTGAACCACATACTGGTTATATGGGATTTAATCTACTACTTGAGGACTACTTTTTCTAAAACCCCGGCGCCCTGGGTTAAAACGCACCCCTAAATATGTATTATTTTTTTTTACGAGAAAATTAGGCGTTGTGCCATATTCTGGTTATTTGGGATTTAATCTTCTACTTGGCAACTAATTTTTCTTAAAATGGCGGTTTTCTAAAACCCCGGCGTCATAGATTAAAAAACACCCCTAAAAGATTAATATTTTTTTACAAGGAAACGACGTTTTGTCCCACATTCTGACTAAGTGGGAGTTAATCAGGTACTTCACGACTACATTCCCTAAAAATTTCAGTTTCCTAATACCCCGGCGTCCTAGGTTAAAACGCACCCCTAAATATATATTATTTTTTTACGAGAAAATTAGGCGTTGTGCCATATTCTGGTTATTTGGGATTTAATCTTCTACTTGAGAACTAATTTTTCTAAAAATGGCGGTTTTCTAAAACCCCGGCGTCATAGTATAAAAAGCACCCCTAAAAGATTATTATTTTTTTACAAGGAAACGGCGCTTTGTGCCACATTCTGACTAAGTGTGAGTTAATCAGGTACCTCACGACTATATTCCCTAAAAATTTCAATTTTCTAAAACCCCGGCGTCCTAGGTTAAAACGCACCCCTAAATATATATTATTTTTTTACGAGAAAATTAGGCGTTGTGCCATATTCTGGTTATTTGGGATTTAATCTTCTACTTGGAAACTAATTTTTCCAAAAATGGCGGTTTTCTAAAACCCCGGCGTCATAGATAAAAAGCACCCCTAAAAAATTATTATTTTTTTACAAGGAAACGGCGCTTTGTGCTACATTCTGACTAAGTGGGATTTAATCAGGTACCTCACAACTACATTCCCTAAAAATATCAGTTTTCTAAAACCCCGGCGCCCTATGTTAAAACGCACCCCTAAATATGTATTATTTTTTTTTACGAGAAAATTAGGCGTTGTGCCATATTCTGGTTATTTGGGATTTAATCTTCTACTTGGGAACTAATTTTTCTTAAAATGGCGGTTTTCTAAAACCCCGGCGTCATAGATTAAAAAACACCCCTAAAAGATTAATATTTTTTTACAAGGAAACGACGTTTTGTGCCACATTCTGACTAAGTGGGAGTTAATCAGGTACCTCACGACTACATTCCCTAAAAATTTCAGTTTCCTAAAACCCCGGCGTCCTAGGTTAAAACGCACCCCTAAATATATACTATTTTTTTACGAGAAAATTAGGCGTTGTGCCATATTCTGGTTATTTGGGATTTAATCTTCTACTTGAGAACTAATTTTTCTAAAAATGGCGGTTTTCTAAAACCCCGGCGTCATAGTATAAAAAGCACCCCTAAAAGATTATTATTTTTTTACAAGGAAACGGCGCTTTGTGCCACATTCTGACTAAGTGTGAGTTAATCAGGTACCTCACGACTATATTCCCTAAAAATTTCAATTTTCTAAAACCTCGGCGTCCTAGGTTAAAACGCACCCCTAAATATATATTATTTTTTTACGAGAAAATTAGGCGTTGTGCCATATTCTGGTTATTTGGGATTTAATCTTCTACTTGGAAACTAATTTTTCCAAAAATGGCGGTTTTCTTAAACCCCGGCGTCATAGATTAAAAAGCACCCCTAAAAGATTATTATTTTTTTACAAGGAAACGGCGCTTTGTGCCACATTCTGACTAAGTGGGATTTAATCAGGTACCTCACAACTACATTCCCTAAAATATCAGTTTTCTAAAACCCCGGCGTCCTAGGTTAAAACGCACCCCTAATTATGTATTATTTTTTTACGAGAAAATTATGCTTTGTGCCATATTCTGGTTATTTGGAATTTAATCTACTTCTTGGTGACTAATTTTTTCTAAAAATGGCAATTTTCTAAAACCCCGGCGTCATAGATTAAGAAGCACCCCTAAAAGATTATTATTTTTTTACGGGGAAACGGCGCTTTGTGCCACATTCTGACTAAGTGGGAGTTAATCAGGTACCTCACGACTACATTCCCTAAAAATTTCCGTTCTCTAAAACCCCGGCTTCATAGGTTAAAACGCACCCCTAAATATGTATTACTTTTTTACGAGAAAATTAGGCATTGTGCTATATTCTGGTTATTTGGGGTTTAATCTTCTATTTGGGAACTAATTTTTTCTAAAAATGGCAATTTTCTAAAACCCCGGCGTCATAGATTAAGAAGCACCCCTAAAAGATTATTATTTTTTTACGGGGAAACGGCGCTTTGTGCCACATTCTGACTACATGGGAGTTAATCAGGTACCTCACGACTACATTCCCTAAAAATTTCCGTTCTCTAAAACCCCGGCTTCATAGGTTAAAACGCACCCCTAAATATGTATTACTTTTTTACGAGAAAATTAGGCATTGTGCTATATTCTGGTTATTTGGGGTTTAATCTTCTATTTGGGAACTAATTTTTCCAAAAATAGCTGTTTTCTAAAACCCCGGCGTCATAGATTAAGAAGCACCCCTAAAAGATTATTATTTTTTTACGGGGGAAACGGCGCTTTGTGCCACATTCTGACTAAGTGGGAGTTAATCAGGTACCTCACGACTACATTCCCTAAAAATTTCCGTTCTCTAAAACCCCGGCTTCATAGGTTAAAACGCACCCCTAAATATGTATTACTTTTTTACGAGAAAATTAGGCATTGTGCTATATTCTGGTTATTTGGGGTTTAATCTTCTATTTGGGAACTAATTTTTCCAAAAATAGCTGTTTTCTAAAACCCCGGCGTCATAGATTAAGAAGCACCCCTAAAATCTTTATTATTTTTTACGGGGAAACGGCGCTTTGTGCCACATTCTGACTAAGTGGGAGTTAATCAGGTACCTCACGACTACATTCCCTAAAAATTTCAGTTTTCTAAAACCCCGGCGTCCTAGGTTAAAACGCACCCCTAAATATGTATTATTTTTTTACGAGAAAATTATGCGTTGTGCCATATTCTGGTTATTTGGAATTTAATCTACTTCTTGGTGGCTAATTTTTCTAAAAATGGCAATTTTCTAAAACCCCGGCGTCATAGATTAAGAAGCACCCCTAAAAGATTATTATTTTTTTACGGGGAAACGGCGCTTTGTGCCACATTCTGACTAAGTGGGAGTTAATCAGGTACCTCACGACTACATTCCCTAAAAATTTCCGTTCTCTAAAACCCCGGCTTCCTAGGTTAAAACGCACCCCTAAATATGTATTATTTTTTTTACGGCAAATATAGGCGTTGTGCCATATTCTGGTTATTTGGGATTTAATCTTCTACTTGAGAACTATTTTTTCTAAAAATGGCAATTTTCTAAAACCCCGGCGTCATAGATTAAGAAGCACCCCTAAAAGATTATTATTTTTTTTTACGGGGAAACGGCGCTTTGTGCCACATTCTGACTAAAAGGGAGTTAATCAGGTACCTCACGACTACATTCCCTAAAAATTTCAGTTTTTTAAAACCCCGGCGTCCTAGGTTAAAACGCACCCCTAAATATGTATTATTTTTTTTACGGCAAATATAGGCGTTGTGCCATATTCTGGTTATTTGGGATTTAATCTTCTACTTGAGAACTATTTTTTCTAAAAATGGCAATTTTCTAAAACCCCGGCGTCATAGATTAAGAAGCACCCCTAAAAGATTATTATTTTTTTTTACGGGGAAACGGCGCTTTGTGCCACATTCTGACTAAAAGGGAGTTAATCAGGTACCTCACGACTACATTCCCTAAAAATTTCAGTTTTCTAAAACCCCGGCGTCCTAGGTTAAAACGCACCCCTAAATATGTATTATTTTTTTACGAGAAAATTATGCGTTGTGCCATATTCTGGTTATTTGGAATTTAATCTACTTCTTGGTGACTAATTTTTCTAAAAATGGCAATTTTCTAAAACCCCGGCGTCATAGATTAAGAAGCACCCCTAAAAGATTATTATTTTTTACGGGGAAACGGCGCTTTGTGCCACATTCTGACTAAGTGGGAGTTAATCAGGTACCTCACGACTACATTCCCTAAAAATTTCCGTTCTCTAAAACCCCGGCTTCATAGGTTAAAACGCACCCCTAAATATGTATTACTTTTTTACGAGAAAATTAGGCATTGTGCTATATTCTGGTTATTTGGGGTTTAATCTTCTATTTGGGAACTAATTTTTCCAAAAATAGCTGTTTTCTAAAACCCCGGCGTCATAGATTAAGAAGCACCCCTAAAAGATTATTATTTTTTTACGGGGGGGAAACGGCGCTTTGTGCCACATTCTGACTAAGTGGGAGTTAATCAGGTACCTCACGACTACTTTCCCTAAAAATTTCAGTTTTCTAAGACCCCGGCGTCCTAGGTTAAAACGCACCCCTAAATATATATTATTTTTTTTATGACAAATATAGGCGTTGTGCCATATTCTGGTTATTTGGGATTTAATCTTCTACTTGAGAACTATTTTTTCTAAAAATGGCAATTTTCTAAAACCCCGGCGTCATAGATTAAGAAGCACCCCTAAAAGATTATTATTTTTTTTTACGGGGAAACGGCGCTTTGTGCCACATTCTGACTAAAAGGGAGTTAATCAGGTACCTCACGACTACATTCCCTAAAAATTTCAGTTTTTAAAACCCTGGCGTCCTAGGTTAAAACGCACCCCTAAATATGTATTATTTTTTTTACGGCAAATATAGGCGTTGTGCCATATTCTGGTTATTTGGGATTTAATCTTCTACTTGAGAACTATTTTTTCTAAAAATGGCAATTTTCTAAAACCCCGGCGTCATAGATTAAGAAGCACCCCTAAAAGATTATTATTTTTTTTTACGGGGAAACGGCGCTTCGTGCCACATTCTGACTAAAAGGGAGTTAATCAGGTACCTCACGACTACATTCCCTAAAAATTTCAGTTTTCTAAAACCCCGGCGTCCTAGGTTAAAACGCACCCCTAAATATGTATTATTTTTTTTACGGCAAATATAGGCGTTGTGCCATATTCTGGTTATTTGGGATTTAATCTTCTACTTGGGAACTAATTTTTCTAAAAATGGCGGTTTTCTAAAACCCCGGCGTCATAGATTAAAAAGCACCCCTAAAAGATTAAAGCCCACTTAGTCAGAATGTGGCACAAAGCGCCGTTTCCTCGTAAAAAATAATAATCTTTTAGGGGTGCTTCTTAATCTATGACGCCGGGGTTTTAGAAAATTGCCATTTTTAGAAAAATTAGTCACTAAGAAGTAGATTAAATTCCAAATAACCAGAATATGGGCACAACGCATAATTTTCTCGTAAAAAAATAATATATATTTAGGAGTGCGTTTTTAAACCTATGACGCCGGGGTTTTAGAAAACTGAAATTTTTAGGGAATGTAGTCGTGAGATACCTGATTAAATCTCACTTAGTCAGAATGTGGCACAAAGCGCCGTTTACTCGTAAAAAAATAATAATCTTTTAGGGGTGCTTCTTAATCTATGACGCCGGGGTTTTAGAAAATTGCCATTTTTAGAAAAATTAGTCACTAAGAAGTAGATTAAATTCCAAATAACCAGAATATGGCACAACGCATAATTTTATCGTAAAAAAATAATATATATTTAGGGGTGCGTTTTAACCTATGACGCCGGGGGTTTTAGAAAACTGAAATTTTTAGGGAATGTAGTCGTGAGGTACCTGATTAAATCCCACTTAGTCAGAATGTGGCACAAAGCGCCGTTTACTCGTAAAAAAATAATAATCTTTTAGGGGTGCTTCTTAATCTATGACGCCTGGGTTTTAGAAAATTGCCATTTTTAGAAAAATTAGTCACTAAGAAGTAGATTAAATTCCAAATAACCAGAATATGGCACAACGCATAATTTTCTCGTAAAAAAATAATATATATTTAGGGGTGCGTTTTAACCTATGACGCCGGGGTTTTAGAAAACTGAAATTTTTAGGGAATGTAGTCGTGAGGTACCTGATTAAATCCCACTTAGTCAGAATGTGGCACAAAGCGCCGTTTCCTCGTAAAAAAATAATAATCTTTTAGGGGGTGCTTCTTAATCTATGACGCCGGGGTTTTAGAAAATTACCATTTTTATAGAAATTAGTCACTAAGAAGAAGATTTAAATTCCAAATAACCAGAATATGGCACAACGCATAATTTTCTCGTAAAAAAATAATATATATTTAGGGGTGCGTTTTAACCCTATGACGCAGGGGTTTTAGAAAACTGAAATTTTTAGGGAATGTAGTCGTGAGGTAGCTGATTAAATCCCACTTAGTCAGAATGTGGCACAAAGCGCCGTTTACCTCGTAAAAAAATAATAATCTTTTAGGGGTGCTTCTTAATCTATGACGCCTGGGTTTTAGAAAATTGCCACTTTTAGAAAAATTAGTCACTAAGAAGTAGATTAAATTCCAAATAACCAGAATATGGCACAACGCATAATTTTTCTCGTAAAAAAATAATATATATTTAGGGGGTGCGTTTTAACCTATGACGCCGGGGGTTTTAGAAAACTGAAATTTTTAGGGAATGTAGTCGTGAGGGTACCTGATTAAATCCCACTTAGTCAGAATGTGGCACAAAGCGCCGTTTACCTCGTAAAAAAATAATAATCTTTTAGGGATGCTTCTTAATCTATGACGCCGGGGGTTTTAGAAAATTTGCCAATTTTTAGAAAAATTAGTCACTAAGAAGTAGATTAAATTCCAAATAACCAAAATATCTCACAACGCATAATTTTCTCGTTAAAAAATAATATATATTTAGGGGTGCGTTTTTAACCTATGACGCCGGGGTTTTAGAAAACTGAAATTTTTAGGGAATGTAGTCGGTGAGGGTACTTGATTAAATCCCACTTAGGTCAGAATGTGGGCACAAAGCGCCGTTTTACTCGTAAAAAAATAATAATCTTTTAGGGATGCTTCTTAATCTATGACGCCGGGGTTTTAGAAAATTGCCATTTTTAGAAAAATTAGTCACTAAGAAGTAGATTAAATTCCAAATAACCAAAATATGGCACAACGCATAATTTTCTCGTTAAAAAATAATATATATTTAGGGGTGCGTTTTAACCTATGACGCCGGGGTTTTAGAAAAACTGAAATTTTTTAGGGAATGTAAGTCGTGAGGGTACCTGATTAAATTCCATTTAGTCAGAATGTGGCACAAAGCGCCGTTTACTCGTAAAAAAATAATAATCTTTTAGGGGTGCTTCTTAATCTATGACGCCGGTGTTTTAGAAAATTGCCATTTTTTAGTAAAAATTAGTCACTAAGAAGTAGATTAAATTCCAAATAACCAGAATATGGCACAACGCATAATTTTCTCGTAAGAAAAATAATATATATTTAGGGGTGCGTTTTAACCTATGACGCCGGGGGTTTTAGAAAACTGAAATTTTTAGGGAATGTAGTCGTGAGGGTACCTGATTAAAAGCCCACTTAGTCCAGAATTTGGCACCAAAGCGCCGTTTCCTCGTAAAAAATAATAATTTTTTAGGGATGCTTCTTAATCTATGACGCCGAGGTTTTAGAAAACTGATATTTTTATAAAAAATAGTCCTCAAGTAGCAGATTAAATCCCACATAACCAGAATGTGGTACAACGCATCATTTTCTCGTCCAAAAATAATTCCCTTGTCTCTAATATTACGTATAGCCCTTATAGGTCTTAAAAATATGCACAGCCAGAATATATCTGATACAAAAACGCTGTGGTTACATAAAATTATATTGATATATTTTTATGTTCAATTTAGATCATCTCATTACATATTATTATAAATATTACTCATTAATAAATACCTAAATGAAAAATTGTAACTACTCAAAGTGTTGATGAATTTAAGCAGTGTGAACTTGTCTTTGTGGAGGGGGGGTAAGCGGCTGATATTGGGGCGCCAAACGCCGGGCGCTAACTTCACACAAGTAATTATTTCAAGCATCTACTCCCAAGATTTTCAAGCAACCATAAACTTAGATTTGTGACAATTAAGTTGCGATCTTGATCTATTCACATGCCAGAACAGTTAGATTACATTAGTATAGTTAACTAGCTAGCGAATAAAGACAAAAGCTTCTAGCAATTATTTACAGTTTAAACGACCGTAAAGATTGATGACTACAAAAACGGGATTAAAACTAGACGAACGTTTTAATAGTTTCAATGAAATTTGTGGCGACAAAGGTCGTTCATGAGCCAAAGTGTTCAACTGGATTGATTGTCTAGGCAATAAAAGATATATAGCACAATAACTATTAAAAACCTGTAGATATGTCTAACTTAATTAAAAATTATATTTTATGTTATAAGACATTTAAATGGAAGTTACTAAGAAACATTATTTAAAAAAAAAATAAGATATATATATGCCTTTGAATTAATTAAAAATGATATTTTAAGTTATAATACATTAAAATGAAAGTTATTATGCACATTATTAAAAAAAATAGTTATTTTTCTGTGACAGGAAAAAAGTTATGATATTTTATTTTCTCTTGTCAGGTAATAAAATGTCACTTTTTATAAAGTTACTTTTTTCCCCTTAGAATATAAAGATATCATTTAATGTATTTTGATTATGTATAAAGCGCGGTCATCACTTTTGGCGTGAGGGGAAGAGGAGTATGTATTCCAATCTCAATGGCGTACGGTTTGAAACGGTTCGCATTTATGTTTACCATTTATAAAATACTTATTGGTTGTGCCTTGATATAGTTTATGTGTGTAGAAGTAAGCTATTTATAAAACAAAACTGTGACAAATCAAAAAATAAAATAAACGATAATGCTACCGAATTCCCATTATATTTATTTATTATTTATCTGTTTGGGTCACCACCTTAACAGATCAAAACCAAATACCTATAGAATGGGATGAATACAGAAAAACAAATTTTATTCGTGAAATATATCATATACATTTTTAGGCAAAAAATATTCAGTTACATTTTACTGTCTTTATTAGAGCATGTATTGGACACATCAGATTTTTGAAGTTTTTTATATATTTAACTTGCTGCGTAAGAACAGGTTGTTGTTCTTTGTCTTCCTCCAGCTCTGAGTCTTCTGATGATCCTTCTTCCGGTTCTAGAAGTTGTTCTAAAGAGAAAAATTGGTTATCAACGTCTAACTTTCCTTTTACAATTTTTGCTACGTGATTCTGGTTACGAGCAGTCGTCAAATGATGTAGTAAGATTTTTTTGCTTCTGACGGTCTTCATATGACATGTCGTTTGTTATGGATACGTCAGTACCTTTCAACTTCTATCTATCTATCTATCTATCTATCTATCTATCTATCTATCTATCTATCTATCTATCTATCTATCTATCTATCTATCTATCTATCTATCTATCTATCTATCTATCTATCTATCTATCTATCTATCTATCTATCTATCTATCTATCTATCTATCTATCTATCTATCTATCTATCTATCTATCTATCTATCTATCTATCTATCTATCTATCTATCTATCTATCTATCTATCTATCTATCTATCTATCTATCTATCTATCTATCTATCTATCTATCTATCATCTATCTATCTATCTATCTATCTATCTATCTATCTATCTATCTATCTATCTATCTATCTATATCTATCTATCTATCTATCTATCTATCTATCTATCTATCTATCTATCTATCTATCTATCTATCTATCTATCTATCTATCTATCTATCTATCTATCTATCTATCTATCTATCTATCTAATCTATCTATCTATCTATCTATCTATCTTTATCTATCTATCTATCTATCTATCTATCTATCTATTCTATCTATCTATCTATCTATCTATCTATCTATCTATCTATCTATCTATCTATCTATCTATCTATCTATCTATCTATCTATCTATCTATCTATCTATCTATCTATCTATCTATCTATCTATCTATCTATCTATCTATCTATCTATCTATCTATCTATCTATCTATCTATCTATCTATCTATCTATCTATCTATCTATCTATCTATCTATCTATCTATCTATCTATCTATCTATCTATCTATCTATCTATCTATCTATCTATCTATCTATCTATCTATTCTATCTATCTATCTATCTATCTATCTATCTATCTATCTATCTATCTATCTATCTATCTATCTATCTATCTATCTATCTATCTATCTATCTATCTATCTATCTATCTATCTATCTATATCTATCTATCTATCTATCTATCTATCTATCTATCTATCTATCTATCTACTATCTATCTATTCTATCTATCTATCTATCTATCTATCTATCTATCTATCTATCTATCTATCTATCTATCTATCTATCTATCTATCTATCTATCTATCTATCTATCTATCTATCTATCTATCTATCTATCTATCTATCTATCTATCTATCTATCTATCTATCTATCTATCTATCTATCTATCTATCTATCTATCTATCTATCTATCTATCTATCTATCTATCTATCTATCTATCTATCTATCTATCTATCTATCTATCTATCTATCTATCTATCTATCTATCTATCTATCTATCTATCTATATCTATCTATCTATCTTCTATCTATCTATCTATCTATCTATCTATCTATCTATCATCTATCTATCTATCTATCTATCTATCTATCTATCTATCTATCTATCTATCTATCTATCTATCTATCTATCTATCTATCTATCTATCTATCTATCTATCTATCTATCTATCTATCTATCTATCTATCTATCTATCTATCTATCTATCTATCTATCTATCTATCTATCTATCTATCTATCTATCTATCTATCTATCTATCTATCTATCTATCTATCTATCTATCTATCTATCTATCTATCTATCTATCTATCTATCTATCTATCTATCTATCTATCTATCTATCTATCTATCTATCTATCTATCTATCTATCTATCTTATCTATCTATCTATCTATCTATCTATCTATCTATCTATCTATCTATCTATCTATCTATCTATCTATCTATCTCTATCTATCTATCTATCTATCTATCTATCTATCTATCTATCTATCTATCTATCTATCTATCTATCTATCTATCTATCTATCTATCTATCTATCTATCTATCTATCTATCTATCTATCTATCTATCTATCTATCTATCTATCTATCTATCTATCTATCTATCTATCTATCTATCTATCTATCTATCTATCTATCTATCTATCTATCTATCTATCTATCTATCTATCTATCTATCTATCTATCTATCTATCTATCTATCTATCTATCTATCTATCTATCTATCTATCTATCTATCTATCTATCTATCTATCTATCTATCTATCTATATCTATCTATCTAATCTATCTATCTATCTATCTATCTATCTATCTATCTACTACTATCTATCTATCTATCTATCTATCTATCGATCTATCTATCTATCTATCTATCTATCTATCTATCTATCTATCTATCTATCTATCTATCTATCTATCTATCTATCTATCTATCTATCTATCTATCTATCTATCTATCTATCTATCTATCTATCTAACTCTATCTATCTATCTATCTATCTATCTATCTATCTGAATTAGGGGCGTGGTTTAAAGCCCACTTGTACTGAAGCTCTAGGCTTATTGTACCCCTCACAGTTTCTATCTCATCAGATTGATTTTCTTGACGAATTCAAGAATATGTCTGATGGGCGCATTCGCGATTTCTTTAGGTTCCGGAAATTGTACCCCGAAGTACCATTCCCGTTCCCATTTAAGGTTCCGGCAGTGGCATAGTATGTGAATAGGAGTTTCGTCCTCCTCTTCACATATTCTACATAGGGAGTCATCAGATATCCCTAAGAGATATAGGTGTCTTTTACACGCACGCACCCACCCACGCACCCACGCACGCACCCACGCACGCACCCACACACACACACACACACACACACACACACACACACACACCACACACACACACACACACACACACACACACACACACACACACACACACACACACACACACACACACACACACACACACACACACACACACACACACCACACACACACACACACACACACACACACACACACACACACACACACACACACACACACACACACACACACACACACACACACACACACACACACACACACACACACACACACACACACACACACACAACACACACACACACACCACACACAACACACACACACACACACACACACACACACACACACACACACACACACCACACACACACACACACACACACACACACACACACACACACACACACACACACACACACACACACACACACACACACACACACACACACACACACACACCACACACACACACACACACACACACACACACACACACACACACACACACACACACACACACACACACACACACACACACACACACACACACACACACACACACACACACACACACACACACACCCACACACACACACACACACACACACACACACACACACACACACACACACACACACCACACACACACACACACACACACACACACACACACACACACACACACACACACCACACACACACACACACACACACACACACACACACCACACACCACACACACACACACACACCACACACACACACACACACACTCACACACACACACACACACACACACACACACACACCACACACACACACACACACACACACACACACACACACACACACACACCACACACACCACACACACACACACACACACACACACACCGGAAAAATAGTCAAAAACGGATTCAGGTGACCTAAAAACGTAAAAATCCGTCGAAAACTCAAGGTCGAAAAAAATCATAATTTCTATTCGCTCCGTGCGCGACA
Organism: Psylliodes chrysocephalus; assembly: GCA_927349885.1. Lineage (NCBI taxonomy): Eukaryota > Metazoa > Arthropoda > Insecta > Coleoptera > Chrysomelidae > Psylliodes > Psylliodes chrysocephalus. Next base: position 54,304,811 of record OV651817.1, read on the forward strand.
GCAGCGCCAATTCGTTTTGATACTAATGGACTATTTCTGCGTACACTGACAAATGCAACTTTTAATAGAATTCGTAAGTAAAAAGTATATGGTAGTTTTAATAAAAGTATATGGATTTGTAAAACAAGTAAAACATTAATTTATTATTATTATTATATATTTTTATCGCTTAAATTAAAGAAAATTATGTATAATCGATAAAAATCAATAATAAAATATAGGCAGGCAACAGTATTTACTGGAAAATGTATGAGAAGTTGCCTAAGTCTAATAAGTTTTCATTGAAGAATTAGTCTATTCTGTCAAACTAAAAAAAAATACTATTTAATAATAGCGTGAAGTTAAAATGTATAAAAAAAGGATCATTACTTATATTTTCATTTTTGTTCGAAAGAAAACATAGAATGAATGATTAAAACTAATTTCCCATCAGTAAGTTTTAAAATTGCGTTCCAACCACATATAATATTCAAAGGCAGAAATCTTGAAATCTAGTCCTTGCTGAATGAACATTTAAGAATAAGGGATATTAAAAAACATGGTAAAATGATAATTTATTATTTATTTAAAACCTTTCAAGTTTCTGATGTCTACTATTTGCAGCATTACGGTTATTATTACAAAAATAAAGGTAATTTTTCTTCTTATTGTATATCTATCCATTTATTTCTTTGATTTAATTTCCACTTTGCTACTGAAATTTTTTATATAAGTTTCACTGTTTTTTGCTAGTATTTGTACAATTTTCAACACAGCAACTCCGGTTGTTGATTGTATTGTTTTTACCTACTTTTTTTGAAAAAAAGTAAAATGTATACGTGTATTTTATGTGCCAAAATTACAAAATATCGCCCTAAAATGCACGAATTATCCGCAGCTAGCGCTAGTATCGCTTTTGCTTCCCTTTCCATGACTTCGCACGGAGCGAATACTTTGCTTATATCTGTATACAAATAGGAAAGTGAAAAGGTATTGAAAAATTATTTTTAAATCAAAGACCCTGTTGGGATCAATATTTTATATAATTTTTTTAATTGGAATCGTTAACGATATATTATTTCAAAATCTTCTAATAATTACTTATAAACTATTCTCTTTATACCAAAATTTTCATGGTATATGGATATTTATATTTGAGAGAACTTCAAATTTTGTGAAGGAGTTCTTACTCTATTATATCATTCGTTATAAATTATAAATTTTGTACCTCTATTCTACCGTAAACATACTCCAATAAGTAACTTAAAAACAGGTCATTTGAATAAAGAAATTTTATTAGCAAGCAAATATTTCTTTACGGTAAGGAGTAAAGAGGCAAAGTACTTTGGCATTCAATATCCGACAAATTCTGTTGTATACTCTTTTCAGTATTCACTTAGAAATGGTATTTCCTCTTCGAAACTGAACTCTTTGAACTTTTTCAGATATTTGAAATGAATGGAATTACCAATAAATAAGTTTTTAATGCGCCACGTCATGGTGTGAGGAATTCGAAGAGTTTTAAGCTGTAGAATTAGTAAAAACTGCTGAAATAGAAAAAGGAAACATTTTAATAAAGCTAAAATCTAAAAGATATTTTTAAAAGAAACAATCGTTGAATCGGCTCAAAAATTATTTCAAATAAAATATTTATTGATAATGAAGATAAATAAGAAGTCAATAAAAAAAGAAAGTTTCATAAACAATGGAGAAAAATGAGTTGAACCATATTTTTAAAGCTTTAGCGAATAAAAAATCCAAATTTATAGTCATAAGTAAACGATAACTGGGAAAATGATAGCAAACAATTTTGTGTTAAAATAGGAGCATTAAAAGGTAACAAATAAATAAGATTAAACAAGTAATTACTGAAAACTACAAAAATCTGTAGAATTGAATACGAAGAAATTCAATGAGTACAAAATAAAAAAGAAATACTATAGGTGATACAAATATTCGAAATGGTAAAGACTAGTAGTAAATAAACAATATCAGAAATTATTAACAAAAACAATTAAATTTACAAGAAATTATTAAAAAAAATAATTAAATTTACAAGAATAAACGGAATTGATTTGAAATATGTCGCAATACATGAAAATCAGACAAGACACATGAACACATAAAGAGTAACATAATTATACAAAACATTTACTTAAATTCAAAATCAAAAACCCGAATACCTAAGGGACCTGATAAATATTTAGCAAGTAATAAAAATAGAACACCACATAACTTTTGTCTGTATAACAGTTTATTTCAAAACTATCCTCTTATTCATTTTGTTCTGTGGTATATTCCAAGTGTCTTTGGTTTTGGAGGTAACAGACAATTACTTTATTCTTGATCATTTTGTCTTGTCGTTTTTGACACGTTTTCTATTATTAAGAATAGAGACGTGAGGTTTAAGATCACCTCTATTGCAGTTGAAGAACAGGTTCTCATAGTTATTAATAATATTATTAAAACAGTTTATTTACCGTAATAAAATACATTTTTAAAATTAAATTGCAAATATAGGTATAGAAACAAAAAAATATCACAAGCAGTTAAATAAATACAACTTGTGGGTGATGCAAGTACATGCTAGTATTTGTACTCTTCAAACTACAGCTCCATACGTGATAATTGGTATTAATATTGTTGTATACATCCATCACCGTATTTGATTTACTTCCTTGCCTTTATTCCGCAATAGTCATGCACACCATTAGGGTTTTTGTTTTTTACTACTTTCTTTTAATGTATATTCCAAAGAAATTTGTTGTCCAGGATTAGGCCTAGATATTTGACCTCTTTTTTTCATTATATATTTATTCCGTCTAATTTTATGGTTTTAAGATTAAGTTCTCTTTTCCTTGAAATGTCTAGTGTTGTTTCACCTCGAGATACGATATTCTGGTCTACTTTAGTCCTCTTTGGAATATGTTACACAGGATACTTCCAAACTTGCCATCTGCAAAAATGACTGTCATCAGCATGACCTTGAGTATACCGAGGTTAGTCAATCTGCATAAAAGTTCGTTTACGCTTGGGCTCCAAATTAGTGGAGATAAAACTCCGTATGGACATCCTCTGGTTGTTGTGATGTAACCTACCAAAAGTTCTAAGCAACTTCCTGAGGGGAATTACTTAAAATTAAACATTGAAAATAAAAAAAAAATAACTTTTTCTGCCTTGGATACACAAGTTTCGGTTGTTCCAGTGTCAACCTTCGAACCTTCAACGACGCTTAGATGGCAGATAGTAATAGTAGACAAATGATAGGCGCCAACTGGTCAAACTATGTTCCTATTTTCCCCACAAATCCAGTAAATGAGGAAATAAATGAAAGACAAACCTCAACTTATGTTCCTTTATAATAAAGTTACCAATTTTTCATTGTACAATCTTAAAAATTATTTACCTAATGACTTTAAATAAATTTAATAATAAAATAAACTAACAAAATTAAATATGGCAAGAAATCAAAACAAAGTATTTGTCATACGCATAAACCAAAAAAGAAAATAAATTTACCAACAGGTGGCACGGTTGTTCGTTAGCTTGATATCAGGCGAAGGACGCTTGCGCAAGACAGTATGCAAAAATTTGGAGATCTTAATTTCTACCTTTACATAAACAGTGATATAAAAAATATATATAAAAAAAATCATGTGTATATCCGTACCTATATCTAAACAAACATCAACGTTTAATGTTGAAACACAATAAACATTTAACACTCTCCAAGTTGGAAAAAGTTATTACCTGCTTAACTTATAGTTAAGACCAAATTATTAATAAGAAAAATATTAAACCATGAAATTTTATAATTAAATATAAATCATAAAACAAAATAAAAAGAAATTGCAATGAACAAAAAAAAATATTATTAACACACAAAAGACTTTAGGCACAGAGGTTATTTACTGAAACTCCCAGATTGTAGGAGGTTAATCTACTTAATCTAATCTCTGCCCTTCATGGGTCTTAAGAGTCTGCTTAACTTATAGTTAAGTCTTGCTTTTATATCAATATTAAAAAAAAATCTAAATGTTGACCGTAGTCCTTAGTTTTCGAAGTATTTATGGTCAATACCCAGATCGAGAGGCTAAGTGCTTGAATAACAAAATTTTGAAATAGAAAAACTCTAGAACATTCTGTGTGCAAAAGTATAAATAATGTTGAGAATACCTTAGGAATATCCGTCTAAAAGTGAATGTTTAATTTAATAAATCAGCAGGCACAATGCACATATGAAATCCTCATTATAAAATAAAAAATCTGATAATAGGGTGTATCCATCCAGATAAACAACCAGCCATTAGTAATCCAGGTAGCTAGTTAACCGATGTACTCTGTCCCCACGGTTGAGTCTAGTTAAAACCGTTGATCTCCGGAGTGTAAGTGTAAGCTTACTAAGAACAGATGGTGACACCATTTTACTACTTAAATTCTTATTATCTTCGTAACTAACTTTATTGTATACTGGTAAAATGTGTAGCATTTATTAATTCATTCTATTAGAGACTGGAATTGAGAACCTATCTATTTCTTGCTGAATAGTCCTAAAAAGGACGAAATCGGTCCAAGAATGATATTCTTCTTAGTGAGCAAAATCAAAGGTAAAGTTTTGAAATGTAATTTCTATCTCTGCTCTCTTTCCTTCGGATTGAATTCAATACCTGTTGCGGTATTAGCCAAAGGAGTGGTTGTTTGCTGAAGGGAAACGGTCGTTGGTATTTATGTAATATCGGCTTTGAGTTTTATTCATTATATGTTACGTCTTTCACATTTGAGTTTGAATTATTTTCGATTTTAGAGAAGAAATCGACAATCAAAAGGTGTAAAATATTACCAAAAATATACAAAACATACCTTTCTCGTAAAGGTTCAAACTGGTAGTCTTCCAAGTGTAAAGAAAAACGAGACAGCAACCACTATTAAAGAATCCATTTCAATATTACACACCTAAATTCCGATGGATTTCCCTATATGAAACAACGAAATAATAACTCAAAATCTATTGAATTTAGTCACTCACAATTTTTTTGTCTATAAATCCTTTTAGCGGGTATGGATTGGGTACAAAAAAACATGGGAATTTAACAAAAACACTAATTACCCTAAAATATTATTTACCTGTTCTTCCAGAATTAAAGCTGTAGTAAAATCTAGAATCCCCTTTAAAAGGATAACTCGATGATTATATAAAATAAATATTTTATTAATCAGACAAAATATAAGGTTGCCTCTCTTTCATCTGTCAGAAACACCTAACCAACAAATATAGCACGATATCTTCACTTCCGCTTTGAAAAATGACAAGCCGGGTGGGTTCTGAAAAATAATCCTCAAGAATTTATCAGCCTATATATCTTAGAGACTATTTACCAAAAATAACCCTACAAACTATATCTATATATAATATAACTACAATTGACAAAGTGTCCTAAGCGCGTACAAACCTACAGTTAAACGAACATACCTCGTAATGCGACTTAAAATCGCTCAATGCGGAGACACCATTACCTAGAACTCGGAACCAGAAATGCTACGACACAAAAACATGTGACATTATCAATTATCGTGTCCCGTCGTTGACTGATATTTACTTGTCAACTCGTACTGAAATTCGTACTGTCAAAATTAAAACAATACCATTGAATTAAAATAATTAATCTGAACAAGAACTAAACAAATTCGATTAAATTGGCCTCGTAAATAATTATTTACTTAAAGGTAAAGTTATAGTACATAATATATAAATAAATTCGCAACTAAACTGTCTATTTTTAGGAGAATCTAACACATTGAAACAAACCAGTTGGGTAAAACCTACAAAAAAATTATAACTTAGACAATATGAACAAAATACTATACCTCTGTCCAGTGATTAGATGAATTAATTTATAATAATGATGTCTGAAGGCTAGAAAAACATACAGCCAGTTTACGACAAAAATAATGGCTTTAAAAGTATATTAACAATAAATTATGATTTATTTTTTTTGTATATTTAAAAAAGCTGAGTCGAATTTGTCTCTATTAATTTAAGCGGCAAAAAATGCACGTTACAGTGATGGAGACTGATTCCTGTCCTATCTGTGTCTCTGCAATTTTTGTAGATAGTAGCTGAGTAATTCATCTAGATGTTGTGCCATCTACTTCTCTGTAGGCAAGTGCTCTTTTGAGAGATTCATGTGGTGTGTTCCTTATAAGTCTAAAAAGGAACAAATGACCGTTTGTTTCTTAGTCAGTGCAGCCTGAACTTCATCAGTCAGCTATAAGAGGACATTTTATTTTGATTTTCTTGCTCAGTAGGAGTGATAGTTGTGGTCTAATGATCAACAGCCTTCTTCATTATTTTAAATACAAATGATATTAGGCGGATTAGTCGAAAGAATGTGAGGTATCCTTTTTTATAAATTTCAAACCATGCAGAACAATTTATGAATAGTAAAAATTCTCCATTTTCAAACAACTTAAAGTAGACACACTGTATATTAAAGTAAATGTAAATCGTATTTTAGGTATCAAGTCTAATATACATTTATCACAAAATTCTATAATTGTATTCATTGAAATTGTCCATTTCTCGGAGCGAGCTCCCAAGAGATATCCACTGTGAATTCACTTTTCTCTATCTCTCTTATTCTGTCTTAACAAACTTTTTTCTCGTTCCTTATGTAAAAAGTTACTCTAGAGTTTAAAAGTTTTATCGTCACAAGTGCTAAGACGTTGACATATTGGTTGCCAGATAAACGGACAAGTTGACAGAATTATGTTGATAAAATCTACCCTAGGAGTTCCAAGAGTGGATGTTGAATAATGTAATAAAAAGCATGCGAATTATTAAGAACATAGTAAAATTAAGAATATATTTTAAATTTCTTTTTTCACCTAATAATATTTATCTTTTCTTTATTTTAAGATATATCGATAAATTAATTAAAATAGTCATTAACAATTTTTTTTAAATTGTTGTAGGATCAAGGAAAAATCGGTGGTTGACAAAGAATAGAAGGGAACTCTGAAAGTTTGAAAATGTCGAGCACCGTATCGAGGTACATTAAAGCTTATGATACTTAATATATTTGGATCATTAATTTCTGAGTTTATTATTTTATATAGAAACATCAACATATTTACATTTCTCTTTAAACTAAGAGAATTAATTTTAAAGGTGCTCCTCAAATGCGTTGTCCTTGTTATATTATAATCGGGCCATATATTTTGTTCTTTAAAATATAAATATCTTAGAAATTTGTATTGTATTTTGTCAATTTAACTCACGGCTGTGAATACCAAATAATAGAAGTAAAATCTAAAATAGGTTGCACTGAAGTAAAATATAATATTTTTATTGTGTTTATATTAAAAATTTCTCTTGAACTTCTTATAACAAATCCTAAAGATTTATTTGCTTTCTTGCAAGTCTTTTCAAAGTGCCCTGCAAATGATAGAGTTGAATCATACCGCACTTCCAAATCTTTAACTTCATTAATTCTATTAAATTTTTCTCCCCCCATAATATATTCAAAATACACTGGGTTTATTTTTTATGTAAATGTCATTATGTTACACTTTTTTAGATTAAAATATAATTTATTTTTATCACTCCATTCATATATTCTGTCGATGTCCCTTTAAAGTTCTATACAATCTCCAACAGTAGTTATTTCCTTAAAAATTTTGAGATCGTCTGCAAATAGTAAACATTTTGATTCTTTTAGTATAGAAGGCAAATCATTTGTAAATAATACTAAAAGTAACGGTCCAAAATTGGATCCTTGAGGAACTCCAGGGGTAATATTACAAAAACTAGAAATTTTCCCCTTAAACTTAACGAAAAATTGCCTATCTTGCAGATAACTTCTTAAAATGCCATGATTTATACCAAAATATTCTAATTTGCTCAATAGTATTTATAGATATTTATTTATAGACTTCATAAGTGAACCGAAACAAATTAGTGTTGATAGATCTTTTATTAACAAATCCGTGTTGTAAAAGACTTATGCTATTCAATATATGCCTATATATTCTTTGATATAAAAAATGTTCCAATAATTTTGATGGAGCACATAAAATTGAGACTCATCGGTAATTTGATACATCAGTTGCATTATCTGATTTGAAAATTGGCACACAGGTCGCAGTTTTCTACTTCTTTAGGAAAATTTTATACTTTAATGATAAGTTAAAAATATGTATTAATGGAGTTTCTAACCAGTCAGCGCATGCTTTCAATATATATGGAGGAAGCTCATCAGTTCCAGTTGATTTTTTACTTTTTTACCGCTAGTTTATATTCTTCTGAGGTCACTTTACTAAAATTAAAAATATCGTGATTACTGATACTCTCATTTACTTCTTCATGATCACTATGGTCTTTATTATACATAGTTTTGAAATAATTAGCAAAATTCTGAGCATATTGATTTATCGGTAAAACAGTATTGTTAAGATAAAAGTGTTCCGTTTATAAAAAACAACTTCCTCGTTTTTTATTATTATATGATCAAAAGCCATTGAAATTTGCCGTAATATTTTGTTCTGTCTCCATTATGTATTTTTTATGTTCGAATTAGTTTCTTTCTAAGCTGAATAATTTTTTTATCACAGTCATCAGATATCGTTCTTTACTTCTCTAATTTAAATTTTTCATTGACCATAACTTTTATTTCGTTTGTGAACCAAATCGGAAATTGCTTTTTGTTAAAATTTTTATTGTTATTTTTAAATTTCTCAACACTATTTTCAAAAACTTTATAAACTATATCATAAAAATAAGCTATGGCCATATAAACATCCTTTTCTCCCAAAACTTTATCCCAACTTACTGTTCTGAACTGTGTAATCATTTACTTTTTTAAATTAAATTTATTTCCTAGATTATTTTGAGTTGCACTGATTTTATGCCCATTTTTGATTATTTTAATATAAATATCTACTCCCGGATGAAACATAACATCCTCTTTTACTATAGGTTGAAAATACTTATCTACCTTAATGTCCGCTAACTGTGATGCCATTACTAAGTCCAGTGTATTTCCTGTTGGATTTTGTATATTACTTACTAGTCGTAATGATGAAAAAGCTATGAATTCGGTCAATGCATTAATTCTAACATTTTTTACGTTTAAGAAATCTATATTTACTCCAGATATATGAGAAATATTAAAATCTTCAATACTATATGTATCTTTATTTAATATCTTCTCTTGTAAGATATCTAACATACTAACATAACAGTCATTTTTACACTCCAGTGGAATATACAATAAGACTACGGTTATTTTGGCAACACTGTTAACTTTAAAATCACAAATTAGCATTTCATAACTGAGGTTTATTTTAATTATATTTAAAATTTTAATTTTATTTTTATTAATACACATAAATACCCCGCCATCTCTACTCTTACCAGTATATGTTCTATCCCTATCAGCCCTTATTACATTAAATATGTTTGTATCTATAAGTTTACAATTCCTAATTTCCTCTGTTAGCCATGTTTCCGATGCAAATAAAATATCATATCGTCAATCCATTGTGTTATAATAAAAGTCCATTGCCTTTCTTTTAAGCCCAAGGCAATTTTGATAATAATTGTAAGGCACCCATTTATAAAACTATAAATACATCAAAAAATATAATATATAAGTACAATAAAAGGAAAGTAAATATGTACTTGTTTGATATAAGCCCCAGATCATTAATTAAACCATTTTACAGCTTTAGGGGAATCTTATTTTTAAAAATTCCATTGAGAAATGAAATATCCGATAAACAAAGAATCGATTATTTAAAAAGAATGAATGAATGATTAAAAATATCATTATATTATCATTTAACCTAAAAAAGAAAAAAAAAGGAAGAAAAACTATGTAGATAAATTAATAAATGTTATAAATGTATTTAGTCGAGGATCCTATCCGAAACAGTCGTACCTTCCTCAAATAATAAATAGTGTTTTTTTTTTTTATTTTGGTGTCATCGGCGTCGACTACTACGGCCATTAGCCTTATAACTTGCACACCTTCATCCGTTCTTGCCGTAATTTTACTATTTTGTGTCCAAACCCTTGAATTTCCACATTTTTGACGAGCTTCTTTGAAGTAATTATATTGTTGTTAAATGAGATCTTCATTAACATTTATCCTTGTTTCGTATGGATTTTTGTTAGATTTATAGACCTTCTTTCTTTTTATGTATGTAACAAACTTTACAATAACAGATCTTAGTTTTTCGTTTTCCTTTGATTTTCCCAGCCTGTATATCTCATTAATGTCTCTTTCTTCATATTTTACTTTCATACCTTGGTTAATTAGTTTTAAAATTTTATCCAGTCAATATTCATCTTCTTCGTCTGCTAACCCTTCGAATTTTCACGTATTTTTCCTTTGCATTAAATCTAATTGCTCAACTTTCCTTTCATTCACTAAGAGTTTTGTTTCTTGTAAATGAATTTTTTGTGTTAATATTGTTACCCAGGTTTTTGCTATCACAATTAACTTCAACTCAACTTTTACAACAACGATACAACTGATAACATTAACATGTAACCTCTGTCATAAAACTCCAAATTGACGTCAGGATCATCCTTATATAGCTTCTAGAAATGTCGTCTAAAGGTCGTCTAGAATATTCTTGATGGGTAGTGACAGTTCCATACATTTCTCGACTATTCTATCTTCTTTTACTTGCACTTTTACTTATAACGACCGCAACACACTGTAGGGCGATGAGTAACTTTCCACTTCTGTTTATCTGTACGTTTTCTATAATAGCAGCAGGCTACTGCAGGGTGCTGCGTAACAATGTACTCAAATGACTTTCAATTTTATTTAACTTATTTTTAAATTTTTCCATTCTTTTTCTATCTTATCCCAAAGTTCATTATTTATATTTCTCATCATGTTCTCCAATTGGACTGGATCCATAACTAATGGCTCGGGGCTCTGGGGCATAATTCAAATTTCCTCGTAAATAACTACACTTTCCTGGATTTTTCTTTATTTTTGAAAACTGTTCACTTACATTATGTACTACACCAATTTTAAGATATTTTTACATGCAACTACCCACTTTAAATTAAAAATTTTCGGGAGCTTAACAAACACACGTTTTTACAATCGAGCGAGCATCCATGGCAATATTATTCATATGTCACAATATTATTCATATGTCATTATTGATTTGTGTGTATAGTTTATTTGTTTTAGGCATTTTACTCAGAATTTTTATGACGTTATAATTACAAATATGTACACATACATGAATGATTCCTATGAAATTTCGGTTATAGACAAACGCCCTTGTATTTGACGCTGTTATGATTTCAATCCTGCTATGTGCCAGGATAAATAAACATGAGGTGTTGCGTAAACCTAACAAACACTATATTGATCGAGAGCACGTTGCCCCTTGCAGCATAGATAACGTTTAAAATAATACTAGAATATGCAGGATAACTCATAAATGTGGAAAAACCCAATAGTCTTAGGATAAAATCGATTCTATGACAAACCCCTATAAAACGAATGCCCTCAGGTATACGGTTTTGGAATCCACGCTATAAACAAGGATAAAAATATTGTTTTAAATTAGCTTCTAAAAATAGAGTCACCTTTTTTGTTTTCAGTCTCAAAAACGTTATCAATTTCATTCGTTTTTCCGTTTTATGTCTTTTATCGTTTATTTTGCCATTTTCCGTCTTGTTAGTGATGTTTCAATCAAAACAGTCTTAAAAAATATGTTTAAAATATTATAATTGTATTTATTTCGTTTTATACGGTGTAACAATTTTAAAACTCACAATGGGCTATATCTCACAAACAAAAGATGATAGATATATGATAAAATGCTTGAAACCGTTTCTAGAATAGGAAGGGAAAACTAAAATATCATAAAAAAAACTCACTCCCATTAACTCCCTAGGCTTCACCTACCTTAACCAAAACGGTTTAAATAGTAAATGGTATAAATATTAATTGTACAGGGTGAATCAATAATTGTGAAACCTTGCCTTAAGGCTGTTTTCGCGGTTCACTATTGTAGCATTATCCATGTATCTTAGTGTTCAGATTTGAACATTTTAACATCCTGTATATGAAATTAATTATTTATTGAATTAAAATGTTTAATTTGATATGCAATAATTAATAATAAACACGTTCCAATTTCAGCTCAAGTTCGATGTTTAAATCGTAATAAAAATGATGACTTATTTTAAAATTATTTTCAAAACATTGAACTAGAGAGACTGAAATTGGAATAAAAATATTTTTTTAATGTACATATAAATAATTAAATAATATTAATTGTTATTGTATATTGTTATTATATTGATACGAGCTTCGATTTGTTTTTAAAGCATTGGTGCTTCTTGGATATGGAGAACTTCAAGTGGGCGGAAGTCCCTTGGTTGAATGATTGTATGGTAGTCTATTTCGCTTGATACGAGCTTCTATTTCGTTTTAAAGCGGTTGTTTCTTGGTATTATCACAGAATAAACAATATACAATAACAATTAATATTATTTAATTATTTAAATGTACATTAGAAAAATATTTTTATTCCAATTTCAGTCTCTCTAGTTCAATGTTTTGAAAATAATTTTGAAATAAGTCAGCATTTTTTATTACGATTTAAACATCGAACTTGAGCTGAAATTGGAACGTGTTTATTATTATTTGCATATGAAATTAAACATTTTAATTCAATAAATAATTAATTTCATATACAGGATGTTAATTTAATTGGTGAATATAAAGAAAAATGTTCAAATATGAACAAACTGGCGACTCTCATCTTAACTCACGAGGATTTTCGTTCCTGACTGACGCTAGTTTCTGGAGTTCGATCTCTGCGTGATTCGGCGATGCTGTTGGGCCAAGGCGGAGATGGTGGCATATTTTATTTTGTAGCAGACCCATAGAACTATTAGTGTAGGTAACATAATAGCGGCTGTGATGTAGTTCGATATATAGTTGGGGTTCTTGATTTTCTTCCAGATTTTCTTATGCAGCTCAACTTGAACGCCATTTTTATTTCGGAAATTATGGAATTTAACTTATCCGTCTAAAGCATTGATGCTTCTTGGGTAAGAGCATGGAGAACTTCTATCGAATGGAAGTCTCTTGGTTGTATATTTGTCGAATTCGCTCGATACGAGCTTCGATTTGTTTTTAAAGCATTGGTGCTTCTTGGGTTTGAGTATGTAGAACTTCAAGCGGGCGGAAGTCCCTTGGTTGTACAGTTGTCGAATTCGCTTGATACGAGCTTCGATTTGTTTTTAAAGCATTAGTGCTTCTTGGGTTTCAGTATGTAGAACTTCAAGCGGGCGGAAGTCCATTGGTTGTATATTTGTCGAATTCGCTTGATACGAGCTTCGATTTGTTTTTAAAGCATTGGTGCTTCTTGGGTTTGAGTATGTAGAACTTCAAGCGAGCGGAAGTCCCTTGGTTGTATATTTGTCGAATTCGCTTGATACGAGCTTCGATTTGTTTTTAAAGCATTGGTGCTTCTTGGATTTTGTTTGGATTTGTTCGAAATTGTGTTATTGAGGCTGGCAGGACTTAATTTTCTTGTTTTTCTTTATATTGGAGTTTGGTTCTTCCATGATTTCAAAGTTTTTAAACTTTTGCTCGAAGGACCATGAATAGATTTCAAAGATAAATTGTTGTAATTAATACCACAAGATAATTTTCATAAATCTAATTTCAGAGATAATTTTGTAAAGTATACTACCACATGTTGTAAGTCAGTAGAATTAAATTTTTTGCTAAATTATTCATAATAACTACCCGTTTAATTTTTTTGTTACACCCTAGTTTTATAAATAAAAATTAAAAATGAATATTAAATTTTATCAATTTGCAGATATAAATTTTTGGAAAACTGGAGTTTGTAGCTTGATTTTTAAATTTTTTTCTATTTACAAGTTTTTGCTAAAATAAAAAACTAATTGAGTTTTACAGTAAACCCTTTTTCCAATAATATTTTTATTTCGAACTTGTGAAAATATTTCCCCTCTTTATCATATACCTATAACCAACGGTAGCCTGGATTAGCAAATATTAAGTGATTCGGCCAGGGTCTAATTCACTCTCTTGATTGTAAAAATTTAGTATATTATATTTTTATTATTTTTTATGTGTTTTGTAATTAAGTAGGAAAGAAAAGTCGTGCTGTTACTAACAAAAGGTTATTATACATTTTACTAAAAAAAAATATTTATAATTTGATTGACATGCGAATATGATTTTTATTGATTTATTTCCAAATTATATCGGATTTCATGAATATTTTGAGAAATATCTCGAGTCAAAAACAATGGACAATATTCAAAATATTCCTGAGAACAGATCATATTAAATTTTAATTTATTGTAAATATTATAAAAGTTAACCTTTATTATTTTGCTAATTTCAAATCCTAATGCCATGTCGACAATACTCAGCTCATATTGAGTTGGTAAGTAAAAGTATTTTTAAAGCAGCTTGGGAGGCCATAAAACAAGCAAGACTGGAAGAATCGCAATTGGCAAACAATATTGGAGAAGTAAATAAACAAGGAAGTGGCCTAATTGCAGTGATTGTTGACGGTGCATGATCTAGGCGGTCATATAAAGTTAATTATAACCCTTTATCTAGAGTTTTAAGTTCATATTTTAATATTATAATGTGTGATTCAATAACAATGTTTCTAAAGTAAGCCATGACCGAGTTAGATGTATGTGGAAAATGTATATATTTAGTTTATCCTCTAAACATTTATAGAGGTTCTGCAGTATGTTGTATAAAATAACCAAGAAAAGCCTACAATAACTAGATAGGAAAGTCATGTGTTGGACATATCAGATTTTTATTGCCATTTTTAAAAACAGGACATTCTGGTCAACTTCCAAATATCTGGAAAGTCCAAAGTTTTAAACATAAGAATAAAAATAACAGTTAATGGCCTACAAAATATCATAGCACAGTCTCTTAACCCTAGAACACTAATATGTCATAAAATTGACGACGCTCGCTCTATTTCGTTCAAATTCGTTAACCTCCAAGAATACCTCAGGCACGCTGCTTACAGTAGCTTCCTGATCAGTCTTATAGATCAGAATGGTGAGAAGTGTTGTTCGAAATTTGTTTATTTAATTCGATAATTTGACGCCTAGTCGTAAAATTTACGATAGATTAGTAATTACGTTTGTTGATTTTTTTATACTATTGGGTAAGAAATTTTGATTTTTGTTTTTTATGTGTTACTCAAATAAAAATTTTTATAGGAAAATGTCGAGAAAACCGCTAACAGAGAGGGAGTTTCAAGATGAAATAGAAAAAATTATGAATGGTGACGATTCTTATGATGAAGAACCTTATGAAGATAGTGGAAGTGATTGGGAAGAAGACCTTAGAAATGCGAAAGGACAGTGATGTGGATGATATCAGTGATGAAGATTCAGATGACGACAATAATTTAGATAATATTGAAGATGACGATAGAGATGAGGCAGAGAAAAATGAACCAGTACAGGAGGCAAATGAACAAACTTTTGAAAGCTCGTCTAATGGTGAACCGCCAGTAAAAACACGACGTAGTGACCCACACATTGCTTTACCAACCAGGAACAACTTAAAAGGCAAAAACGGTCATAAATGGTCAGCAACAGTATCAATTAATTCAAAAAGAACGGCTTCTCGAAATATTATACATTTTGTATCAGGAAGTAAAGGAAATGCACGTAACTCGTACAAATAAAAGTGCATTTCACGCATTTTTTTTTTTTCGAATGATATTCTTAGTACCATTATTAGATTCACAAACGAATAAATTGAAAGACAGCGTGGAAAGTATTCTAAAGATTCAGCTACCGTATCACCAATCAACAAAAATGAACTGCTAGCATTTTTGGCTGTTTTGATATTTTCAGCTGCAAGGAAAGACAATCATCTCAACAGTAAGGAAATGTTCAATCCTACCACATCTTGCAGCTTTTATCGAGCTTGTATGAGTTGTGACCGATTTACCATTTTATTGAATTGTATCAGGTTTGACGATAAATCTACTAGAGAGGAAAGAAAAGAGTCCGATCCTTTTGCTCCAGTTAGAGAAATCTGGGAACTTTTCTTAGAAATCTGCAGAAACTCCTATACTCCATCATCCTACCTTACAATAGACGAACAGCTTCTTGGTTTCAGAGGTAGGTGCCCTTTCCGCATGTATATCCCCAATAAGCCATCAAAGTATGGCATATAGATCGTCATGGTATGCGACTCCGCCTCCAAATATATGACTAATACACAACCGTACTTGGGGAAGAAAACCAATATAAGAGGCCTGCCACTGGCAAACTATTACGTGAAGGAGTTGACAAAATCTGTCCATGGTAGCAATCGTAATATCACTATGGATAATTGGTTCACATCAATTCCTCAAGCCGATTAACTATTACAAGCTCCCTATAAGTTAACTATATTGGGCACAGTGAGAAAAAATAAAAGAGAAATCCCTCCAGAATTACTGCAGATAAAGGATAGACAGTGTGAATCCTCAATGTTTTGTTTCGATAAAATGAAAACCTTAGTGTCTTACAAATCCAAGCCGAATAAAATGGTACTAATGCTTTCTACTTTTCACGAAGGTGCAGCAATATCTGAAAATGGTAAAACCGATATAATTATTCATTATAATAAAACAAAATCAGGAGTAGACACATTCGATCAGCTGTGCAGTAACATGGGATGCAACCACTGTGTGTCTTTTTTGGAATGATTAATATTGCTACCATCAATTGATATGTCATCTATTGTTATAATTAATACAGAACAAATGACAAACCTCTTTCCCGTTATCAATTTATGATTTAACTGAGCAAGAGTCTAGCTGAGCCCTGGATGCGACAAAGGTTGACAATCCCAAACTTACGGCGTACCATTCGCCAGGATATCTGTAGAGTATTGAATATACAGCAAGCCGAGGAAAACCATCAACCATTAGAACGTAAACGCACTATTTGTTTTTACTGTCCAAGCCGTCTTCGACGGATGACAACTAACTATTGTGGACAGTGTCAACACGCTATCTGTGGAAATCATAGGGGTAATGTCTGCACTGTATGCTCTTAGATATTAGGGAAATTTGTTTTTTTAAAAATTAAACCCAGTTGTTGAGGTCGAAGAGATTTTTTTGAGGCTGAAATGGTATCTCAATGATCAAAGGTGGATCATGAGAATCAGGTGATATTAGAATATTTGAAGTGTTTTTTACGTTGCATTATGTTTTATTAGATCTAAAATGCGATTAAGTTCATTTACTTCTGTAATAAATTGGGTTAAGCTGAAGAAGCCTTGAAAATTTTAAAGTGCTACAATTTTTATAGTTGAATTTAATTGAGACTCATTTATATGAGATGCATATTCTGTTATGTTGAAAGTCAACAAGAATTAATAGTTTATTATCGTACAAATGACAAAGGCATTCAATGCCTCCCAAAAAAAATTCAAATTCTTCATTAGTTATATTAGGCGGAATATATAAATTTAAAATATATAGACACACATTATCATATTTAGTTTTCAAGGAAATGATATTAATATTAATTAAATCACGAAGAAAATTATACTTGATTAATAGTCTAAGATCCGAAGTAAGATCGACCTTCACCTGTTTAATGGATAAAAGTTTCTTCTTATTAAATAAAATATGATTATAAATATACCGCAAAAGGATTGCCTAAGAAAATATGGTCCAGACTATTTATTTTCTTAAAATAAAAAAACGACACCCTATAAAGTATTCCCCAGATGGTTTGATTATGCCCAAACTATGAAGACTAGAGATAAGAAGACGAATCGGCATACTCAAAATACGGTCCCAAAAAACGCATGCTAATTGTGCTTTTATAATTAACCGCATGGATGCTGGTACTGCATACGTTGTTCAAAATACATGGCTTCTTATGGGAATTATACATAATTTTGTCAAAATAATAAAAATAAATTTGTTTACAGCTAAATAAAGTATAGAACATACTGTTGTATTTATTTCTAAATAAGTCTTGCATGTTTTAATTGATAATTTATTTAATTTTATTCATATAAAATACAAATTAGGTATGTATGACCAAACTCGAAAAGGTTTCATAATTGCTGAAATTTGATAAGTACAATTTTGTGGCAATTTTTTTTTTCGAGTTGAATCCATATACCAATAAAAACTCCCAGGTTGAATATTTTGGTAAGTAATAGAGATATTTTAATTCTGCAAACGCCAGTTTATAGAGCGCTAAGAGAGCTTAAGTTTTAGATGTAAATTGATTTTAAATAGGTCAATATGTAGATGGCGTTGCGCTCAATATTTTTTTTTTTTTTTTCGATGGGAGGATCTTTCTTATGAAGCGCATCTTGTAAAAAATGCATTTTTAGGAAAATTTTGTTTTATGAACTAATTCGATAAATCT
Organism: Psylliodes chrysocephalus; assembly: GCA_927349885.1. Classification (NCBI taxonomy): domain Eukaryota; kingdom Metazoa; phylum Arthropoda; class Insecta; order Coleoptera; family Chrysomelidae; genus Psylliodes; species Psylliodes chrysocephalus. Next base: position 54,323,238 of record OV651817.1, read on the forward strand.
AGCCATTTTTGATATACAGAGTGGGTAACTCAAAACAGTATCATCCTGTTTTTCGGAATTAATCATTGGATTTTTAGAAAATGCTAAAACAGGTTGATTTATATTCCAAATTAAACACATTTTTACAATACAGACATCTGTCATGTGTCAACCCCCTTCCTTCCACTTCCCCAACCCCTTAATTTTAAATAAGGAATGTACCATGTACGGCACATCATTAAAAAGGTAATTTTATGGGGAAGTCAGAAATATGACAATTTATTGAGATATTTTTAATTTTAGCGCCCTCCATCAGGATAAAAAAATCTGTAACGTATTATAAAGTGTGACACTTCATTTGAAAGCTAATATAATTACTGATTCAATGCACCACATAACATTAATACAGGGTGGTCCATTTAACTTGAGACAGCGCGATATCTCAAAAACTGTAAGTTTTTCAAAAAAAAAGTTTAAATATAAGTTGTTCGACGTTACGGGGGAGGTGTAATGATGAAAATATTTTTGAGAGTTAACCGTGAAAAGCCTTCAAAAAGTTGTCAATATAAAAAAAAATGTTCATCATTACATCTTCCCCGTAACGCCTAACAACTTTTATTTAAACTTTTTTTTTGAAAAACCTACTGTTTTTGAGATTTTGCGCTGTCTCAAGTTAAATGGACCATCCTGTATAAACTGGAGTGTATGAACAAATTTTAAAATTTAAAATATATTTTTTTCTATTTTCATAATTTGTTTTTTTGTCTTGTTTTTCTTAAAAAAACGTAGAAGTATCATCTTGGAAAACAGCGGTGGTTGTTGTTAAAATGAGACAACCGTTTAAGTGTACATTTTGTATACTTCTAACAGCGGTGATGCTTTTCAAACGGCTATCGGATTACTTCTACACTGATAACAGCGGTATCCCATGTCCCAAAGGGCATTAATCATTATTATATCTAGTAAGGGTCTCGCAATATAAAAATAAAAATGAACTTGCTACGTTATAAATTCTCAAACAAGAACAAAATATTTATAGTGTGTACAAACAGCTTCTAAATCGATTAAACAAAAAAGCTACGTATATGTATGTAGGTTCAAAATGTATAATTACTTACTGAAAACAGCTAATATTTTGTACTGGTTTCTGTGAAGCCCTCTTTTTGAAGTTCTTTACGTGAGGTGTAACGCACCATGTATTAGCTAATTGGCTGCAGTCTGCGGAGAAGTATCTTAAAATAGGTTGGAAATAGTGTTCTCAAAGATTAGTAATGAGTTTTCACAGTAATATATTAAATATTACTAATGGTTAAATGAAACGAAATGAAATCTCAGAAAATACTTTAATGGTTGTTTAAAGCTACGGCAGCAGCAAACTCTTTGAGATTCTAGAATGCAATAAATTATATATTTTAAAATGAAAAGAATTATGGTATGCAAAGGATCTACGGACACGTCTATTTCACATATTCTGAGAATCATGCGTTTTAGTTGTTACCTAAGGTGTAATTTACTACTGTGTTTTATGTAATAATATATAAAAGATCGGATTAAAGACTAAAATGGTATTTCTTGGATACTACTTTTAGAAATGACAACTCTTATTCGCGGTATTTTTAGATTATTAATTATTGTTTGGTCTAGGACCTGATGTATTTATGTAATATTAACAATGAACATACATTTGGTTTTGATTATAAAATATTTGAATTTTGCACTGTAATCTACCGCACCCAGGTACCTTGATATTTAATTAATTCCATTTAATAAATATAATATTGCATTTTTATTAAATTCAAAATCCTTCATTTAGTAAAAATCTCCTAGATAATTAAATCTTATTTACGACACCTAATAAATAATATCTATAACCACGTCCGTAGAAGATCCAAATATCGTGCACGTGTCTGGGAACGTAGATCATAAAACATATTTCTTTTCACTAAATCATTAAAACACTTAACTCGCTTCTCTTTCTAGTTTCAATGTTAAGACCGATTTCGACAATATTTCGATAAACAAAGCTCTTAAGGCACATAATTAATAAGCCATCCCCTTTGCACCCACATCAGTATTTCGTTGTGAATTAAAGACACAGAGAGGGCACAAAAAGCCATAAAATTTTGTATAAGAAATCTGACCCAAAGGAGCTCGTATTCATTCATTTTTTATTATTTGATGTGCAAGCATTCATTTATTTTTTGCATCCAGTTATATTTCAATTTCAGTAGGCAGTACCTTTCCTGAAACATTCTTCCTAAACAACGACTATCCTACAATATCTACTATTATCCAAACGTTGTCAACGTCCCATGCATTATTTCCGACGCTTGCCGTCCCTAAATATTTCCTTTATAATATCCTTGTCGACACCCTTCGTCACGTCCCGCACCACCTACATAATTCTACCGTATATCTGTCCCAATACAGTACCGTATTTAATACCTTCTTTTTCACCACGACGCTAGGCTCCTCGAAGCAAGGCGACGCTCAACGCTGTGACGTACCTAAATCGACGCCGTCACAACGCTAGATGAAATTAGTACATAATCTAATGCCTGTATTTTCAATGATCAAAAATGAGTCAAAAGATTTATGTAACTTTCTTTGAGATCGGTGGTTTCGTTTAACTCTTTCAGTCTCAATGTCCATTGCAATAGACATATATTTAGGCATTTTGTAATTACAAGTTTTTAATGCTATTTAAGTTGCTTATCTACTCAGTAATCTCTGTTTGTGGTCGTAGAATATTACGTAAATACAAATCAGTACAAATTCAGTATCCGTTGAGTACAGTGAACAGTTGTTTTAGCTGGTGTAATGGCGTTGTCAATAAGCAAGAAACATCGTAAGTAAAAGTTTAATTATTTAATATTAAAATTTGCGATAAATTATTGAAATGAAATTGAAATTTATGAGGAATTTAATAAAAATACAAAACATTAATACATAATGTAAAAGCATACAATTAAAAAGTAGTGTCCACTGTAATGGACATTGGGCCTAACTTAGTAAATTTTTTCAGGTTTTAATTTAAATTATCCCAAGGATCAGGAAATGTTACGATCACTTGTGTTTGATGACGAAGAGGTCGAAAATCAAACCGATAATATCTTAGGTCAATTGCCTAAAGAAACAAATCTATGTGTGGATGAACAGATAGTTCCGTTTACTGGTCGTTTAGAAATAAAACACTATGTGAAAAATAAACCTTGCCCATGGGGAATTAAAATATTTATTCTTTGTGGGGCCAGCGGTATTGCTTATGATTTCGTAATATACCAAGGTTCAACAACCGAGTTACCTAAAGATATTGACAAAATTTGGATTAGGACCGTTAGTAGTACTTCATCTTACTAAATATGTTCCTGAAAAGAGTTTTGTTTATTTTGACAACTATTTTTCGAGTTATCTACTCTTTGAAGAATTGTATATATATATATATATATATATATATATATATATATATATATATATATATATATATATATATATATATATATATATATATATGTATATATATATGAAAAAGTTTAGTGCGGTGAAGAATTAAAAGAAAAAAGGTTATTGGGAAATACCGCAAAAAAGAAGAAAGAAAAAAAAGCCTGAAGGGCAAACAGTAGACACGTGTTTCTGACTATTGGTCTTCAGCAGCCAAGTTCAAGACAGAATGGAACTAGCGATGGAAGAAAAAACAAACAGGAGATCACTCAAGTGGCCAACCACTTGAGTTGAGTTAATTTTTATATGTTTTTACTTAGTGTTAGCCCCTAATGGTTTAATTTAATGTTTTGACCTAATTAACTAAATGTTTTTAGTTAATGTTTTCACTTAATGTTTTTACTTATTATTTTTACTTAGTGCTTTTACTTATTATTTTGTCGGTTCAGAAGATTACTATTATTTTCTATTAGTTTTAAAAATCACACATTTAAAAGTTTTACTGTCCTATAACGAAGACAATTCTTTGCAATTTTTTAGGTATGATTTTTAATGTATTTAGATTATATGTATATATAAAAACTTGAATTGGAATACACTTTAAACTTGTGAATATATTGTTGGAATAATTTTAAACGTTAGGATATTATTATAGAAACAATTTTTGTTCTCCATACGTCTTCTTAACACAAGCTGGAATTAAATCAATAAGTCATTTGTCCTAAATATGGACTTATGATAGATTTATTTTCAATTAAAAAGTCACAAAACATGTTAACTCTATTTTTATATTATCCATATTCACGCTTGCGCTCTTTTAAGATTTGAAGATACACGCTCGCGCTCTTTTAAGATTTAAAGATACGAGATATAATCATTCAACACCATGTACTAGTTTTTCTGAAAATTGCAAGACAAGTATGAGGTTATTATGAAAGAAAAATATAAATACCAATTTTTGCTTTTTTAACATTTAAACTTTTTGGGAATTATATTTCCTTTATTTTGAAAATATGTCCAAATTCCAAGTCATTGTAAACTGTGTTTTGGAGTGTTTATAAAATATTTAAATTGTCTTCATTTAAATTTGCAAAAATCCTTCTTTATCTAATGTTGATGTTACACAAACACTTCATTTTTCAAATTTCATGATTCAATGTTTTGACAACAGTCAAGTGACTTTTTTGAATAACAGATTCGAATATGTTTCATATACTTATTTTTCATCAAAAACGAGTAATCCACATGTCCATAAACATTTCATTGAAATAGCTACCTTAAATTTTACTATCAAGTCACTGTTTCCATACCAGATTTAATTTAAGTTCTCTTAGGTATAAAATTTTAGCCAGGCATTGTAGCGCCAGTTTCCTGCAGAAGAGAGAAACGGGCCACAAGTTGTCCATGAACGAATGTCCGAAGTATACATGCTCGTATAGACGTGGAAAGCTAACGTATTTCCAAGTTAAATTTTGCGCCAAACAATTTAGACGGTGTAGAAAATCGATAACTGTACATTGTGGTCCGGAATCTGCAAATAATTTGAGTTTGACGTATCGTTGCTACAGTTTATTGGCCAATAAAATTAAAGTATCTAACAAACCATAAAAAATTATATTGCTATTAAAAGTAGTTATTCTACTGAATATTATTAATAATAATAATAATAATAGCTTTATTGCCCAACAGTTTCCCATTTACAGGACAATATTCTTAATAGTAAGTAACAATAATAAAAGTGGTATCTAAAAATACAGTTCATCAAATTTCTAGAGGTGTTCGACGCCCAGACAGAGAACGCGCTACTTGTGACTAAGATACCTATTGTAAATCTCTCCCTTAAAAGATTTAGTGTTTTATCTTATGTGTGTGTGGCTAGAACTACATGTTCTGGATATCCATATCTTTTAATTCGTTCCACAACTAATCTCGTAATCATTCTCCTGTATCGCGGTCCATTCACAGTTATCGAATCACTAGCATTATTTTGGAAAAAATAAGGACCAATAACGTCACTAGACCAAAAACCACACCACAGAGTCATATTTATTGGATACAGTCGTTTTTCTCTTGGATTTTCTTCACCCCATATTCTGATATCAAAATATCTTCATAAAAATCTTAATAACTTTAACAGATGGTGCTAAAATTTCTTCCGAAATGCGTCTTCTTGCATCTTCTTGCATCTTCTTGCATTTTCAGCAAAAAAATTCCCATTTTGGTAATAAGTTTTCACAATATAAGCGGGGTTTTCGATAGAAAGTTTTTCCATGTTGACCAAAAAAGAAGTATCCGCAAAGTATTGTCAATGAAGATTACCAAAAATGGCGATCAATTTAAATCGGATTGTCAAATTTGGAAATCCTATATTATTTTGTAAACTTTGCTTTTTCTGAAAGGATTTGGTAATTAAAATTAGAAAATGCAGTACCCAATTTGTGGGTGTAACAGTTACAATCAAAGCAAAGCATTTATAATAGACATTGTTTTCTCGCTTTGCTCAATAGTAAGAGGTTAGTCACAAGTGGCCCAAGGACGCTTCCAGTAGGGTCCATGCCCCCACGGGTTAAATTTCTTACATTCCATGAGCCTTTTATATGTTAAAAAGGGAATTGTTGTAGGCAATGCTAATGCTACCTTGCCCTCTCCCTTGTAGTGGACCGTGGCCGTGCAGATAAAATTAATACAGAAATTTTACATGTGTGCTTCAGGTACTTTTAACCTTTTAATTATAAGAGGGACCTTAAAGCAAAAATTCACGTTGGTTTATTCTCAACTCGAAACTTCTTAACTGGGGACTCTACCCTACTGAAGGCTGAAAGTTTCGTGATATACAGCAGCAAAGGTAAGATTGTTTATATCGTAAAAAAAAAGAAAATTTAGACACGTTGTACTTGAAGAAAGAATTAAAAACTCTCAGTGACTATGATGTCCAGGAAAAAATGCAGTAATATTTTATTTTAAATTTGTATCCACCGTGTAGTAGTTATTTGTATTTGGTACATTATTTTTATGCTGTTCATTATGTTATATGTATAAAAACATATTTTTGTTATCTTTCTTATACACAAATCTCATCTTCTTTATGAAATAAGTAGTGGGTAATATAATAAAGGTATATGAGTTAACAGTTGCAAATCCTAATCAGGTTAAAATTTCTAATGTCCCTAGATGCGAAATGTTTACACACATCGTCAATATTTTTAAATTCGCGCCTATACAAACTCTGAGCGTGACGTCATGCGCGGGACCTTTCTGTTTTTACAAAATTCCTACTTTTTATTTTTAACCGACTTCAAAAAATGAGAAGATTCTCAATTCGTCGGAATGTTTTTTTTTTATGTTTGTTCAGCGATAATCCTTCACTACGTTCTCCGATTTCTACGATTCTACCTCAGGGGTAGCCCGATATAAATTTGATCAATACGAAAAAATTATCAAACTCTTCATTTTTTATGTATGTTCAGCGATAATTCTTTACCACGTTGTCCGATTTTTATGATTCTTTTTTGATATACAATTGGTCAGGATCTGATGATGTATGAAAAATCCAAAGACATTCACGTACTTAGTAAGTAAAGTAAATTACTTTACGTACTTAGTAAGTAAAAAATACAAGGGAAGGCAAGATTAGGTGTTTACAGATTAGGGAATACACTGGGACCAGGTCATATGAGTATCTCAAGGTAAGTGACAGAAGACGTGCTAAACATTTAATCAGACCACATAACCAAAAGGTACTCTTTTAATACTCCATTTGAGGTTTTAATACAGGAAAGAGCGGAGATCACCATGAGGGAGCCCAATGCCCAACGACAGGAACAAACCTGGTATACATTCGGGTCTAAGACTGCGGGAGGCACTGGGGTGGGAGTATTCTCTAAAAACACTGATACTAACCATAGCTACGCTATAGGAATACAGCATATTCAAATAATGTCAGACAGCCAAGCGGCACTTAAGGCCATATCAAGTCAGAAAGTTACGTCGAGGCTGGTATGGGAATGCATCGAAGAACTAAGAACACTGGCAGACCGAAATAGAGTAAAACTATTTTGGGTGCCAGGTCACCAAGGGATCGAAGCAAAGAAAAGGCTGAGGAACTTCCACAATGAGGGTCAGAAGAAACACCGGAACCAGACATAAACCCAGAAATACCAAAAAGCACAGTCCGGGGTTTCATAAACAACTGGATTCGGGAACAACATATCAACTATTGGGGAAGCACCCCAAAACAGGCACAAGGAAAAGCCTTCATAGGCAGACCATGTCCCAAAAGAACTGGAGAACTACTCTTTATGAATAGGAACTAGTTGGAATCACTTTCAACTAGTTCCTAACAGGGTTTATGACTATGCACGCCCCAGTAAAGGGACACTTGAACAAAATTGGCATGTACAATGGGGAACTCATGTGCCGACTATGTCAAAAGAAACCAGAAATGGCCAAACACATACTGTGCGAATGCGAAGCTCTAGATCGCAAAAGACAGGCTCTTTTTGGACAACCCCAGGTTGATCCAACAACGTATAGAACCCACTCACCCAAGGATCTGTACAAACTTGTACAAGGTACAAAGGTGACAGAGTGGGTGCTATGAACTAACATAGGGTAAAATACAATAAGCCAATAGGCTCCAGTGTTATTCGCAGACATAGTCAGACGAGTACAGGAGAAAAAAAAGTAAAGTAAATTACTTAACGTAAAAAGTGTAAAGTAAACTGACATTTTGACATCTGTAAAAATTCTATCAAAATTTACTTTACGCACTTAGTCGATGTATGTTGTCTGTGGTATTTTCGGGATTTACTATTAAGGTTTTTTACAACGCCTGGCGTTAATTCAAGTTAACGTGGATTACGGGTAGTTACATCAGAGTCCTTGATACTTCTAGGATAACCACTATCCTTAAAATAGGGGTACGTGAGAAATTTGTATTACCTAACATAATATTAATTTACGTACTATATCAACTCGTAGTAGATTTATTTCAGTAAAATATTATACCACTCTCTTTAAGTATTATTGTAAATTAATTACAGTGAATTTTGAGCAGAGTTTAGGATTTCAGTATCTCTCGAGAGAAGTGTTAAAAGAAAAACGTAAATGATTTAAGAACGGACCTTCCTATCTAATTTGGGTAGTCCCTGTTTTCTAAATTAAGTTTTAAAGGAAAAGCAAACATTAGAAGGTTTAGTTGATTTAATATTGCAGTATATCAGCGTCTCACCCGTAGTTATTGTCAAAAGGTGAAACTTTGTAGAATGGATATTATAATTGAGTTTGTGTGTATTAGTTTTAATTTTGTTTGACTGTCAGAATTGGGTTAATATAGTTTATTTTTTTGTTAATAATATTTAACTAAATTCAATTTTGTCAATGTGTTGTTGTGTTCTTATTTACATCAGTAGAATATCACTGAAACAAAGCTATTCTGTCAAATGGGATTCAACACCTACATTAGGATGAGCCGAAAAAATTAAAGTTAAAATTTTAATTTGCTATAGCATTTAAAAACTGCGTTTTAATATAAAAACTGCTTGTAATTTTTTTCAGAATTTCTAAATTATATTTTCATCTCTCTACTAGACCCTAAAATAGCAAAAATAAAATAAAAATGAAATGTAAAATTTTAATTAGCTATAATCATTAAAAGCTGTGTTTAAGCTTGTTATTTTTTTTTTTTGAAATTTAAGAAATACGTTTTAAGTCCTCTACCATACCCTTAGAAAATTTATATAGACAAAGAGATTTACTTTTGTCATAACAAAATTTAAATCCCGATTTAGTAGAATTGTAATCCAACTATTTTCCACTATAAAAGCCCCCTCTAACTGATACTCTTTTAAACATCACACTCCCACCCTTGCATAAAAGTAGTACCTACTTTCTAAACATTATATCTTCTCAACGTCAAATCGCCTTCTAATGTAATCTATTTAAATAGGTAGAAGCAAAAAGCAAGACCTGTTAATTATTAGAATTCGCAGTTTGCAGTTGTCGCAACAAAAGGACCCCGCAGGTTTCTTATGGAAATTGTAGTCCATGTCATTCTCAACAAATGTTACCATTGCGCCAACCCCTAAAAATAAACAATTTGTCTGCCTGGGGGCGTTAAAATCACCCATTTTTAAAAATAGACCATTTATTTTGAAAGCCTGGAAAAATATATTTGCAAGTTTTATTTTAGGTTATGCTATATAGTATTGTACTTTTTATTTTAAAAAATCCGGGCGACTTACTGATGATTAATAGCGTCATTCGACCTAGTTGGCGTTGAGTAGAGGAAAACCCGGAAAACCCTTACCAAAATCGACTGCCACTGAGCATACTGTCTGAAAGGTCACACCAACAACAGAGATGTCAACATTTTAAAGTAAAAAAACTAGTAACAAAACTTTAAATGTCAATAATGTGAAGAGGTGGTGCTTGATTCATATTAATTTGTGCAGGTCTGTTGGCAGCACCCATAACTACATCCAATAATGTCGTCCATGAGTATTTGACATTTGGTTCATGGCGTGCAAAGCCCAAAGACCATAGTACACTTGCCACATGTGCACAAGTGCCCAAAGTTCTTGCCCCCGTTTTGCACGTGCAGTAATAACCAAATATTGGCTCATCCTCCTCTTCATCCTCCATATTAGGGTTAAAAGCAATCCAAAGCTGGTGTTTGGAGAGCCTGGTATATTGTGAAAAAATGCGCATTCTAATAAACCCATGTTCATTAAAATGCTCATCTACATGAATAGTTTCACCATCGTCTCTCTGAAACTTGTCCTGAATGTAGGATGCAGCCAGTCCAACTTGATAGACACCTAAAATTAATTGTGCGAAATATTAAAAAAAACATCAGAAATAAAACTCCAGAATAGTATTATTGTTAACTATTATCAAACGTTTCAAATATTCCAAAGTAAGACGAGGAAAATGTGGCAGATGATTATGATTTAATTGGACCCATATGGCATTTCTCCTTATAAGTCCTTCAAATTCGACCCTTGCTTCAACTACAGTTGCTTCTTGTGCTTGGATGTTAATGTGTTCAGCAAATTGTTCATTAGCATCTTCCATCGCAATAGGGTCATGGTATCTATAAAATATGTTTTTATCTAATAAATTAATTACCACCCATCCTATGTCATTTTGGTTCAATTATTTTGATTTAATAATACCCCAATAGAAATAAAAATCGAAGACACAAACACCTACCTATTAATTATTGCTCCGGCTATCCGAAAAAAATTGCATAGGTGTACAGCATGTTGTAAAGGAATAGTGTCAGCCAATAACTTGAACATGGATTTTATATGTCCATTTCGAGCTTCCACTATCCACCTGGTTTTGGTTATCAACCGGGATGCATTAGCTTCTTCAGTAGTAAATTGGCGCTGACCATGTCTTAAAAGTGGAGGCAATATACATAAGAAACCATTTTCTTCCATAAAAGGAATCGCATCACGATATCCTCGATCTAATATAAAAATATCACCCCGAATAAACCAACGCTGCATGCCTGCGTGGTCTCTTTCGTATTCATTCCGTAGTAATTGCGCATCATTATTACGGCTGTCTGAAAAGTAAGGTCCTTGTATATCCAAAATAAAACCATCTGGAGCTACCATTAACACTATTTTTGATATATGTCTTCCTTTGTGTGTACTATACGATTGTCTTAAAACTTAAAAGTTACTACACTTCGAAATATACGCATAAGTAGAATTATTATACAATTGCTTTGAAGTCATTGCGCTCAGGGTTACACAGTCTATTTGCAAAATGTGTCACATGATTTTGTATATACTGTTCTTTTGTTATTGAATTAAAACCAAGATTATCATTGACAAACCTTTGCATTAAAGATCTCCTTATTAAAGATATGATTGCACTGGTATTCTGTCTTGTGGAATAATGAAAAATAACCCGCAAAACTCATCAGATAGACCATGATGCATCTTGCACAAAAAAAAGTAAATATTTTTTGCTTATATATCTTAATATATTTCCTTCAGGCACGGGATCACAAAATGTATACAATTCCCTAAATTGTTCTTTTGTCACAGAAAAAGTTTTTTGGAACTCTTCATCACTGCAACAGTCTTCATTACTATACATGTTTTCAGAAAACGTGTTTACAGTTTTTCGCATTTGCTGTAAAAAGTTTGTATTTGAGTACTTTTAAGAACACAAGGTCTATTTACGTAACGCAAACCAAGAAGAAGAATCTTTATCGTCCAAATGTGCCTGACATGATTTTACATCTTCAGAAACGTAAATATTAGTTCTAATAAATGCATCAACTCTACATTCAACAGAAAGTCTATGAATGTCATTAACTTCATCACAAACAAAGCAAGTAGAATTATTTGTTTGACTTAAAACGTTGAGTCTTACACAGAACGGATTATTTTCTACGTCTATCAATTCTTCATTAATAGATCGACTGCAATTAATGCAAAGGCGTCTGTTATCCACATGAAGAGGAGGTCTGTTTGCAGCATTTCGCCGTCCATTCGTGAAAGTTGCGCTGGGCGAAAAAGTCTTTCGCATACGTAGCAAGCTTCTCGATTTTGGTAAGCCATTATAATAATATCAATCAGTAAACAAATATTCAAAAACAATATACAAAAACACAATATATCGTACAACAACACAACACAAAAAAGGACAACGAAGCACAACAATTATAACTAATGTCAGAAAGCCAATGTATAAGTTTGACAATCAATGTCAAAAAGATTGTTGATAGTTGCATTTGATTTAATTGAAATATTTGGTAAACGTACGTTTTCAATGTTTACCAGAGAACCCCTAATTTTTGATCATTTTACCCTGAAAATACAATTGCAATTGAATGAGATATCTAAAGGAAAAGTGGGGCTGTTATGTTCTGTAGCAGAATATCTAATTATTTTTTGTTGTGTCCCTCCCTCAACGATTGGATGATAATTAAAATATAGATTTTTCTAATTAAGCTTATACAGCTTATATCCATTTTTTGCTTTTTTAAACAGGCGAAAGGAGGAGCGGTTAGATATTTTTAAAATAAAAATCATAATACTATATAGCATATCCTAAAATAAAATATGTTAATACATTTTCCCAGGCTATCAAAATAGGTGGTCTATTTTGAGACAACGGTTATTTTAGAGCCTCCTAGCAGCAAAACTGTTCATTTTTGAAGTTTGTGACCCAATTAATTTCTATTCAAAACAACATAGACTACATCATACCACCACCGATATTTTTTGTTATAGCCAGTTGAGGTGATAATTTTAAAAAGCGCGGTTACCTTAATTTAAACTTATTAAAACATTTGGCAATGCATTTAAAAGTACCCAAGATAATATTTTACAAACTGGGGTAGGGGGAGGTTGGGGGTAGTGGGGGGCGGTTAGATTTTTTTTAAATAAAAAGTACAATACTTTATAGCATAACTTAAAATAGAACTTGCAAATATATTTTTCCAGGCTTTCAAAATAAATGGTCTATTTTTAAAAATGGGTGATTTTAACGCCCCCAAGCAGACTAATTGTTCATTTTTAGGGGTTGGCGCAATGGTAACATTTGTTGAGAATGACATGGACTACATCATAACAAAAATTTTAAAAAATCCACCGAAACCCAATTTCCATAAGAAACCTGCAGGGTCCTTTAACACGTTTTCGGGGTGGTTATATTTAGGCTATTTCTTATATTCGGGCGGTATTATGTGCCTAATCGTCGTACAGCGAACATCTGCGTTCGTGATTAAGAAGTGAAGCGTTGTATAAACAAAAATAAAAAAAGTGTTTTAAATTATAGTTTAACTAGAAGTACAGTGGAATGTCCTTAATTAGGAAATTAACCGATTTGAACCCTCGTATGTTGCCGACAATTGAACAAATGCTACGATGTTATTTATTAATACGCTATAAACTAAATTATCAAAAAAATAGTGAAAAAGAACCAACTTTTTTAGAATTTTGCAATGAACTTGTGCCTAAAATTGAAAATATTTGGAAAGACGCATCAATTCCAACTATTTCAAAAGACAGAATTGTGCCTTTAATACAGAAGTGTTATGAAAAATATAAGAATTTAATAATATATCTCAGAAGCAAGCAAAACAGCTATGACAAAAAGGTAAATACATTTAAAATAGGGTGTCATAAAAAATTTCTTGACATAGCTGCTTATAAATGCGTTTTTTCTGTATGCATGTACGAAAAGACCCGAAAAGCACCTACTAAGGAACAACGTTTTCTTTGTGATTAAAGATCGGTCAGAAAAATGAGCATAGGAATTAAAGATCGTGAAAAAAGAAAATATTGTCGAATAAGCAAAGGCAATCCAGAGAAATCGAAACATGGAAAAAAAAATATGAATCAGAATCTTGTAATTTATTAAGATGCAGCTGTTCATTTTAAACTACTACATTATTGTTAGGGTCAGAATCTGACCCCTCAAAATATTAATCCTCTTCAGATGACGACTTTATCAATCCAAACTTACCCTTTACTTTACAATACACTCAAATGAGAACAAAGTTACCTACGTTAGGTCATGTGCAGTATTAAAAAAATGTAGGAATAATTACCACAAAAGATCTGTCGAAAATAGTTATAGCGCAACTTTGACATTTTAAAGTAACCCATACCTCATTAAGAAAGTGAAATTTGACATAATGGACAGTAAGGGGAATTAATAATTTTATTTCTTTCACTGTTTGTACCTTTTAAGTAACATATTTTTAACAATTAAGGTTTATTAAGGTTTTCTAATAAATTTTATTCAAATAATAATCAAACAACTTATTGAAATTGTTTTCATATTCGAGTATTGCTATTGTTAGCGTAGGGGGTATCATTCATTTATTTTGGAGACTACACACAAAATTGTTTAAGGGTATTTCAATAATTCCTGAAAATTATGTTAATTAAAGTTTGACATTCCACGAGAATGGCTTTATTTAGAAAGGCCTCGAAAACAAACCAAATTACGAGTTATTTTATCTGAAATGAGTTTATTTGAGAATTAAAAATTCAATATTTAACCGGTGGGTAATTATCTAAATGGTTAGAAAGACTGGAAAAACCGAAAATAATTTGAATACTACATATCATAATTATTTAATAGTTGTTTTTGAACTAACTCCTTTTTATTTATTTATTTATTTACACCGAATTTGTTTTAAGGTAATATAACAACCGGTATTGGCCAATAGGCCATCATTTAATTTATAAGTAAACAGAAAACAGATGTTAACAGGATATAACTTAATGTAAAACTAATATTAGAACATACCTAGGTTAAGTGAAAAGGCGCGTACAATACTACGGATATCTCCTACATGGTAAAAAATACTAAATGCTAAGTGGAGACTGCTAAGCTCCAAGAAATCCATACATAAACGAAGAAATTTATGAAAAAAAATTTAACAAAGTAGTGGGAAAAATATTTAAACAACAAATCGTAGTTAAGTAGTGAACAATAAATTGATAAATTTAGAGGTGTTCAATCTTAAACATCAAGAAAATAAAAGAACTGAATGAAATAATTTAATTCTTTTATTGTTTTTAAAATATTATTTTAAAATATCGAAATTAGATCTTTCAAGTTAGCACATCTAAAACTGCTAACTTGCAGTGATTTATTTTGTTGACGTTGTTATGATTTAGAATGATTGTGTTTATATTGTAATACTATAAATATAGATAGAAATAAGAAATAAGGAGATTGACTAACAACATGTGGTAGTATACTTTACAAAATTATCTTTAAAATGAGATTCATGAAAACCATCTTGTGATATTAATTATAAAATTTATCTATTAAGATTATTCAGTAAGAAAACACTAGGTACTACTCATGGGTGAAAAGTCCTATACGGGATGCCAAAAGTAAATCCATTCAAGTGATGGACAAGCTGATGACACCCGGTGTTAAAACAAAAAGAATGGTTTGACAATTTAGAATAAACAGTGTAAGGTTAAGAGTCATCTTCCAACCGATCCCTTACTTAAAATGGTCAGGGGGGTGCGGACAGTTGCAAATTTCATACTTGACGAAGGCGCACAGCTTATATAATACAGCTAAAACACTCTCTTGGCGGGAACGGCTTGCGTCGATTCCGTCGCGCATCGCTTAAGCTCCGCCTTAGGACGGAAAAGACGGCTTTGGCGTTCAGAAGCGTACTTAGGTAAGGTATTGAGCCGTGCGTATAATTTCGTTGATTGCATAATTTCGTTGAGCCTATAATTTTGTTGATTTTGTTTGAGCTCTCTGTTGTGTTAAATTAAAGGTACTGTTATTATTTTGGTGACTCGTTAGCTGTAAGTAGAATGAGTAAAAAAAGACATCAATCTGTTTGTGCAGTCAAAAGCTGTTTTAATAAGGGTTATACCTGCAAGAAAATATTCTTTCGTTTTCCCAAGGACCCAAGTACCACATTATAAGAAATTTTCATTGTTAAAAATATAATTTATACAGCGTGTCCCATTAGTGCGTAATTGTTCAATATTTGTGTTGTAAACACGCAAAAAAGTTTTAAATAAAAGTTATATGGATTTGAAAAATACCTACATATTTTAAAAATATCTTTGAATATACAGGGTGTCGCGCTTTTGCCTGGAAAATTAAAATTTATATTTTTTAAATGGAACACCCTGTATTTTATTTTATGATGAAATTATTAACACCCTAAATTATTAGTAAAGACGACTGGCTATTTTATTAGGTACGTGTGTGGTTACCTTTTAATAAAAGCCTTGCGGATCCACTCTTATGATACCTGTCTTAAATATAACAAAGATCACGATGAATTAGATGATTTTTATTTTTATTGCTTTTTAAAGACATATGATAACGCCTATTCAGATACATTTGGAAATCTGCAATTACCAAATGATGAATTTGTAGAACTAAATCTCAATATTGAAAAGATATTTAAAAATAATTTTGAAGAATTGGCTATTAAAAATAACACTTGTACCACACTTTTAGAATTAATTAACCCAATACCCTTAAGTTATCAATGCCAACATTTTCCAAAAGAATAACCTATTTTAATTTATGTTCAATCTCAATAACTAAAAAATATACTGACAATTAGTTTGACAGAATTGTCACTTATTTAAAATTTTAAAAATAATAGCAGTCGGTTGATCAAAAGATGAACGGTGATTGGCGGATTTAATTTGTTTGCAGTGTTCTCACTACCTAGAATGTATATAAAAAATATTCGTTCAGTTGAAGGCAATAGCATACTTTTTCGTTTTGTAATCTGTGATAAAGTAATATCCAGGTGGGTGTAGAAAAACTAATCGTCAGTATATATTTTAGTTATTGATATTAAATATACATTAAAATGAGTTATTTTTGTGTAGACTCGTTAACTAATAGCATTTTTGTTTTTATTGGGTCCACATTTAAAAAAAAATAAAATTTCAATCAAACTACATGATACTAATTTAATTACAAGTATTAAAAATAAAATCCTGAAAGTGTCGGTGAAGATGAGGACAGAGCATCTGCCTTTTATGCGAAAAGCCCGGGATCGAATCTATGCCGAGGACAAATTAAATTAAATCTTTTTTTCATGTTTATTTTATTTTATAAATTAGTAAAATTCGTAAATTATTTTAAAATTAGTTATTTTGTCTAAATAACTTAAAATATTTTTTTAAATTTGTAGGTTTTCGTTGGTGGGGCGTATAAAAAATATACTGTACAATTCGAGTGGATTTTCCATATCAAAATCAGACGATTGAGTACTCCGCCTACGGCGTCGTGCTCAAACTTCGTCTTCGTGTGATATGGCTATCTATCCACTCTTGTTGAACAAACTACTATTTATTTGTTTTCTTGGCTTAAGTTTTACATTATAAATAGGAACTAAATTAATTTACTTTTCAAGTTTTCTTGTAAAAATCGATATTACTTTCTCCAAGTACAAATTTAGTACCTACCTAAAATAAGTACTAATTATGTAATTTCGTGTAATATTGTAATTCAAATTTCACATTACTATAAATTCCCTACTTCGGTATGGTCAGATAAAAATTGAATATATTATATTAATAAAAACTGTCAAAGTATTACTTCTACAAATCTGTATTCCAATGAATAAGGATACATCTAAATAAAACCACTACTGTTAAAATAAAAGCACAAGTGACCGATTCTTTATAACTCCAGAATACGCGATGAGTACCTAATACTTGCCAGACACACTGGCTACCACTTGATTTGCATTCACGGGCGCGACAAAATTCGTTAACAATTGGTGTAAAAAGGATCCAAGCCACAATTTGTCATAAAGTGACTGTTTTAGCTCAAAACATCTGTTAACGAGGATATTACTAGCCATATACAAATTATTTTACCTCTAATCCTAAAGATGTGCTATTTTTTGTAATGAGTAATTCTAGATTATTAGTACCCTTATATGTTATAATATTAGATTTACTTATTTTAGATAGACCTTAAATATGCATATTTTCGGCGAACAACGTGATTCGTAATCAAATATTTACAAAGTATTCAATGCTTAAAGGATTATTCACGTTACACCGTGCCGAGACCGAGCCGTGTCCGTGCCGCATCGTTGTCAGCGTGCGCCGACCGGGTCAGCCATTCATGCTACACCGGGCTGTTATTTGAGTACAGAGTACGTGTCGGTAATGAATTTTGTCAAGCGTCCATCTTTTTTTTTAAAGAAGGTTTATTTTTCGCCGTTTTTCACTTGCGTGATATAATACGACTTGTGTTTTGAAATGCAATTTTCGCAATTTGAATTGGCAGCTATCGCAATTGCCATTGATGACCAAGTATTGGAATCACAAATTGCAACTTCGAAAAGAAAATGGGGTGTGCATCCAGCCTGGAGAAAACGAGAATTGGAAGGAGAGTTTGCAACGCTCTACAAGGAATTGATAGATGATGAGAGCAAATTTTATGGATATTTTAGAATGTCCAAAGAATGTTTCACTATTTTACTTCAAAAAGTAGAACCTGACTTAACAAGAAAAAATTCAAGATTTCAGAAGCCTATATCTCCCACTGAACGTTTGGCAGTCTGTCTCAGGTAGACAATAAATTTTAAAATTATAAAAAAACAAGTTAACAACTATCAATGTTAATATTTATGTTTATTATTTATGTTAATTTACATTTGGTTAAACTCTGAAAAATAACCGGGCAAACTAATATCTAAGACAGTGGTTGATGTAGAAGGAGTCAATTCCCGAGTCATCTGGTCAGAAGGAGTCGGTGTTGGAGGTGTTTGAATTGGAAGCGGTGAATACACTGGCGTTAAATTATAAGATAACGAGTGTCCACTCATCGAGGATGTAGAAGGCTCTGCAGATTGCAACTGTTCCCACTACAAATCCTGAACCACTGCAAAAATCTTTCCTTTTGCAACATGCTGATAGTAGGGAGAAAACTTTTTTATCGTGGCTGCTAGACCGTTGAAAAAAGCATCAATTGGATTAATGTCTTGATTGGGCATTTCATTGTTTTTTAGTATATATTCCATTAAGGTATTGGACGCAGATGGCTGGGGTTGATGATTTGGAACTGAACGACAGTTGAGTTTATTGAAACGAGCAGTTTGTGCAGTTAACTGAAGAGTTGTCTTGGGATCAGTTAATGGAGTCGAGTTAGGTTGCAAAATGACTGATGGTTCTTGCTCTTGCTGCCTTTGGTCCACATTAGCAATTTCTTCTTCATGAACCGTAGTAGCTTGTGTGGATTGCATTGGTTCTGTTTCGTCTTGCGTCAGTTCGTTCTCTGATTCGATATTTGTTATCGTTGGTCGCTCCTGTACGTGAGGCAGTAGGAAACTTAAAATTTCGTCCTATTTATATTTTTTTATAACCGCAGCACCCTGACCACTTTTAGATTTACGTTTATTCAAATGCTTTTTGTACTGATCTCGTATGTTTCCCCATCTTTTCTTACAGGCATCATCTGTAATAGAAGGAAATAAAAAACATTAAACATTATTGTGAATGTATATACATTTATACGTATAGCTATTACAATAATGTGTTTAGTTATAGAAATATTTCTTATTTACAGGTTCTTGGCGACTGGGGATTCATCCAAAACTATTTCGTATAGTTTTCGATTGGGCCATTCAACTGTGAGTGAAATTGTACACAGCACCTGTCGCTTTATCGTCAAAAGATTATTGAAAGAGTTTATACCTCAACCGTCTGAAAAAAGATGGGAACAAATTGCACTGCTTACTATGAGAAAACTTGTAAAATAGAACAATTTTTGTGAATTAAAAAGAAAATAAATACTTACCAGATTGGTTAATTTCAGAACCTATTGTTCTCCAAATTACGGTTTTGTATTTGGAATCCAAATACTTGGGATAAGTCATGTCGTAAATGACTGAGTAGTTGCGAACGCATTCTATTAATTTTTCGTCGTCCATTTTTCGGCACTGCTCCGTCAACAGTCGTCATCGAAATGGTTCCGGGAACCCGTGAGTTTATTCTTGTTACGACGTGGCGTGGCCGAACCGGGTCGAGGCCGGAGAAAAATACATACCGACAATTCGGCGCCGTGCCCCGACCGCGCGTCGGCCGTGCCACGGACTTTGCCCGGTCGACTATGAATTGGTTCATAAAGAAAGAGAGAGGAACGTAAGTATCTTTATATATTATTAATAATAAGTTTTTATTTAAAGTACCTTTGATGGGGTGTGGCCTCTAAGAGTAATAAATTTGCTCAGGGTCTCCTGATCAATAGTTTCTGGAAGTTTTTCAACACGTGAGATTAAATCCAACCCTTGGTTGTCGAATTTATATTCAATAGAACAATTCGGATGTCTTGAATCTAAGAAGTTTTGAAAATATCCACAAAAATATTGAGACATTTGTTCTTGACGAAAGCTCTCACAAGAAGAACAAAATGGCATATTCCCTTTTGATAAGACCCTCCAAATTATTAAATAGTTCGTTAGTTTATAAGTTCTACATGGATTTTCAAGTTTGAAATAGTAACGAAATTTTAATGGAAGTTAACAAATGATAAAATATGAAATAATTTACTATATTTATTGTAAGTAGCATTTATTTTAGGTTTTAGAAATGCAGTTTATGTTAAGCGAGTCCTAAATATATCCTATTAATCCTAAAATTTCTTTTATCCTGTAACATGGATGATCACATTAAGTCATTAAAATCCAAAAGTAAGAAGATTCGTTTTTAAATTATATGAATTGAAGAAATTTATGACTAGGAATTTACTAATTATTTACAATTCGCTGGTTGAATATGTAATCCAAAATCGTATAATTAAAATTATATACAAAAAACCAGCATTACCTCTCTTTTATATAATAAAAAAGTGCTTTATATAAGGACATTATATTATCTGTCTTGCTGTACCTTTATTTATGAAAAGCTAAAATTGAGATACACTACAAATTATTTGCAATAAATATCAAAAGAAGCATACATTTTTAAATAATTTGACATTTAAGAGCCATTCACACATCACAGTTGATATCTTTATACTTGACAGGCACAGCCAAGCATTATTCTGATTTTGGCCAAATAAAATGGCCGGTTAATTATTCTATGGGGTTGCGACAGAGAGCAAATAAATTTGATGAAGGTGTTTCTGTGGCTAGGGGCGAAATAGTAGTACGCTTAAGTTAGCACCACCATAAAAAAAGTCATTTTTAAGAAAGTGTATATATATTTTTCATAAATTGGCATGTTTGACCACTAATTTCGAATAAAAATAGCCTCCAAAATGGCTATGGTTGTAAGTATAAAGGTCGCAACCCGCCTTAGAAATTTCACCTTTACTAGCAACAGCTGTTGTTTGGCAGGTCGTTAGAGAATGTTTGCAATTTGTGGAATTTTAAAAATGTTTGGAATGTTGACGTTATATTTGGAATTCCCATAATAAATGCATAACAGGATTTTAAGAAAATTTTGCAATACGAGGCCCCATAGAAAGGACCTCAGTAATTGTCTCTTTCGATTTTTAAGTTCTTTTTTTTATAACTTTTACCTAAAAAGATTTTAAAGTAATATTTCGTTGTGAAATCTTTACAAAAAATATCCGTTAACTATACCTGAATTTTGCTTCGTTTTCAAGATATAATTAAATAAACTCTAAGGATTATATTTTTACCCCTATCTCCAATTTCCTTCCGCTAATTCAAAAGCATTCCGCGGTTTTCCTTTTTAATTGACCATCTGAATGATTTATGAGATAAAATCCCACAAAAGTGATTATTCCTTTCTATATGATCTAAACAATAGAGACTATAAGGGATTTGTAAGTTTGCAAATTGCATTTGAACATTTTTTTGCATCAAAATTCGTGAAAATTGACCAAAACCATGTCCACAATATTTATATTTAAGCATTAAAAATTAAATGGTTACGCTACTGATTTAAAGTCAATCATCAAATTTATAATATGGCGCTGGTTATGACGACATGTTCGCGCCTATAACTACAGCTTCAGCTGGCTTCTTCTCTCGTGAAATGGATTCTAGCTCTTTAAACTGTATAAAACACTAGAACATATAACAGAAAATAATAAGGAATTGTAGTCACTTGTTTAATTATTGGAACAGCTGAGGTATATTTTATACGAAATAAGTTATTACTAAGTTTTAAAAAAGTGTATCAAAATTGGATTAATAATCGTACAATTAGACTAAGCGCTTTCAAATATCGAATCGTCGTAGCTTTTATACAATAAAGAACAAAAAATATATCAAAGCAAACTCACATCTCAAAGGACCTTTGTCAAAGTTCGAGCGAGTCGTAATCTCTCTAACACATACGATGGATTTAAAAAACGACAAATAAAATATTCAGCTGTTGCGTTTTTAGAGGTCATCGTTATGTAATGTTAAAAATGGTATTGACGACGGTCACCATCGGAAAAGTACTCAATTATTTTTAAATGAATATAAAATATGCTTTTCTATAAATATATCATTCGCGTTGTATTTTATAACTATAAAGCTAGCATGAGAGAGTCATAAGCCCACAAAGCGACTTATTCTATATTTCTTGGCTAATTTTTTGTAATTTTTTTACCCAATTTTTAATTTTTTTCTTCTGCCGTTACCGAGAAATATTGATCATACTAGCTTGATACTTAAGCTACAATGGCTAGTACAATATTTCTGTTTCTGTGAGATATATCCAATCACCAAGTCTCCTTTTTCCAACAGATGTCAATCAAAACCAACTGTATCTGAAAACACTGCATTGGATATAAAAAATTAAATTCATTAACAGAATAACGTAACAATAATTTATGTGAAGTTAGTCAAAAAGGTAACGAAAAATGGTCAGAAATATTAATATTGATTTTGTAAAAAAATAAAAAAAAGTTAAATTATAGGTACTTAAGGACAGCGTCTCCTAGGAATTTCTGAACAAAATTATGTCAATTTAGATTCAATCAAGGAGGTGCTGTTACCTACCGACTAGAGATTGAATTAGTGCAAATTATTACAGAAATCTTTAAGTAACTATAAATATCGACCGACTAGCTATTAGGGGATATTGTATTATAAACCGGTTTTTAGTAGACTGAGTTCGAAGGATCATAATAATAGTCCTGAACATAAAATCTATTTTTCAATAATTGCCGGGATTTTACCAAATAAAAAAAAATTATTTCGCGATTGTGTAAACGGTCCAATCGTTTTATATGCCATTTATACTATTATAAAAATGTTAACTCTAGGACTCATTTTGGAGTATGAGCATACTTTATTTCAATACTTTTATTGTACTGTTTCATAAAGTATTACCTACCTATTACATTTTATTTTTATCGAAAATTGACTTTGTTTCCTGGACCAAAGTAAAGAATGTAGGTAGGTATTATGCAGATGGCAACAACAAAAACGATATCTTGCCTCACATTAAATATAAATATTTCCTAAAACAAATAATTTGGTTTATATACGGGTAGCAATACGAGGGATGTTTATAATTTCAAGTCACGAATATAGAGTCGTTTCAAAATATATTGCCACAATAATTGCGTCACATTGAGTCGGAGTGGGACGCTTGACGTGTCGCAATTCGCAATATATGGGAGGCCGTTTTTATATTTTATGGAATTTATCTGTTATTTATGTTTGGAGAAGAAAATTGTTTAAATAAAAGTTACTTCTAATATTATTATCTATAAATTTTGTTTTATGTCAAAATTTCCTGAAATGGTCCGTATTCGAGAAATTTGACAAAATGTACAAAATTCTGATTTTTATGAAAATTGTTAAACTTAAAGTTGTTTGCGATATCGATCTCTATAATTTTTGTTTATACATGATTTTTCTAAAATGGACCGTAATGGAAAAGTGCTAAATTTAAATTTTCAGTATTTTCGTTTTCAATGAATATCTATCAGTCTGATCGAAACGCTTATCGAGTGCGGTAGTGTTAAACGAGTGGTCTATATATAGCAAATTCGCGTTGAAGATGTCCAATTCGGACAAAGATAATGGTATTCCTCCAGAACCACCAGATAGGGGAAAATTTTACATTGATTTAGGAAATAACGGAGTCATGGAATTTGAAGAATTTGAAAATAATAAAACAGAAAATATACAGGTAGATAATAAAAACAACGATCAAACACCGACAAAAAAGGTAAGTGAAATTAGTGATAATATTAAAACAGGAAAATTAAATGATGAAAAAGAAGTAAATAAATCAAACTTAAATAATTATATCAATTTAAGAAGTAAAAACCGATATACATTTAGCGATAGTTCACCGTACATCGTACATATAGAAAATAAAAACGGTAATATAGGTAAACTACACAGGATTGGAACGGCCCGATTAATTTTAGGTGCGGTACCAGAAATAGAGAATAACATTTCACAAATATCTGTTATAGGGAGAAATAAAGTAAAGGTAGAGTTGAATTCACATGAATCTGCTAATAAACAGTCTGAAAAATTAAAAATTAAAAATTATGAGGCATATATTCCAAATTTCTTCTTACAAAAAAAAGGTGTAATAAAATTGGTCGATAAAGATATTAAAGAAAATGATTTAATATCTTTAATCCAACCCAGATTCGGAATACATTTTAAAATATTGCATGTTAAAAGAATTAATCGTAAAGTAACAGAAAACGGAACCACTTCATAAGCAAAAACCGGAACAACAGTCGTTACATTTAAGGGCCAAAATATTCCTTCTCAAGTGGTAATCGAAAGACTAGTATACGATGTAGAACATTATATTCCTAGATTAGTGCAGTGTTTAAAATGTTTGAGGTTTGGTCATGTAAGTTCTCAGTGTAGGGGAAAAGAAAGGTGCGAAAAATGCGGAGGCGAACATAATAAAGTAACATGTGAAGAAACTAACAAAACATGTGTGTTGTGTAATGGAAATCACAGTGCTACTGATAGAGCTGCATCTTGCTCCGAATTTAAGAAACAAAAAAGCATTAAAAATATTATGAACACCGAAAATATAACATATTTCGAAGCAAATAAAAAATATACAAAATTTTACTCTACTGCCAGCAAAATTAATCAATCAACTTCCAATCGTTATACAATTACCAAGAGAAAAAGGACTGGTAGTATAGATTCCACCAATAGCGATAGTGCCATAAAAGAGGCGCATAAACAAATATTAGAAATTCCAAAAATACAGTCACAACCAATTATACGTAACACACCACAATATCACAATTTAAATGCTAACACATCACAAAAAAAAGAAAGCAATATGTGCCAATTAATCATAAGCTTTATAATTACTATTTTAAGTCAAGCAAACCATTCACTTGATTCACAAACATTAGAATTATTAAAAAATAATATTTCCCAAATATTAGATCTCAATGGATAATCATAACATATCAGTATTACAATGGAATGCTAGATCAATTAGATCAAACAAAGGTTATTTAGAAAGATTTCTTTTTGAAAACAATATAGGCATAGGATTAATTTCAGAAACGTGGCTCAACGAACGAGTATTTATTAATTTTATAGGATATAATATTTTTAGAGAAGACAGGGACGACGGCTATGGAGGTGTAGCCATATTAATAAAAAAATCTATACCATTTGATAACAGTCCCTCATTTTATAAAATCAAAGATTTAATGTGCATAAGTTTAACAATAAAATTGAAATTAGGAAAAAAGGTAAATATATATTCTATTTATAATAAACCAGGCTTAAAAATAACCACAAATGAATGGAAACATTTTTTTAATTCCCTAAAAACGCCCTTTCTTGTTGGTGGAGACTTTAATTGTCACAATTCTGTTTGGGGTTGTAGTACTGTGGATACAGGTGGTAGACATTTACTGACAGCTATTGAAGATTGTAACTTAATAATTTTAAATAACGGTAAAGAGACATTATTGAGTAGACCGGGAAGCAATAACAAATCAGCAATAGACCTTACTATATGCTCGAATGATATTAGTCCTTATTTTGATTGGGACGTTGTTACAGATACCTTAGGATCAAATCATTTTGCGATTGTAATAAAAACAAATAATAGTATAAATTATAATCAAAATAGAAATAATGTAAATGGTAGTAGTGTTAATAGTAACCTAAATGTGAATAGGAAAAGATGGAATATAAATTTAGCAGATTGGTCTCTATTCTCATCTGTAACGAATAATTTTTCAAAACATGATAACAATATGAGATATGAAGATTTTTTAGAGGAATTTAATTATTATTGCAAAATGAGCATTCCAGAGAAGAGAAAAGGGACAAATCCTAAATTTAATAAACCCTGGTGGAATGATGAATGTAAACAGGCAATACAAGACCAAAAAGACGCTTTAAAAAAGTTTAAGCAACAATCAAATGTTCAGAATTATATAAATTACAATAAATGTGTAGCTTTAACAAAAAAAATAATTCTCCATAACAAAAGAAAAAAATGGAGAGAATTTTGTAAATCCCTAAACAAAAATACCCCCATAGCAGATATTTGGAATCATGTTAAACGATTTAAAAATATTTTTAAACCGCCTATCTCCCCGATTATGGAAGGCGAATGGGTCGATTCGTTTTTAAGAAAATTAGCACCACCGAGTACCTTTCCACAAATTACAATAGCAGAAAGTAAAAATTCAGATGACACACTATCAAGACAATTTAATATGTTGGAGTTAGAAGCTTGTTTGAAAAATAACAAAAATACATCTCCAGGACTCGACAGCGTACATTATATTATGTTGGCTAATTTGGAAAAATCGGGGAAAGAGACGTTATTAAATAATTTAAATCAGATATGGTTAACTGAGGATATACCTACGGGTTGGAAAGAGTATTTAGTTATTCCATTTTTAAAACCAAATCGCAATCCTAACTCACCAGAATCATATAGAGGCATATCTTTAAGCTCATGTATATGCAAAACGTTAGAAAGAATGGTGAAAGTAAGATTAGAAAGATGGTTAGAAATTAATCAAAAAATCACACCCACTCAATTAGGGTTTAGAAAAAACTGTTTTACAATAGAAAGTGTTAGTCATTTGGTAACCGACATTAACCTATCATTTACAAATAATAAGTCTGTAGTAGCCCTATTTATCGACATAGAGTCAGCTTATGATAATGTTAACTTAAGAATACTACAATCAAAGATGCTTCAATTAGGTCTGCCTGAATGTTTTGCACAGAAGATTACCAAATTATATAGCGGTAGAAATTTATACTTAGCAATTAATAATAACCAAATAGGCCCACGAGTCGCTATGGATGGATTACCTCAAGGTGGAATTCTCAGCCCGTTATTATATTTAATATATACTTATGATTTGGACAAAGAACAAAACAATGTCAAGATCATCCAATTTGCAGATGATATTTGCATCTATCGACACAATTGTGAAATAATGGAAGGCGTAAATGAAGTTGAGCGAAGTTACAAACAAATTCTGGAATGGACATCTAATCATGGACTAACAGTTTCGAATTCCAAGTCGCAGGTTTGCTTTTTTACAAGAAAACGCAAACATGTTCCGCCACATATTACCCTTAATGAAGTGCAATTCCCTGTTCGAAATTCTATTAAATACCTGGGGATTACTTTGGATAAAAAATTACTTTGGAAAGAACACATAGAAAACATTGTAAAAAAGGCGGAAAAGGGAGTAAACCTATTGAGGTTTGTTTCTCATTCACAATGGGGAGCGGACCCAAATATATCACTATTACTGTATAGATCATATATCAGAGCAATTATAGATTATGGTTCCATTCTATATGCAGATGCTGCTCAGTGTCATCTTAATAAAATAGATGTAGTGGCTAACAAATGTCTTAGGCTATCGATTGGAGCCTTAAGAAGTACTCCCATTAACAATCTACAGGTAGAATGCTGTGAATATCCAATGAACATTAGAAGAAACATTTTAGCAAGCCGATTTTTAATAACAATTGATGCAAAAAAATCCACTCTTATTTCAAAGATACACGAATTATTCATAGCAGATTTATGTAACAAATATTGGATAAAGAAGAAAACTCCATGCTTAGCTAAATGCTATGAAAACCTACAGGAATATGAAAACTCCCTATACAAGACAGAAACAAATAAAATATACGAAATAGATTTTAACAAAATAGACAAAATTAAAACTTACTACCTAAGAAACTATATAAATTTTCCAAACATTATAAGAAACAGTCTTTTTAAATCTGACGTTAACAACTTATTTAAGAATTATTATTATATTTTTACAGATGCCTCTAAAAGCAGCGAATCCGTTGGTTGTGCAATCTACGACGAAAATGCTAACTACAGCAAAATGTTTAAACTAAATTCATCGATGAGCATATATACGGCAGAATTATTAGCATTGCTAGAAGCACTAAATCATATTACAACCATACAACATACTCAATTTGTCATTTTTAGCGACTGTAAAAGTGCACTGGAAAAGATTAGCAATATAAAACCGCGGTCCAAAATAAATTATATCGAAGCTAAGATAATACTTAAAACTGACGCTTTAAAGCAAGTTGGAAAATTAGTAGTTTTTTCGTGGGTAAAAGGTCACTGTGGAATAGATGCCAATGAAAAAGTTGATAAACTAGCCAAAAATGCTACGGACTTAGATACCATAACACAATACCTTTGTACAGCGGACGACATTAAAGCCGTTATGGCTAAACTATATAGAACAGAATGGATTAATAAACATAGAAATCATACAAAGGGTCAATATTACAAAAATATTCAACCAAATATTTTAGACAAGCCTTGGTTTTCTAAAATCACAGTCACAAAAGCAATGGTAAAATCTATATGTAGATTAAGATTTAACCATTCCCTTGTACCGTCTCATTTGAACAAAATTAATATGAACGATAACCCAAATTGTTCCTGTGGGGAGTTTGGCGATACACAACATATAATTCTAGGCTGCATAAATTTTACAAACGAAATAAATGTATTTTTAGATAAATTGTTAAAAATTCCAGGCATCCATCAACCTATTAATTTAAGCTATTTAATTTCAATTAACGATAATTCCGATCTATACCAACTGTTGTTCGCGCATTTGTTAAATATTAATGTTAAATTGTAAATGTAAAATTATATTATAAATCCTTTGTATTTTACCTTTGTTCAAACCCTTCAAACTTACCGTGGTCGTCCATGTTATTGTACAAATCGTCTAGAAAGACCGTTAGGCGTAAAATGTGTCCCTGTTTATGTTTCCTCTGGGGAGAAAAAAAAAACAAAAAAAAAACAGAAAAAAACAAAAAAAAAACAGAAAAAAAAAGAAAAAAAAAACAAAAAAAAAGGAAAAAAAAAAAAAAATCAAACAAAAAAAAGGGAATTTAAAAAATATGATTTAAAAAAAAATTGGAAAAAAATATAATTTACTTATATTACAAATGTTAGTTAGTAGGAATTACACAAAAATAAAACATTGTAAAATCAAAATAAGGACTAAAAACGATAAAGATAGGCGAATGGATGTAAAATCCGCAGTCATAGAACCCCAAACAAGCAATGAATATCTATAGAAAAATTTTTCGAGGTAGATGTATGTGGACAATGTATATATTTAGTTTATCCTCTAAACACTTATAGAGATGCTGCAATAGGTTGTACAAAATAACCGGAAAAAGCCTATAATAACTAGATAGGAAAGTCATGTGTTGGACACATCAGATTTTTTTTTAAAATATGGTTGAAAAATTAGAAAAATTTTACTCGGAATATATGGCACCTGAGATAATTTTAAATAGAAGAGGATGAGGATTAAAATGTCTGGATACCCCATATAATGAAACTTAAAGTGCAAAGATTAGCAAATTTATAAAAATAATAATTTAATGGACTTTAATGATACAAGTACTTGAAATAATGGTTTTTTTTTGCGCAGAAGCATGTTCATACGTAATTTGCAATTGGTAATCACTAATCACAGATGGAAAAGTATATACGTCAACGATATGTTCTCTTATTTTTGATTTATTTTAACAGGTATAATATATGGTATGTTACTTATGGTATAGATTTTTTTATTTCTCGACCTAATTTATTTGTTACGTCTTCAGCAATTATCACTTTCAGTTGACATAAATGAAATTGATAAAAAGTGTTTTTCGTATTTTATTTTGATTGTTTCTCTTACTTTCGAATAGAAACTGAGCTTTGTAAACATAAAATGACGGATATGTCAAACTAAAACTGACGGCAAAATGAAACATTGAGTATCGTTAAATGCAACTTTTGAACTAGTTTCAAAAATAGCATTAAAATGATATTATCATTCACAATGTACTAATTTCCTATACTTTTAGTTGATAAATAACCGATAATCATACATCATATAACAAATAGGTGCGTGTCAAAAGGTCACCGGCAAAAAAAGAGTGCCGATGAAAAAAGGTCGTTTCCAATTGTATCATATAAACAGTATCAGAGGCAGTATTATCATCTCGTATATCCCCCGTAAACACACATAATATAAACGGAAATAATCAAATACTAGTCAAAATATTATCGATCGGAGCACCATCTTTATTACATTACATGAGCTAATTATTGATTTTTCGGGGTTCATTTAGAGTTAAATTAGACGCCATTTTTGGTCCAAATTCGTTTTGACATGTTTTTTCAAAGAAAGTGACTTAAAAATTTCAAATCTACACGTTTTGAAAAATATACAATATTTAAATATTCTGAGTGTACCAAATTCCAAGTAAAGGTTGAACTTAGGTCGTATTACATTTTTTTTTATTATTTGTTTGACATCGAGGTTAAAATAATTCTACACGGCA
This sequence comes from Psylliodes chrysocephalus, assembly GCA_927349885.1. NCBI lineage: Eukaryota > Metazoa > Arthropoda > Insecta > Coleoptera > Chrysomelidae > Psylliodes > Psylliodes chrysocephalus. The sequence continues at coordinate 54,353,944 of OV651817.1, forward strand.
CCTTTGAGATGAAATAAAAGGGGGTTATTTTACATTATTGGTTTTTATTGAAAATAATAAATTTATTAATTTTCAATAGTAAGGTGACCTAAGTTAGACCTTTATTTTTAATTTGGCCAAAAATTAGATTTTTAAACACTACATATTCGGAAAACTGTCGATTTAACTTTTGGTCTACACATACACTTTTAATACACAGGGATACCCCGTCCTTAAATGTTCTACTAATATTGTTAATTATTATTTCCAAATACCACGCGAGCTTAGAATTATTTTTTAGAACATTTTGTTGTTTCCTTACAAATTATGCAAAGGAAAGTATCGTTTTAAATGGATGTTTTGGGTTTCTCATGATTTTTTTATATTTAAAAAAAACTTGAAAATCTAAGGGAGGAAAACAAGAATTTGTTTTTATATTAAAAGTATAACAGCCGGTTTTTCAATAGTTCATTAAATGTCAATTAAAAGTTAATTTGAACTTAGGACAAATAAGGTGTTTTTAAATTGTTCATTAAATTTTAAATACAACTTAACTTTGAATTAAGTTAATGGACAGAAAAGTATACTTTAACGAATTAATTATAAGTTTCTAACCCTATTTTTTTGAAAGTGACAGTAAAATTTATAAATACTGGTATTTACTTCTGTGATTATGGTTTATTGGTACGATATAAATGCGTATTCTAGCGATGATGAACCTAGAAGGTCATTAGAAACAGACCACATTTTTTTGAAGAATTTGACGAAAAATATTTTTTTGATAGGTTTCGACTTTCAAAAAGATCTGTACAAAATGTACTAGATGAAATTCGTAACAATATTGAATATCCCACCAACAGGTTTGTACAGGTTTTAATTATGATGAATAAGGTGTATTACAATGCTTTTTATTTCAGAAATGATTGTCTTTCACCAGAAAACCAGTTATTGCTATTTTTAAGTTTTATTTCAAATGGGTCATTTTTGAAAATATCTGGTGACTTTTGCGGAGTAAGTAGACCAACAGCTTGTAAAACCATTAAACGAGTCTCAAGAGCTATTGCTTCCTTAAGACCACAATATATTAAAATGCCTCAAACTCTAGAAGAAGTATCATACATAAGACAGAAATTTTTTGAGATTGCAAGGTTTCCCGGGTGCATTGGTGCAATTGATTGCACTCACATTAGAGTTCAATCACCAGGTGGAGATAATGCGGAAATATTCCGAAATAGAAAGAATGTTTTCTCAATAAATGTCCAAACCATTTCAAATTATAATCTCGAAATAGAAGACATTGTTGCAAGATGGCCAGGATCAAGCCATATTTTTAGGAGTTCGAATATATATATATCGGTTATTTGAAAATAGAATGTTTGGTGACAGTTTGATAGTTGGAGATAGTGGTTACCCAATTAAAAAATATTTGATTACACCATTGAATGAGATTCACAATGAAGTAGAAAGATTATTTAATGAGTAGCAAATAAGAACCAGAAACGTAGTAGAAAGGCAATATGGAGTATGGAAAAGAAGGTTTCCTGCATTGACCATGGGTTTAAGACTCAGAATTCAAAACACACAAACTGTTATTGTTGCATCTGCTGTGTTACATAATATTGCCTGCAAAAAAAGAGAAGATGTACCACCAGTTAACCAAGAACAAGAAGCTGCCATCCAACTAGTCAATAATATGCCATTAATCCAAGGTCTAGCAGCAAACCACAGAGAAGAAGGTGGTATTAGATTATTTGATATAAATAACACGACAAGATTACATTTAATTAACAATTATTATGTAACACTAGTATAGTTAATTACTTTTATACAATTTTCGAATAAAAACTATATTTTTAAAAAAATATATATTTACAACAGCATACAAAATTAATATCTCAAACTAATCCAAAATTTTAACGTAAAAAAAACTAGTTGTTTTAAATCAGCATTACAACTCCAAACTCTCAATTTGTTTATTGAGTAACAACATTTGTTTTTCTAATAATTGCAATTTTAATTCATGTTCCTGCATTGCTTTTTCTTTTAGAATAAGTTCTTTTTGAAATAATTCAGTCTTCTGTTCACATTCTAATTTAATCAGTTTTAATTTCTCTTGATGTTCTGTTAAAAATGATTTGTGCTGTAACTTTAAAAAATTTTGTTTCTCTTCCATTAACTTATTCTGAATAGTATTATATTTTTTTGGATAAAAGTGGTGGGTTTTCTTTTGCTGTAATTTAGAGGTCACTGGTTTTTTAAGCATTTTCGTTGTATAATCTGACCAATCATTTTCGTCTGTTTCTTTATCACCTTCGGCATCAACTTCTTTCTCTGCTTTATCTAAAAAACAAATAAATAAAACTTTTTGAAAACTTGAATTGAAGTAATTGTGTTTACCGTTATCCAATGACATAAACTCTTGGGTATCTTCAGGTAGTTCCAAATTGGATACACCTACTTTTGAGGCATCACCAGATTCACATAAGCCTTAAAACACAATTATTAAATACAATTATGCACACATTCTAATTACCCACCTTTTATTGCATCAGCATCAGAATCAAATTCACTTTGTAGGCCGTCTATTTGCTTTCCTATTAAATCTTTTACTGCTAAGTCTATATCGCTAAAATGAACAGGCGAGGATATTCCACCTCCAGTTTTATGTATTTTTTTTATATTTTCGGCAAATTTGGCCTTCGTTATTTGTTTAATATTGCAGTACTTAGTTTTTAATGTCTTCGCATCTTTATAAGATGTTGCCGTATTGCTGCAATTGAATTCTTTTTCTAATTTTTTCCACACCGCTTCTTTCTGTTTCCAACTAAAGGCCCCAGATTTTTTTGACTCTATGGTATTTTTATACTGTCCCACCAGAGCAACAAGCAAATGCTCCTCTTCCTTGCTGAAGTTTGTAGCTCTTTTTCTTTGTCTACAATATGAAATAATACTAATAGTACATTTTAATTCAACTTTAGAACCGTAAGTACTTACTTTTGTGATAACACTTTTTCCATTCTCTCACTCGTTTAAAATATGTTTGAAATTTGTATGTGTCAAATAAACTTCATAGGTTTAATATGGTTCAAAATGTTCATAATCCCTAAAGATTACAAAAATTCAATACCAACCTTACAAAAAATATGCTAAAATTGACATTAGTTAATTGTCAGTTTGAATTGGCTTGAAAAACACTTTATTTTTTAATTACAATTTAACTTTAAGTAACAATTACTTAATAAGGATTTTAATGTACGATTGAAAAATCGGCTGTAAGCTTAAAATGAATTTCCATTGCGTAAAATATTACGTTATATTTAGGGTGTATATGGACGGCTAAAATTATTAATAAATAAAACATATTTAATGCAAGAAATCTCTTTGAAATAAAAAAAAAATAAGTAAAATAAATCACTAATATTTTTAAAACTATTACATCAGTCTGAAAAGGCCCGAATATTTACCTATTTTTAACTGAAAAATCTAAGAACTGGAAAAGTTTGAGATTTATTATTAAAATCTAAATTGTTCAACCAAGTTTTAAATATGGCAACATGCGTAACACAGAATCGCGATTCAAATTAATTTTCGCGCGCCTGTCATTTGTTACCTATAAGTAGGATGTTTGTTTATTTACGTGACTTATAAGTCTCTCGTTGAGAGGAATGTTTTTAAAAAGAATTTTTATTACTATTGCTTGAATAAAAACCCAAAATAAATTATATTAAATATTTAATGATATTGTTATCGTTACAAGCTATGATATCAGACTGACTTTATTTTATTAAAATGTTACTATGAGAAAAAATCAGCAATTCCCACAGAGTTCACATAGGTTCATTAACACTGCCGGCAACTAGATACCGTTTTCCTGTAAAAGGTATATGGTGTCATCGATCATAACTCCTCCACCCTTGGACCTTGGCATATTTTACGGAGTGAAAAATGCCCTTGGAATTGGATTGGGGGCTTCAAGTGGTTATCTTTCTTCTATAGCTTCTTCTTTTTTAACTTGGGATGTCGGTAAATTTGGTTTTTTCTTATCTCTAATAAATTTAATGGTGGCATAAACTATGACAGTTCCTAATAATAAATACATTATAATATTTAAAGGATTTAGTGAATAATTGTTTTTGATGTGGTGCAATATTATTGGTTTTATTTTATTCTGTCTCGCTTGAATTAAATGAATTTCATTAAGAGGTTCATCTTTTAAATTAATTTCTGCTATTTCTTCTGTATTTCTGGAGTACGGGTTGATTATCACTGGTAGCAATAGGGGTTGGCCCATTGACAGAAAATTTTCATTCCATCAAATTCTTATATTGTTTTCCGGTAAGAGCAGAGGACAATCTGAATAACTTACATTTTTGTTAATATTTGGTAAACGTTCATCATTTGTTCTTCGATATCACAGCTTAGTACAGATATTCAAACGATTTGGGGCCATTTGCCTAGGAATAATAAAGCTTGGAGTACTCAGCGCTCATGTTTTACAGTAGCAAAGTAATTTATTATTTTGATTAACAAAAACTTTCGTTATTGCTCATCCGAAAATGACTTATTCAATATCATCGTTTATGTATAATTTCCTAAAAAAAGATAAATATCAAAGGAGTCACTAGTAGTTATTAGGTTAATGATTTTAGATTTCACTATATAAATTATAATAACTTGCAAGCTTGCTAACAAATGACAAATTAAAAATGACAATTTTCATTACTCACCTCGACAGTGTAGAACTAAATGTAGAACTAAAACGCTGATACCTGATACGTTTTTGTTTAACGTTAAAATAAACACTAGATTTAGGACGAATTGTGTTTTATGTTTTGGTTAATAAGTTTATATTTCTCTGTGGCTTACATGTACAAATTATGAAATACATAATAACTAATACATTATCACTTGATCAACATGTGCCACCATTTAAATATCAGCCCACATGACAGCCGGCCGTCATGTTGCCGAATCCTCCTTGTCAGTCCTTGTAATTATGTCGATAAAGATATTTCAAAATTAAGAAACAGAATGTGCCGGGACGTTTTAAAGAAAAAAATTTTGAAAAATACATTTTTTTTAATATCGTGTAGTGAAAAAAAAAATCGTACGGGGTCGCAAAAGACCCAAAAAACGAACAAAATGTTCTCAAAAATTTTTGTGTTCTGCACCAGTATTACACGGAAAAAAAATTGTAGAACAAATTTCTACAATTGTAGATTTTTTCTCTACAATAAATAGTACAAATAGGGACAGGGACAATTTGTTGTAAAAATTTCCAAATATTTGTAGAGAATGTATTGTAGAGTTATTATCTACAATATTTAGTAAAAATATCCAAATTCATCATAAGAATTGTTCTACAAATTGTTAAAATTTTTGCTATTCATTTTATGAATTTATATTAAAAATGTATTACGTTTTATGAAAATAAATACCAAAATTTTACACAATAAATAGTAAAAATTCATACAAATTGTAGTAATTTTTAATAAAACTTGTAGTAGTATTCCATAATTATTATAATTATAACCTAGAAAAAAATGTTCCTTAATAAAATATTCAATTTATTGTTTTAATATAAAAGATACAAAGTCTTAATTACATTATGTAATAAATAACAGTAATAATAGCACCCTCAGTCTCAGTTGGCTTTTCTGCACCTGGAAAATATGAAATAAAAATTAATAACAATTGAACTGTTCATACCCTTAAAACGGGGATATTTATCACCTTTACACTGATTTGGATATTAAATGACTGAGTCAGATAACTAACAAAAATGAGAAAGTAGGTATGTCACAATTAAGACAAAAAAACCTCATTAAATTTGGCACAACATTCGATCGTTAGGCACAACTATTTTTTTTTAAATAATCTACTAAGGTTATTTAAATTAGTTATCTATAGGTAAATTATTTAGAAACAATAATAAATGTACTTACCACCAATAGAATTTATTATTAAAATTTTCTCAAACGCATCGGTGGTTATAATATAATAATGTGTTATAGGTATTCGTATATGTCCATGATTTCTTATGTGAACATGGCGAACGGCTACTGCTGTCTGGCCATTTATGATCGACGTCAGAAAACGTTGGCCAATAGCAGAATTCTATTTTGTTCACATGACTTAGAATTTCTACAATATTATAGAATATTTTTGAACAAAATTGAATATTTTTGATAAGAAGGGATGTAAATTATTACTATTTTTTGTAGAGATAATTATTAATATTTGTACAATTTTTTTCAGAAGTTAGTAGTAGTAATTACGATAATTGTGATAAATTTCTACTTCTACAAACAATAGTAAAATATACTAAACATTGTGGAATTATTTCCTATTGTTGTAGCATTTTATTCGACAATTTAATTGCTACAATAATGAATAGTTTTTACCTATAAATTGTAGTAAAATTTTCTACAAATTGTTGAGTATTTTTCTACAAGTCTACTACTACAACATTGTAGTAAAATTTTCTAGTCACATTTTTTTCCGTGTAATATTATTATAATGTTTGAAGTAAAACTATTTACTTTTTTTATAGAAATGTTTTACAAAATTGGTTGCAAAGTTTGATAGTTGATTAGCGATTTTATTCAGGTGAAAGGAAAATAGAGACGAGAAATTTTCAGCAAATAAGTCTTTAAGTATATCTTATGACATGAAGCAAAACTATTTGACTAAACGGACCATGATAGCCAACACCTGGTAAACTGTCCCGGCTTAAAAGCGGAAAATCACAAAGCCGAATCAGCTATTGTTCAGAAAGCCATCACTTATTATGTTGGGACACGGAAATAAAGCTGCATTGTTATTTGGCTTAAAGAAAAGGCCTTTGTATGAAAATTAATCTTCTGTATGAAAATTACTTTTTGCGCTAAAATCGCATTTTAATAATATAGGTAGGCGAGAGTGAATATTACCAGGATTTATTATTTAATTATCAACGAATTAAAATACCTATAATTCAGTTATATGATTTCATTCATGAAAGGTACCCTCTCTACAAATTACTTTAATTCAATTTAATTTATTGCAAATATTATTATATACAGAAAGATTTCACCAATTGTTACAATACAATAATAGGAAAAATATCTACAACAGGCCTTATATTTACGCTGGGCTAAGCGGTCTGTCTTACAACTTTTAGTTCTGTGGAGCACTTGTAATCTACCAATATGTCCTAGCAACTTCCAGAGGGGAATTGTTTAAAATTAAACTTTAAATATAAAAAAACCTTTATCAATAAAATTTTGAGATAGCTATTAAAAATTCCGGAAATAGTAGACAAATGAAGAGCGCCAACTGGGTCTATTATAGTGGCCAAGCTATGTTCCTATTTCCCCATAAACCCAGTAAATGAGGAAATAAATAAAAGACAAACCTCAACTTATGTTCCTTTACAATAAATTTACCAATTATCCCAAATATTATTAATAATTTTACAAAATTACATTTAAGAAACTAATCTGTTTGCCAAAACAAAAATACAACAAACTTAAAAGTTTCATATCTCATTTTAAATTAATTATTTGATTATCTTTGAAAAATCGAAAATAATCGATTAATAAAAAGCTGATTGACCGATAAATCGATAAGTCTAAAAAATAACCGAAATATCTATTATATAAAATAACCGATTATATTCGATTAATCGATTATTTTCATATAATCTATTTTTTCGCATTTCTTTTAAAACAAATTATTCAAATACCTTTGAAAAATTTAAAATAACTGATTAATTGAAAATATTCGGTTAATCGAAAATAATAACCGATTAAGCGAAAATAACCAGTTAATTAAGAAGCTGATTCTATGATAAATGGATTTTCCAAAAAAAAAAAATAACTGAATTATTTACAAATAATCCTTTTCTTTTTTCTTATTCCTTTTAAAATTGATTATTTAATTTTCTTTAAAAAATCGAAAATAATTAATAAAAAGCTGATTGATCGATAAATCGATAATTCTAAAAAATAACCGAAATATGGATTATATAATATAACCGATTATATTCGATCAATCGATTATTTTTATATAATCAATTTTTTGTATTTTAAAACAAATTATTCGAATACTTTGGAAAAATATTCGGTAAATCGATATTAATGGATTAATTTAAAAAGTCAATTAAACAATAAATGGATTTTTCTAAAAAAAAAAGATTATTTTCAATAAACATTGACACTTATATTATTTGTATATACAATTATAAATTGTTCACCATACATCGTGGCAATTTCAACTTGAAATTGAATAACTAAAACACTGTAAATTGTTAATAACACCAATAAATAATTCAAAAAACGGCGGTCCATAAATGATTTACTCACGCAGAGACAAGCATAGCATAGAAATTTCGGACCTATTCGGGTGGCGTCGTGAACACAATGATTTTTAATTGGTGGGTTACTTAGGGTTGGAATAGACAACGTGCGCGATGTGCAATGTAACATCTCCGGTCTCTTTTATCTAAGGCTACTATTTAGTGCTTAATTAATTATTAAATTATGAATTTATATTTAGTAACACAATAGTTATTAATAGAAAAACCCAGTAGTGTATTGTATTATGTGTACAGAAGTATAAATATTGTTGAGAATACTTTAGAAACATTCGTATAAAGAGTGGATGTTTAATTTAGCAATTAAGCAGCAAAGTGCACATATGAATTCCTCATTATAATATAAAAAACCTGATATTAGGGTGTCTCCGTTGCATCACTGTCTTCCTATCCAGATAAAAATAGCTGTTAGTAAGCCAGGTAGCTAGTAAACCAATGAACCACAATTATACAGACTACTGTTTCAGTAAACCGATTTAATGTGTACCCACAGTTGAGTCTACGTTAAAACCGTTGATATGGCCTAGACACATAGGGCCTGGAGCCATTGCGGGTTACTACAAAATAGCTATAGGTCTTGTAACATATGGCCTGGAGCCATGACGGATTGATTCGTAACCCGTGAACTTTTTTTAAACATCATTCGACTTCGCTTTGACCTACTTCCTGTCATGTATTTTTCTTACTGTATTTGGTAACGCCACTTTTATTAAAATGACAACTGTCATATTATCAATAAATGAACAATACTTCCTATTTTTTTAACCAAATTTTTGTCGAGCAAAAACTAAAGATTTACTTGTATTATCGTTTACGAATACAATGTTGTATGGCTTATTGCTCTATGGATAGTTTTTTCTAACAAGAAATAAATTAAAATAATTTAATTAACATTTTCTAATGGTATATATTGGATTGAACCCTTTAAGGTAAAATACTGTTACGCAAATTTTTGGTATCTCAATTTATTCCAACTCAACTTTTACAATAATTATACAACTAATAACATTAACATATATAACGTCTGTCATAAAACTAACTCTTGACGTCAGGATCACTGATTTATGTAGCTTGCCTGACCCTTCTCGAACGTCGTCTAGATGTTTCTCGATAAGTAATGACATTTTCAGACATTTCTCAACTATTCTATCTTTTTTTTCTCGTAATTTTACTCATGACGACCGCAGCACACTGTAGGGCGATGAGTAACATTGCACTTCTTCTTGTATTCGCACGTTTCCTGTAACAGCCACAGGATACTGTAGGTTGCTGCGTGACAATATTTTTTTTAGTATCGGTTGACCCAACATTGTTATGTGTAGGTGCAGGTGTTTCATTGTCTATAAATTTTAATAATAAAATCCACCATTCGAGGGATAGCGCTTATAACCAAAAACTGATTTTATTTATAAATACGCAACAATATTTATAATATTAATTATTATATTTGACTTTTATTATGGTGTTAAGTGAATATTACTCTATACAGGGTGTTATTGAAATACACGTACATATTAAAACTGGGTATTGCGCAGATCCCCACTGAATGAAGAAAAATATTATTTTTTAAAAATACCCCCCTAAAACAAACGTACTTCACTGATATGTTGAGGATGACCTATATAAATTAGGTTTATTTACCTATTTTAAACATCAACAGTAATTAATATGCAAGTTTTTGTCAGATGATAAGAAAACTAGTCTTGTAAGAAATAACCATGTTGCCAAGATTTTCGAATTAATTTCTATTTCCGAAGACTGGTTTTTACTACCCTCGTTATCAAAAAACTAGAATATTTGATAAATGATTGTTTTTAAAATATACATTTTTGAAACTATAGATTATTAAAATTTTAGTTGATTTACGAATCTGGCTAACACGAGCGCGTCATTTCCAAGTTGGTAAAAAGTGTTGTTACGATTACTTTTAAATATTTTTTTACGATGCCACTATTTACGAATATTGAACTAACGGATATAGTGCTGGTTTATGGGGCAGCTGGAGAAAATTCTCGGCAAGCACAAATCCTGTATCGCGAACGGTTTCCAAATCGGAGAATTCCGGACTGTCGTACGTTTATTTCAACTGTTCAGCATCTAAGAGACCATGGAAAATTTGAGAGTGTCAATGCAGATCGAGGGAGAACAAGAACACAAAGAACATTGGCGGCCGAAGAAGAAATATTGGAAGCTGTTGAAAACCGGCCTCAATTAAGTTGTAGAAGACTAGGTCTTGAAATTGGAGTGTCCTCATTTGTTGTGTGGCGGACACTTAAAGAACAAGGTTTACATCCTTATCACATCCAAAAAGTCCAGGCCTTATATCCAGGTGATGAAGAAAAGAGAGTGGAGTTTTGTGAATGGATGATTCAAAAATGTGTTGATATTCCTGATTTTCTAAAAATATTATTTTATACTGACGAGGCTTCATTCACTCGTGATGGCGTGTTCAATATGCACAATACGCATATTTGGAGTGATGAAAATCCACACGCCATTAGGGAAACTGGGCATCAAAGAAAATTTTCAATAAATGTTTGGGCTGGCATAATAGATCAGTATTTAATCGGGCCTTATGTTCTCCCGAACAGATTAAATGGGCCAGGATATCTCCACTTTTTAGAAGATATTTTGCCAGTACTCCTAGAAGAGATACCGTTACAATTAAGGCAACGGATGTGGTACCTACTAGATGGCGCTCCTCCTCACTTTGATTTAAACGTACGGCAGTTTTTGAACATAAGATTTCCTCAAAAGTGAATAGGCAGAAATGGACCTACTAAGTGGCCTCCGAGATCTCCGGACTTAAATCCATGCGATTTCTTTTTGTGGGGTCACATGAAACAACTGGTTTATAATGAACCTATTAATAGTGTTGAACAATTAACCAATAAAGTTAATGCGGTAGCCGAGGAACTACGACAAAATCCAAGACTAATTTCTAATGTTCAAAGTTCTTTGGAAAGATGATTGCAAGTGTGTGAAAATAATAATGGACGGCATTTTGAACAATTACTGTAATAAACTTTATTTTGAATTAATTGGTTTTGCTACGGCAACAGTGCAATTTCTATGGGTAAGTTCAATTTCGATTTATTTTACTTCTTTAAATATGGAAACTAGTAGGTCGGAAAAGGGGACTCTTCCCCAATATTTAAATTTTAGAATTTGAAGTTAAAATTGGTGCCAATCGTTTTTGGTCATTACATACTATTCCCCATTTTAATATGTACGTGTATTTCAATAACACCCTATATAAGAGCGATCTGAAGGAATACATACATTACTACTCTTTTTCCAATTACCTATTTTTCAACTTTGTTTCTTTCTGATAATATATCAAAAAAATGTCTGATCATCTCTCTTGATAGCCCTAACTTTTTTAGTGATCCATCACAGGAAGATATCTGTATTAAGTTTATCCTGCTCTTGGGATACCTTTTAGTTAAACTTTTTTACAATTATCCTCAGAATTGTATTAAAAGTTTTTTATTGGTATTTCAGTAATGTATAAATATTACAAACAAAGAATTTTGCCGAGTAAGAGAAATTACTATTTTGCGGAACACATTGAATGACAAAGTCCAGTGTGAATCGGTAAAAGTACTAATGTTCTTTGCTAATCGTAGCAAGAAGAGTCCTGAGAGAGGTAAGAGTTAAGGAAACATATTTTTTTTACTTTCACGAAATGGTAATTAGCGACTCAACTACAAACAAAATATGGCATTACAGTAATAAATGATTAAATTTAAGTACAGACTGTTTATAATTTATAAAGTAAGTTAATGAATAATAGATTTTATTTGTATAGTCGGTGGGCATGTTTCACATTAAATGTTCTAGCCTGTATTTGTTACATTTGGTTAAAATATGATTTACAGATAGTTTTGTATTCCATTCATCAAAATTGGAGGAGGTCCATTCTATAAATAAAATAAGAATGTATCAAATTGGTATAGCTTAAATGTAGGAAAGAAATTTCAGTCTGCTTACGCTGACTAAAAGATAATGGTATCCCATGGAGCAGGGCCGCCCATAGACATTTTGGCGCTACGGGCAAAAACTTTAATTCTGCGCCCCCCCGTTTTTTTTTAAGTAATTCTCATGAGACCATATCACAAAGTCAAAAAAACATTAAAAAAAAATAAAAAAAAAACTTTATTAAAAACTCAATAATCAGATAACAAGATAAGCAATTTAGTACTTAAGACAAAATAACAATAATTAAAATGTAGTAATGCTAACTAAACTATTATCCCATATAATAAATAAATTCTAACTAACCAAAGTAATGAAAATGCCCATTTTCTAACTTTTTTTTCAGAAAACTCTCGAACCAGTGATTTCAAGTCTAATTTATCACTAACTTGGTGTTCTATAGCTATCATTGCCAATTCATTGAGACGACTTTGCGTCTGCATTGTTCTGAGATAATTTTTTATTATTTTTAGTTTTGAAAAGCTTCTTTCCCATGAAGCCACAGTGACCTGGCAATGTTAGTAGGATTCTTAATGCTATGCTGAGGTTTGGTGCGAATATAAGTGTAGCGATAAACTTGAGAACTTCAACGGGGTTTCCTTTCTTGTTAATAATGACGAAAAAATGCTTATTTCATCGGCTAGTTCCAGGGCGTTAGGATCGCTTGAATTTCCACCATTTAAAACTACTTCCAAATCTTTGCAATGAACCAGTAGCTCAATTCTGAGCATGTCTTTTAGACCAAAAATATTATACAAAAAGCTGAAATATTTACTGTAAGTATTTAGCAAATTATATCTGGTTTCAAAGGCATTAATTGCTTGATCCATAGTGACAAAAAAAAAACTATTTTATATTTTTGTTTAAGGTCTTGAACGGGTTCATCCGATCCCTCACACAAAAACGTTTATGTTTTGCTTCTGACAGGATGACGTGGTGTAGTGGTTTCGAAATTAGCTTCCAGGTCAATCTCTAAAGCAAGCTCGGTTGCTTCCAAAATTATGCTTTCAAAAGCTTCATCTGATCTCAGGTTTTCAAAGAAGAGTTTGCAGTTGCTAAGCATATCAATAGCTTGTGACATATTAAAATTTACAGTTTGCAAAAGTTTGCTGATGGGGTTAATATGACTCAAAATTTTGTACCAGATCACAACAGAGCATATAAATTTGAACTACTTCAATTTATTTAATAATCCGCCAGCCTCGACTCTGATCATATTATCGATTTCTAAATCTTCATATATGCTGTACAAAACATCGTGAGTTGGACCAATTTGCAACCGCAGAGCTTTTAATGAGACGACTCGACTTTCCCATCGCGTATCACTTAATGGTTTTAGGGTGTAAGTATCAATATATTTCAGTAATATTGCCCAACGAAAAGAAGAGGAAGAAAAAATGTATATAACTTTTGAACAATATTGAAGAAGTTGGCTGCCTCAAACGAGGATTTTGCCATATCGTTTACAACCAAATTTAACGAATGGCTGCTGCATGGAACATAAAATGCTCTGGGGTTTATATTTATGATTCTTGTTTGTACTCCCGATTATTCTCCTCTCATATTGGAACCATTGTTATACCCTTGACCGCGCATGTTTTCTACTTTAAATCTATTTTTCTCTAGCTCTTCTAGTAAAACCTCTGACAATTCCTTAGCTGTTGATCTCTCAATGGGTAGAAAACACAAAAAATATTCGTTGATATTAACTTGAACTTTTTTTTTATAGTAGCATAATAGTAAGTAATTTAACGCAAAAAAATTAAATTTCATCAATAATTATTTTTGTTTGTTACCGTTATACTATGATTAAGTTACCTAATTGAGACATTAAATTACCACTTACCCTAAAATGACTATTTAATAACTAGGTTATTTAAGGGTCACAAAAATTATTATTAAATGACCTAATTTTTTTAAATAACTCATATGTTTCCATATTGTTGTTTTTAAATTACCTTTAAATTAATTGACTCATAACTACCCATTATACTTCTGTTAAATAACCACTTACCGTAAAACTACTATTATTTACCTTTTATAGGACCAAATTAACTGACTTTGTGTTTGCTAGGATCATTTCCGCGAAGAAATTATAATAAAAAAAATGTTAAAACTCATTTTCTTTATTATATTACATGTTCTGAATTACACGTTGAGTTGTTTTTTTTAACCTATAAATAAAAGAACAATAAAACCAGTTTGATCAATTTAACCCTGCATGATCAATCTCACCTTTTGTAAAAATCAGAAAAACTGCTTAAGAAATTTTTCAGGGGCGAGATTAATCAATTTCTACTAAGAGCACTACTGTTCAATGCTATAAAATTGATGTTATCAGTCTCACCCTATTACTGAGGACCTTCCTATAGGGCCTCAGTATTGCATTCGTGCAGATGAAAACATTTTCTGAACCCCATGTTTCTGATCATTCAGAATCCGAAAATACAAAAAAAAATGTTTCGTCTGGTCATCTGTATGTATGTATGTATGCCGGCACTATAACTCTAGAAAGAAAGTTATGATTGACTTGCGGTTTTGATTTTCTTGAATAATTACTTCTAACTTAGAACCCTATTGATTTTCAGAAATATCGGTTCATCCTAACTACTTTAATAACAATTTTCCTAAAATCCGCCTATGCATTCCTTATGTCAGTGATTGCAACCTCTCAATGTGTTAAGCTACTTTGTTAATTTTGGAATAAACAGCGAGCTACCCACACGGAAGCTACGTAACGCAACGTAAATGAAATAATCCACAGTTAATTTATCATTATATGTATTTATTTTACTATTTAACTGGTAATACATAATACATAGGTACTAATAATAAACTAATAACAAAATAACTAATACTACTATACTCTGTTTTTAAACTAAGAGGAGCGATTTGAATTTAAGTTGGCAATTCTGTAGACTTCTAATTGGTCAGATTGAAGTCAGTTTCACACATCACTTTTTAGCTACTGTTGACAGGGGTTGACAGTTCTATTTTCGATTCTGACATTTTATAATTTAAGTTTTGTTATTGCTTTGATATCTCATCATTATTACTTAGTTTTTTATTTTATTTTTTTAATAACAGTTCTTTTCAAAACTTTAGTAAGCAATTGTATTGAATTTTTACGATTATGTATCCTTCTACATCGAATACTATTATAACAGTTCCTCGCGGAGTCCATCAAAACAACGAAAACGAATGAGTTTAGGCTATTCGTCTCTCAGAAAAGCAGTAAATAATAAATATGTACAAATAGGTATTGAATAATAATACGAAAACCAAAATTGTTGATGTTATATCCAAAATTTTTCAAGCTACCAGTAAGTTTTACTCATTACTTTCAAATTAAAAATAATATTAAATACTCAATATTTTTCTTACAGGTCAAAGTCAACTACTTACCGATTATTAAAATAATACCGCAATAATGGAACAATATCTAGTCTAAAAAGTATTTATGGAAGACGAGGAGTTCTAAAAACATTTGATTATGATGATGATAAATGCTATTCGAAGATTAGTACACGATTTCTTTTTCAAAAATGAGTTATCTAGATTGAATAAAATTTTGCAAGAATTGAAATATTTAGATTTGCCACAAATATATTATTCATCTTTATATACTTTCTTGAGATATAATAACTAAGTAAGTTTGTATCTTTGACCAGTCAAATGTACTGTTTATTTATTATGTATATATTTTTTTAGATATTTGAAAAGAAATTGTCAAAGTGTATTGATAGAACACTATATACGTAGATTTAAAATCCATCAAACAATATAGAAAATAAAACAGACCAAGCTTCTACTTTGATGAAGATCATAATAAGGTTTATCAACAGGCCTGAAAAGCCAAAAGCAGGTGCCTTAATATACGTGCTAATTCTGAAGATTTGGTAGAAAATGCATTTACCTTGACGAGACGAAATCCGAAGTATTTTAGAATTGGTTTTCTACATTTTTTACAAAGTTTTCTAATTATGCTATGATTGTCATGGAAAATATATCATATCATAGTCGAAAAAATTCCTTTGTCAACAAGAAAATCTGACAGGAATGGTTACAAAACTAAAAATATTAAATTTACTTAAATATGAAGTGATATCAACTTTTACACCTAATTTGGCAACATAAAGATGCACATAATTTGAATGTTGTCGATGTAAAGGCTAAAGAAACCAATAAAGTTGTGTAGTGGCTGCCCCATATCACTGCGAGTTAAATCCCATAGAATTGATAGAGGCACAAATAAATCAGGTGGCAGCTAAAAACACAACGAATCTTCTGATGTAGATTAACATATTGAGTACTTAGTGTTTTTTGTTTCTGATTCAATGTAAATGTCAAGATGTACTTTGTCTTTTTACTTATTATGTTGTATAGGCACCTCTTATGTATTTTTGTTTTATTTTTCAAACTTTTATTATTAATTAAAATATTATAACAAATTTACAAAATAAAGATACTACTATTCATATGTTGTTTTTCTAACCCATATTAAAAAAAATTACAAAACTACAGTGTAGTATACAAAAATTGCAACTGCTCTCATTTTTATTGTAAAATTGTTGTATCTTGCACACATTTAAGCGGCAGTCTGTATTTAACTTAAAAATTCTTGTTCTGCAAGGTATAAGTGGTAAGAGTAGATTTGAGCAGCCGTTTTTGAGAAATCTGGATTTATAAAAAAGGCGTCCTTTAAATTTTACAAAAAAAATGGGAGCAGCTTTAAATATTTTACCCCACAAACCCCTCCCAACCAAATATTTTAAAAATACATTATTAAAAAAATGATTTATGAAAAACTAAATTGAACTTTTAACACTCTGTATTTCTGAAATCATCCACTTTTGGACTGATATAAGTTGGGTTAAATCGTTATATTTAAGCCTCAGGAATGGTAGCATTTTTTCCGCAATATTATAAATGGGTAAATATTGCTTTTTTGGTGTTCTACTTAAAAAAAAATACAACTTTATTACTAATTTTTTTTTAAACTAAAAATTAATGAATTTCTAATCAAAATGATTAAAATATAACTAAATATTAAAGTAAATTTTATTTATTTGAAAATAAACCATTTACAAAATTGTTAATTAACATTTAAAACTACAAAATATTTTGGATATATTTAAAAGTGCTATTGCCATCTGAATATGTCCATAATTTGTGGCCTCCAAAACTTTCATTATTTAACCTAAAACAAATACCTTGTTTTATTATTTTAAATAAATAGCTTGGTACTTAAATAGTCAAAAGCATAAAGTGTTATCACTGTAACATTTGGTGTGGCACCCTTTTTTAAACATTAAATTGCTATATGTAAAAGGACTTTCCAAACAAGTGTCAAAAATATTCTCTAGATATAATGTAAAAATTGCTCATAAACGAAACCTTATTTTTAAATTTTAAACCCAAACTCAAGAAAGCAACTCAACTAAATGTAGTTTATAAAATAGACTGCAAATATTATAACTACACTTACACATATTAAACTCTGCGAATGTGTAAAAGGTGTATTTTAATTTAATCAACTAGTTGTAAGCTACCTACACACTATCACAAAATATGGGTTTCGTTCATGATCATTTTAAAGTGTTTATGTTCCTAAATGTTTTTTTAAATTTTAAAAAGCTGTGATTGCACCATAAGATTTCGAAACATATGTAGTGCTTAATTATTAAAAATATCTACCGATCATACTAAAGATATTTTATTTGTTTGTAAAAAATATATTAAATTGGGTGTAGGAAATCCTTCTGCTGACACAAAGTTACAAATTATCTTTTTTATGCCTTAATAATTTTTATTTAATTATTTGTCTATACAATAAATGATCATACAAAATTAAGATACATATTATCTTACCTGCAAATAAACATTTAGTTTTCGAGAGGCTTGAAGGATGTCTCAAAAAAATATACCATCTGCTTTATATTGTATAAAAATATGTTTTCAAGAAGACCAAAGATATTCTGATACACAATGTGGAATTTAAGCAACAATTATAAATCCTATCTACAAAAAAACAGGAGAATGATGAAAACCATTATTATTATAGTAAAAGCTGGTACCATTGCACTTTCTTGGACTTCTACATACATTTAATAAGCTGTTGCCCACAAGTTTACACTTTCGACTGTTGAATATAACATCTTGTTAGTGGAGACAAAATTCGTATAGATTTGATTTATTTCATTTCAAAACACTTGTCTGCAAACATATCGTATCGTACTTCAGAACTTTGCTACATTTTACCTGAAGAAAGAACCCTTATTTAATTAGGAAATCCATACAACTAATGGTAATCTTGTAGTTTAATTTTAAGAAAAAATATTACAAATTAAATTATACCTATAAAGAAATATAAAAATAAACTTTATTTTTTTGTACCTGCTAAAATTCTTCATTTTAAATCTTTTCTTCAACTACATATTTTTCAGTCCCTCCTAAATATGTTTTGTAATAGGTAGGTAATAATAGGTGCTTAATTTCATTTCAACAAATAGAACTGGCATACCTACCTATTTTTCTAATTTTTCCATCAAATTGAAAAACCTACTATTTACTTTCTTTTCTGTTATTATAATAGATATATAATTTTCTAATCACAGTTACTTATAAAACAATGAATAAAATATCGAATTAAAACTCTATGTTAAACTCAAAATGTAAATTATTTTGTATTTTGTTGGGAGACATTTTACTCAATTTGGTCGCTGCTTGGGCGATTCTCTTCTCAACATACTGGTCCGAGCTGCGATATGAGACGAAGTAAGGAAAAAATAAAAGTACAACTAAAATACAATAATTATAAATCAAAAACGGAATGAGCACAATTTAGTGTCATCTTTATTCGTTGGTTATCTAAAACTTTGACTTCAATGAATTCATAACAAAGTTTTGAAATGTTTTTCTTGAGACAAATTCAAATTTACCGCTAAAATGATATCTAGTTACTTTTTTAGTTATTTTTCCCTGTGTAAATAGGACTTTCCAATTCGCTCCTCTTAGTTTAAAAACAGAGTATAGTACGTACTTGTTCATAGCTACATTCCTACCTACCAAACGAAGGTGTTTGAAAAATAAACACAAACTTTTACCCAGCCATAACGGCATGTCACGTAAGATTTAAAAATAGTTAATAATAACAACAAAAAAGTAACGCACTATCATGAACATAAACATTGAAACATAAAAAAGCACGTTCAATGAGAAGGCTGACACTCAGACTCATCGATAATTTTTTTAATGTTTGCAGTATAATTTGATACAGCTATTCGAATACAATTATCCAAATGTTCATCTGTAAGTCGATTGAGATATTTGTTCTTAATAAACTTCATATTGGAAAAAGAAGATTCACACAAATATTTTGAACTGAATAATGGTTTCACTTTCAAGGCAACACGGCATAGAACTGAATATTTGTCTTTACTTACAATAGGCCAGATACATTTGGTACTTGAGACTAACGATTTTAAGGCTAAATTATTTTGAAACTCAATTACTTCCATTTCTGTTGCAGCGATGTCTTCGCCAAAGTTCTGCATAACACAAGTTGCAAACTGTTGGATATCAATTTCCATAAAGGGTGAAACAACAAACTGCGCTACTAAAGCCATTTCGTTGAAATCCTTAAAACGATTTTTGAAGTTATTCTTCAGGGTAGAAACTATTTCTACATGATATTTACTGTCATAGGGTTCTAATGGATTTTGAGATATTTTTTCTAAAAGAATAGGAAAATGCTTGGCATTGCTGTTAATTAGGTTTTGTTCCCAAAACTCCAGCTTTTTGATAAATGCTTTTATATCAGAAATCATTTCCGCTAGTTCTTTGTCTCTCCCCTGAAGCTGCAAATTAAATTCGTTTAATTTCTCTGTAATGTCCACGAGAAAACCAAAATCTCTAAGCCAGATTGAATTTTCTAGTTCCGGAGTCGGTTCATCGCGTTGTTTGAAAAATTGAACTATACCAGATAGGACATCATTAAAACGTTTCAGCACCCGTCCTCTACTTAACCATTGGACTTTAGAGTGAAGGAGTAGGTCCCCGTATTGACAGTCAACTTCATCGGCCAAGGTTTTGAATAATCTTCTTTGTAACGCTTGAGCTCTAATCTTGTTCACAATTTTTACCACCAGTTTCATAACGTTGTTTAGTTTCAGGAAATTTCCACATAAAGCTTGCTGATGAATAATGCAGTAATAACAGAGACATTGCGGAAAAGTGTCATCTTTAGGACATAACGCTACCAGACCCTTATCACAACCCACCATAGCTGGAGCGCCATCGGTTGTCAAGCCTACCATTTTCGATATTGAAATTTTCTCGAAAGAAATAATATTTTTTAAATGAGAAAACAACTCGTGTCTAGTAGTGGGTCCTTTCAGTGGAATAAACTTCAAAAGATCTTCTTTAATCGTAAAATCACTAAAAACCATCCTGACGAACACGGCCATCTGGGCAGTGTCAACGACATTTGTTGATTCATCCAGTTGAAGTGAAATATAAACACAGTTATCTCAGTCAGTTCTTAACTGGAAAAAAATATCATTGCTCATTACTTCTACACGTCTCATCACTGTATTAGCAGAAAGTTGCATAGATTTTATAGCTGAAACTATCTCGTCTTTATTTTTAAAGTTGGCATATAACGAATCAGCAGCTTCTAAAAACGCCTGTTTTATCATTTTCCCGTCTTCATAAGGTTTCTTTTTTTGTGCAATTATCTAGGACACACGGTACGATGCTTCAGTTGCAGCCTTATTTTTGTCGACTGTTCTTAAAAATATTGATTGTTGTCCAATTAACTGTTTCAGTTTCTCCTTTCTGGCGGCAGAATGTAGTGGGAATGATTTTTTAAAATTAGAATGTACAGTTTTATGATGTATCTCAATATTTCCTTTTTTAGCAACGGAGACCGAAGTATTACATAACAAACACACATTTTTATCTTTAACTTCTGTAAAATAGTATTGTTCTTCCCATTCCGAATGAAACTGGTATGTCTTTACCTTCTTACAACTGCTTGCTATAATATTATTTTTTGTTGTTCTCTACTAACCCAACCGCTGGACGTTGGTTACGCGTTCAGTTTTAAACTAAGCGCAATGTCGCCGCGCCGTGCGTATTTATCCCGTTCAAAGCAATCCTGGGCTGGAACTCTGTGTCATGTAGAATTCTACTTATCGCTTTCTACAATGGAATCGATTACTTTCTTTTGTGATAAATACGTTATCAACGGCACGGGAAATATCGCAATGTGGTTTCTTATGAAACTAGTTATCCTGTAGTAAGTATATACTCGTTGGTTTTCCGCTATGTTACACAGAGTGCCACAAAAGAATCTATTGTAGAAAGCGATAAGTAGAATTCTACATGACACAGAGTTCCAGCCCTAATCGTTCTCGAACACTAACGCGCTGGTCCGGCCGGTCGGTTCTATCCGATTCTAGCTTGATGGCGTCAGGGGCAGATCGCTCATCGCTCACCGCAACGTTGCCGCTGTTTATGTTTAATATTATGACAATTAGATTTTTTTGTGGAATTTTCGGAAGCTTCTCTGATTTTTGCAGTTTGTATTTTTTAAATTAAAATCGTTGTGAGAGCTACCAGAATTGCCTCCGCCAGCTACCGGTAGCTCACGATCGACAGGTTGGTGACCACTGCCTTATGTGAACAATTTTAGGAATTTCAATTATTTCTAACGTCAAAATTCCTAACATTCTTCACATTCCATAAATTGCAAAAATTCTCTAATGACCTCTCAAACAACAGCTGTTGATAGTAAAAGTGAAATTTCTAAGGCGGGTTGCGACCTTTATACTTGCAACCGTATAGCCATTTTGGAGGCTATTTTTATTCGAAATTAGTTGCTAAGACTACCAGTTTATGAAAAATATAGAAGCAGTTTCTAAAAAATGATTTTTTATAGTGGTGCTATTAAGCGTACTACTATTTCGCCCCTAGCCACAAAAACACATTCATCAAATTTCTCTGTCGTAACCCCATAGAATAATTAACCGGCCATTTTATTTGGCAAAACTCAAAATAATGCTTGGCCGTGCCTATCAAGATGTCAACTGTGATATGTGAATGGCTCTTAAATGTCAAATTATTTAAAAATGTATACTTCTTTTGATATTTATTGCAAATAATAGATATTTTAATTCAGGCTGTCCATAAATAAAAGTACAGCAAGACAAATAATATAATGTTCATATACAAAGCACTTTTTTATTATAAAAAAAAGGTAGGATATAATGCCCATTTCAAATTTGGATCATTTATGATACCAAGGTATATTGTTGTGTTTTTCATTTTAATTATAAAGTTGTCATTTCTTTGTATGTTGAAAGAAGGCCTTTGTAAATTACATTGCTCTCTATGGATCTACTTTAACACAAAAATAGTTTTGTGGCCATAAGTTGCTATAACCTATTTTCACAAAACTAATAATAATTTAAACATAGTAAGTGATATTAATATAACATCAAGTAATTTTTTAAACAACAAGTAATTTTTTAAAATAAAGTACATGATCTCAAAACAAATAATCTATAATAAATGCGGATAAAACGAGGGGTAAAATAACAATAAATTAAGGGAAATACTTGAAAAGGGCAGGTTTAAAGAGTATTATCACAAGAAAGTATATCGGTTCTGTTTATTTATCAAGTATTGTTTGAGGTTACTTTTGAATACATTTATTGTTTTTCTTTTTTTTTTTTAATTTCTGTAGGCAGTCTATTAAATTTTTTGAACCTTTAATAAAAATTGTATTTTGGGAACTATTAGTGATGGCTTGCCGTACATGAAAGTCAGATTGGTTTCTTGTATTATAGTTGTGATATTGCGAATTATATTGAATTTTTTCTAATAGATCTGATGCGATGGTACTGTCATTTTTATTTTATAAATAAATATCAGTCATGTACTGAACATAATTCTGAACTAAAAGCCAATTTATTTCTTTTAATATAGTTGCAATACTCATCCTTCTGTCCTTTAATAATAGAATATAAATAGACGAAGTAAGAAGCCCAAATATTTTACATGAGCAGGCTTAAGAGGTAAAGGGGCCAATTATTATTGAATAAATTGCTCAAACAAGTTTTTAAACGCTAATTAAAAGACGATATAGAACGGTTTTAAAAATCAAGGCCTGTGAAAATCATCACATGGTTTAACCTAGGTAATGCCAATGCTTCACAAACCAAAAAATTCAACGTGCTAATACTACTATCGGCTTTCTATATTTCGTTCCAAGTTAAATCATTTCCCGTTTTTGTTACGCAACGCGTTTACCCTTGCGGGCCTCAGTCTCGATAAGCGTCTCTCAAATTTATTATTAGATGAGTAGATTTTTCTTAATAATTATTTTAAAACTAGTGTTAAAGTATTACACTAAGGACCTTAATATAACACTTACATTGCTGAGTGATAATCAAAATAGAAAAATGTTTGAATTGAGTTAAAAATAAATTTCAAATTGATCAATCTCATCCCATTTCACGGAATTAAATTTAATTTTCTTCTATCCTTTGATTTTCTATTTTAATGAATAAACACTTTTTCTAGTTTTGTATGCCTAGATATTAATTTAATTTTGGAATAAATAAACTGTTTTTGATTACACCTTTACACGTTGTGACACAGAAAGATGGGGTTTCTGTTATTTTATAATATTTAAACTGTAATCGTCCCCCATGTTTTATTAAATTTTGACTGCACCCGAAGATGGAAAAATGTTCCGAAACATATGTAGCGCTTGTGCTTAAATTATAGAAAATAAAAACAATATGGCCGAATAAACCAAGGAAATTTTTATTCATATAAATTGTTTTTGTAATTTTATATTTTTTGAATTTTTTTATTGCTCATTTAATGTAGATACGATCGATTCGACAAAATGGCACTAATAATTTATATTTTTATTTTCAATATTCTAAACTGTATTTAGAACAAGGCCAGACTTACAGGACCCATTACATTTGGGTTGCACCGACTGTACATACGACCTTGTTAATTTCATATTTGCATTGCAGGTCTGAAGATAGCTCAAGTAGGCCGAAACTAGTCGCATTGTAAGTAATAATAATTTGTGTGGTATTGATTTTGAGTTTGATTCTTTTTCTAATATTATATAATATTCTGCTCTTTACGTCCAAACAATTTTTTAATTTCAAAAATATATTATGCCTAACAGGATACAGAGAAAAACTTAATTTTAATGTAATTTCAATATATTTTTTTTAATTAACATGTCTCGGCATCTAGTGACCACTGACATGGAATCTGTGATATATTTGATTACAAATACATTTGGTTACATACAAAATTAAATTAAACAGACGACAGTTTTTAAGGTTAGGTAGACCGAGAATATTTTTAAGAGTTTCACTGAGGTTGTGTTTGCGAGGAGTTGAGCTGTAGTGTTTGCAATCTAAAAGTATATGCTTAATTGTAAGTCTTACACTATCACAAAAATCACAGATAGAGGGATTCTGTGAGGACATCAGGTAACCATGGATGAGCCAGGAATGTCCTATTCTAAGTCTTCTCATAATGCTTTTGGCTTTTCTTGTCATTAGAAGTATCTTCTGAGCGGTAACTGTGGGTTGTATTAAACGGAGTTTTGTGTTGCGTGTATTCTAATGTGTTTGCCATGTGTGAATCATCGTTTGTCAAACTGCTGATTGTAAGTCTTGATGTAATTGAATTTGCTCTTCTGGCAAATCGGAGGAGCAAGTTTGTTTCACTGCTTGGTCTGCATGTTCATTGCCAGTAGTTCCTACACGAGACGGAATACAGATGATATTTACAGCAATACCTCTAGTACGTTGGTGATGGCAGGTGTTGAGGATATCTTGATCTAAAGGATGTTGTGAGTAGTTGCTTTTGATGGAGTATATTGTTGAGGAGTCTGTAAATATGGCAAGTTTACTGTTATGCTATACTGGAGTCCCCAAAGCTTGTTGTATTCCATATAGTTCAGCTGTGTGTATACTTCATAAGTCAGGAAGTTTGTATGTTGCTATTGTTGTGCCTACTGTAGTAACAGCACATCCAGTACCATTATCTTCTTTGGAGGCGTCAGTGTATAGGATTTTGTCGAACGGCTGGTGATTTATCAGATCTCTGAATTTTTGTCTAAAGACTATGTTAGGCGTTCTGCACTTGTTGTAGATGCTTAGGCTTGTGTTCAATAGTGAAGGTTTTTTTATTCCATGGAGGAGTTGTTTTAAGGTTAGTGTTTCTTATAATAGAGTGTAATATTTGATGAGATGGCAGCAATGTTCTGGGTCTGTTTACAGGAGCTGGTTGTATAGAGCCAATTAATTTAAATACTGGGTTTTGTGGGTAGGCAGATATCCTGGAAAAATAGGATAATAGTTGGTATTCTCGTCGTATGGAAAGGGGTGGTTAAGAAGATTTAATGTAGATGCTTTCAGTTGGACTAAATCTAAAAGCGCCTAGACATATTCGTAATGCTGTGGTTTGGATAATGTCGAAAGATTTGAGATACGTTTTGGAGGCGCTTATATAAAGGATACTTCCATAATCTAGTTTAGAGCAGACCAGTTATCTGTAAATCCTTGTTAATATTTCCTCTTTTGCTCCCCATTGGTAATGTGCTAATGATTTTAAGATGTTAATCCTATTTAAACAATTGGCTTTAGTTTCCTATATATGTTGCCTACATGTGAACTTTTTATCAAAAATTACTCATAAGAATTTATGTTCATCAACCACATGTAGTAGATCTCCATTGAGACTTAATTGTAGAAGAAGAGGATTGAATCTTTTGCTGAACTAGATTACTTTACTTTGGTTGTTGAAAAGTGAAAACCGGATTTGAGAAACCAATTGTGGATGCTATCTAGAGCCTTTTAAAGTAAAGTACAAGTACTAGCCATGACTTTGTCTTGGCAGCAGAGAATAGGATCATCGGCATATAGTACATATTTGACAGGGGGAATCATTGAGGAATAAAGTGGTGCTAAGAACCGAACCTTGTTGTACTCCATTCTCTGACGTGTGCAATGTAGACGTTTGCCCATTTGTAACGACTTTAAAAGATCTGTTGGTCAAGAAGTTTTGTAAAAAGGAGAGAGTGTTTCCAGATAAGTTAAAGTCTGTGAGTTTTTTGAAGATGAAAGTTTTATAAATTGTGTCGAAGGCACTGTCAATATCTAGACTCACGGTAATTATGTCTTTTTTACTTTCAATAGCTTGTAAGGTATAGTTGTGAAGAGTAACTAGGTTATTCAATGTGCATCTGCTTGATCTAAAACCTGCCTGTGCTGTAATTAAAAGGTTGTGCAATTCTAAGTACCAATGTAGGCGACCATTTTCTCAATAATTTTACAAAGTTTGCCGGTAAAAGAAATTAGCCTAAAGAAATTTGGAAGATTATTATTGGAGTCGTTCTTTTTGATTCGTATAATGATTCATTATCTCCATAGAGCAGGCAATTGTTGGCTGCACCATATTTTATTGTAAAGTTCGATCAGTTTAGTTTCTGTTGCTGGATGTAAATGTTTTAGAAAGATCATAGGTATATTGTGTGGTCCTGTTCTTAAGTAAAAGTAGGACTGAATTTAATTCGGAGAGAATGAAAAGAAAATTAAGAGGATGGCAGTTGTAAGGAATTTGTTCAGGATGTGAGATGTTTGTTGAGTTTGAAGGTTTGTGGTTGAATTTGGTTTATTTTATTAAAATACTGTCTATGCCTCTGGTTAAGAGGGCAGGCAAAAACCTGAATTGTATAGAAACTCTGTTTGATGATTTGGCTATTATCAGTTTAAATGAAGAAGTAGAAACAAAAAAGAGAAACAAATAATTAGCGCGACGACAAATATTCGATTAAAAGTAAGGAAAACGTTTAATACATACGTCGGTTTTTGTAACACAAATTAACAATAGATTTAACTTGGTTAGTCACTAGTAATACGAATAAACTGCGAAGCAAAATTCAAACGATGTTGACTCGTTTAAATACACGCTCGAACGTCAAAACATGTAATAAACTAGTTTTTAAAAATAACTTACCCATAGGACGATTTTTGGACAACCTATACCATTAAAACTAGAAATCAAAAACTACAATTTTATCTATAAAATGTCAACAGAAATTTATAGAAGGCAATTATAGCTCTCTGCGCTTTTATTATTAAAATTGATTCTTGTTTAACCTACGAAAAACCTGTAAGAAGTGTCAATACTAAATAATCCAAATTGAAAGTTTTCATCATTTTATTACGATTGTTTGTTAATTTGAAAAGTTTTCGGCTTTAGTAGTATTGATTAAAGTCTATGAACTTCCCCTTAGTTACTTTACCAACACAATACAGATGCGAACTTGTTAATTCTGTTATCATTTTATTGTGGTTCAAACATGTTTTCATATTGTATTAGCTCAAAACAGTATCTTGTTTTATGTTATATAAATTCAGGACATAGGAATGGTTAGTGTTTAATTAGTACACTTCTTGGCCTCCCCTTTCTGTTTTGCATGGAATGACCTAGAAATAACAAGGATTGAAATATCGATTATTTTAAGTGTTGTGAATTATAATCGGAATACTTATTTACGCATGTTACATCGTATAGTATATTGGTCTAAACTTTTATTTGTTTTTCATTTACCTACAAAAAAAATGTTTGTTCTCCTTGAGTCAAGTATCCTCAAAATATATTTTTATAAATTTTAAATATAAAATTATTAATATTGTTTCGCCCATCACATTACGGTAAAATTGCACAGTAGCTTTCCGGAGAGCCTTTCGACCGAATCGCCAGAGATATCCTTGTGCCACTTCCCTTTAGAGAGGGGGTAAACAAATACTTGATGGTTACTTAGGACTATTTATCAGGAAGCGACGACAGTAGCGGAAGTACTCATTACAAATTATAGCAATAATTGATGAAATTTAAAGGTATCAGGAAAACACGCACTACGCCTCTCCACCCACAGTCCGACGGAATGGTAGAAAGACACTATGAAACCATTGGCCAGTATCTTTCAATGTTCGTCTCTGACAATCAAAAGGATTGGGACACTTTAAATCCTCTTTTTCTGCTAGTCTACCAGTTTTACTCAATCTATCATATTACTGAAAGGAAGATTAAGCTTCACCATCATCTTATTTTTGAAAGACAGCCTCCTAGTGAAGAAGAGGGCCGTACATTTCCCACGTATAAACAGAACGCAAGATAAAGTTTGGAAGAGGTCTACGGATTTGCTCGGCATAATAATATAAATGTTAGATATACCACAGTCAAATATCAGATCTACTTTTAAAAAAAATTAGTTTATTTTCAATAATACTGGACCACTTCGAAAAATGTCTTACTTAAATTTTAGTTTTTAAAATCTAGTCCTTCTATATGATTTTGGGAGTTGCTTGCAGTAAGTATTGTTATTTTATAACTTTTGGTTAAAAGTATATTATTAGTAAAACATCTAAGATAATATGTAAATCTTTAAAATTAATTAATTGTGGATTTTTATAATGCTGCTATATTTTGGAACCAAACATTAAGAGATTAAGAAAAATATTTAATTAGGACTATGGGCCATATGGCCCCCCCACCTCGACCTTTTCAGATCTATTGTGGATATCCTTTAATCATTATTTAGAGTACTTGTCTAATTCGGTCTATTGTAGTAGACTCCATAGACTGGGAAGTAGTTCTCCGGTATAGCTAGTTGCCCTTGGTTTTTCTTCTCCAAGTGTAAGGAATCTCAGTCTTACTAGACCTTCGCAGTAGCACAATACGTGTTCTGCCGTTTCTTCTTCTTCTTGACAGAATCGGCACAAGGCCTCTTCTGTCAAACCGATATTGAACATATGTTTGTTAAGCCTACAATGCCCTCTTAATAGACCTACTAGTATTCTAGTATTTTTCCTATTAAGGCTTAGTAGATGCTCGGTGAGTTTAGACGATGTTCTTTTTAAGACCTTTTTGGCCTGTCTCTGTCCTGGTGAGTTTTTTCACCACTCCTGAGATTTTTTAAACATTCACTGCTTTGTGCATGTTCTGATAGTTGTTTTTGTTACACCACAGAAGGGTTCTGAGCCAATAAGAGCATTTGAGGCTCCTTCTCGGGCTAGTAAATCAGCCTCTTCATTGCCCTTGTATCCCCTGTGGCCTGGTACCCAGGCTAAGGTTAGTCTGTTTTGGCTACCCAGCTCTGTTAGGGCTTCCAAACAGTCCCAAACAAGCTTTGAGTGTACCTGCATGGAACTGAGTGCTTTTAACGTCGCTTGACTGTCTGAGTATATGACAATGGTTTTTCCATTTACCTTCTGTCTTAATACTTCTTTTGCGGAGTGATGTATTGCTGCTATTTCTGCCTGGAATACTGTCGCATGTTTACCTAAGCTCAGTGAGATTCCTGTCTTTGGCTTGGTACTATATATACCTACTCCTAAACCTTCATGGGTTTTGGAGCCGTCTGTATACCAGGTGAGATCTGCATGAATAGGAGGTCCTCCCGTCTACGCTTCCCTGTCTGGTATACTTACTTTATATTGCTTTTGAAAGCTATACTTTGGAAGCATTTCGTCTGAAGGCATTCCCATTATTTGGTCGTTCTCCAACTCTTTATATACCTCGCTGTAGTCGCGTTCATGAAAACTGCTTATAAGCGATGAACCTTTGTTTAGTCTGTATGTGACAGACCTGGCTTCGCCTTGAATGAATATATGTAGTGGTGTTAGGTTTAGCATGACTTCTATAGCTGCTGTTGGAGTCGTTCTCATAGCTCCCGTGGTACTCAGGCATACTTGCCTTTGAATACCATTGAGCTATCGAATGGCTCCAGCTTGCCGAGTCTTTGGCCACCATACCACCGACCCGTAGGTTATCATCGGCCTTATGACTCTGATATAGAACAACAGGGACATTTTTGGTTGTAATCCCCAATTTTTTTTACACAACCTTCGACATAAGTTGAAGGACGTTGTGCTCTTTTGGGTGACTTTTTGCAAGTGTTGATTCCATGTTAACCTGTGGTCAAAGATGACTCCCAAGTATTTGGCCTCTTGAGCGAATGGAATCTTCACTTATTTTAGTACTGGTGACTTTAGTCCTGTTGGTACTTTTCGTTTTGTAAAGTTGACTATTGTGGTTTTGTGAGGGTTTACTGTTAGTTCCTCCTCTCTGCACCACTCGTCGACAATGTTTAGAGCGGTTTGTGTGCGCTCCGATATTATACCTGCGAACTTGCCTCTTACGACGATCGCCAGGTCATCGGCATGCCCTAGGCAGTAAAAATCTGCAGATATTAGCCTTTTTAAAAAACTGACTAGAGGAGGGGTGATAGTACTCCTCCCTGGGGGCAGCCCCTACCTGCTTTAGCTATCAGTGTAGCTTCGCCTAGAGGTGATGTTATTTCCCTTTATTCTAGGCTGGCTTTTATCCACTGTCATAGGACTACTGGTACCCCTTTTATTGCTAATGCGTTAATTATAGATCTTGTTTAAGCATTACTAAAAGCTCCCTCAATATCTACGAAAGTTGCTACTGCCATTTCTTTATCCTCCAGGGATTTTGAATAATAGCCTGTTAAGATCATTCAGGGCCAAATCGGTTGACTTTCCTGGCTGATATACATATTGACGGTCGCTGAGAGGATTTTCTCTCAGTATTTCGTCTCTTATATATCAATCTATTATTTTTTCTAGCGTTTTCAGCTTGAATGACGATAGACTGATTGGGCGGTACGACTTTGGCGTCATGTCATTAAACCTTCCTACTTTAGGGAGGTATATGACTTTCAACTTTTGCCACGCCTTTGGTATATGTCGTCAGGCTATACATGCTTTAAATATGCGACACATATGTGGAATTAAAATTTCCTGTCCCTTTTGTAGTAGAATGGGATATATTCCATCTACTCCTGGGGATTTGTATGATTGAAATGTGTTTGTAGCCCATCTAATTTTGTTCGGCCTCGATATTTCTGTAGCTAGCCTCCATTCCAAAAGAGTTGGCCTACGAGACCTTCTTTGAGGGCTGTATGCTACTATTGGGTCTAGCAAAATTTCTGCGGCCGGAAAGTGTACTTATGTAAGCATTGTTAACGTTTCCTCGAAGGTTTACGTATAGGTTTCGTCATCTTTCCTGAGAAATCCTACTTGGTTTGCAGCACCCTCTTAAGCTAAGACTTTTTGGATTCTAGAGCATGTGGGTATTTCAGATAACTCCTCACAGAATTTCCTCCACGATTGCCTTTTAGCCTTTCTTATCTCCTTGTTGTACTGCGTGAGTTTAGCATTGTATAGGACTCAGTCTTCGGTTGACTTGGCTTTATTAAACCAAACATACACCAATCCGATGTAGTTTCTTAATATAATGTGTGATTTTAAAAATGTAAGATAAAATTTATATTCTGTTTCAACATGAGTTATTTATTATTAAAACAAAACAAACCGAATTTAAAACTTGATAGTTTAAACATTTTTTAATGTTTAAATTGTGTTGTTGCTTGGATCTGAAACAAGAAAAGTAAATAAGAAACTTGAAGAGTAGTATGGTAACGAACAGACTTATCTTGGCCTCGGTACCAGGCTACAGAAGACACAAGGGAAATAAGCATGAGAAAGGGCCTCAAAGACTCTTTTTGTTTAAAAACAGTAATCAGGGCAGAGACAGAACCATCGTCAAAGCTTACCGAGCATCTGCTGAGCCAAAATAGAAAAAATACTAAAGTAGTTGGGCCGATTTTGTCAGAAAGAAGAGAAAACTGCAGTACCTTTGCGAAAGTCTATGCAGACTTAAAGAAGACAAACTAAGGATAATTACCTAAAAAGGGAGATTTGGGAATGTACATGGTATTACCTCATCCTTTAATTTCAGCTCTCTCCTTTTGCTTATAGTATTATTAGTAAAAATAGTCTCATAATATTTGATAATATCTTCTAAAAAGTATAGAACAGCATCATCTCTAGAAAACATTTAAAAATATTTAAAATGACACAATTGGGGTCCAAATGAAAAATAACAGTAGCAACTCTTTATCTAACATTAAAACTCTATAAAAAATAAAGTTTCTTTTCTAGTAGGCTAAATTTAATGCATAATTATTGTTGTTTGTAAGTCAGCATCTATGACTGTAATATTTTATATTATAGAAACTTGTAATAAAATAAAATACACTTCGTAAGATACATATTGTGACTAGTTTACAATAAATATTATATTTAGACTAGGAATACATTATTTTACTTACATTAGAAGCCTTAATTTCTTATTATTAATTAAGCTTCCAAATGGCCATCACCACCCACATCGATGAATAATGACAACAAAATTATCTAACGTCATATAATTTTTTAGCAAAAAATTTATGTTAAGTACATAAATATAAAATATTGAAATACAATCCATATGGGTGATTTTCTATAAATTATATTTCCTTAAGAAGTAACTTTTACCATTGGAAATTTTTATATCTGCACCTTATATAGGAAAAAGTTAAGAGTTTTTGTACAAGGAAATACACACCTGGTGTAACTTAATACATATAGATCGAGACGGTCTGTCGGCTGACGGATTAAGATTTGCAGTAAAAAGGTCAGTTCTATGAAAGTTTTGATGTGATTAAATTGTACTTTTGGCCTGCCTATTTTATCCAAAACCTTTGACGTAATTCATATATTATTAGGACTCTGAAACTCAGTATGATGCTGACGGGTGAAGATTCAAACTAGAGAGCTCATAAATATCTAAAATTATAAGCAAAATCGAGAATGTAATTGTTTATTCAAGTTTAGAAATAGTGATTTTAGTAATAGTCCAGGGCATTTAGATCAAAATCGACCGGAATAGCGGAAATTTTTAGGAACAACAGATATCGAGATGCGGTTTTCTGCATTGTGTTCAGAAAGGTTCCAGGTAAAAAGTCCATATCGTCTGGTTTAGCCACTTTTTAAATGGGGAAATGGCAGCGTCCATGAAAATCATTCCAAAATCGATACTTGGGGGTTTTCGGGGATACCGAATTCAATTTTGGCATTAGATTTCCCCAGGGGCGCTCAAGGGTCCCTATGTGGGGTTGTCTGTGGGTAATTGGGGGAAATGGCAGCGTCCATGAAAATCGCTCCATAATCGTAACTCGGGGGGTTTTCGGGGATGCTGAATTCAGTTCTGGTACTAGAATTACCCAGGGTTATGAATAATAAAAATTTTGATTGAATATTAAATAAATATTACACATATAAAAAGAAAGGTAAAGTAAAATTCTGCGATTTGTTTGAGAAATCCGATGATTTACATGGGTTTGCAGAAATATTTAAGCAAACACATGTATCCATGGATAATTTTTTAGGTCATGGGCTTCGTCTAGCTTTGGCTCTTTACGGGGCACCCAAAGATGTGCGCATGAGCGATAAACCTGCAATTGAGCTCGTCCAAAGCTATCGAGCAAAAATGTATGCTGAAGCCACCAATTCTAAAAAAGTCGATCTTGCACACATAATCCCGACTGCCAATGCGTTAACCGAGCATATCAAGCGTGTCTATTTCCAACTACAGGCTTGGTATGGTTCACAAGGCCAAGACGTGACCTTAGATCCGTTGGAATGGGAATTGATGGATGAAGAGCTCAGTCCTGTCACCATGACCCAGGAAGCCGGCCCCGAAGAAATTTTAAGCAACATTTCTTGTTATTGTGAAACCCACTGTGGCACAAGGTGCGGGTCTACTTCGGGTTGGAGTGCTCACGTGCATGCAAGTATTGCGATAGCAATTGCTCAAACCAAAAAGGCACTTCTAACGGAGTCAAGAATAGTGACGAGGAAGAAGATGAAGAAGGGGAATAAGATAAAGAAGGAGAAGAAGATGAAGAAGGAGAAGAAGATGAAGAAGGAGAAGAAGATGAAGAAGAAGAAAAAGAAGAAGAATAAGAAGAAGAAGAAGAAGAAGAAGAAGAAGAAGAAGAAGAAGAAGAAGAAGAAGAAGAAGAAGAAGAAGAAGAAAAATAAGAAGAAAAAGAAGAAGAAAAAGAAGAAGAAGAAGAAGACGAAGAAGAAAAAGAAGAAGAAGAAGAAGAACAAGAAGAAACAAAAGTAACAGAAGAAGAAGAAGAAGAAGACAAAGAAGAAGAAGAGTTTGAACAAGATGTTTAGTATTTAAGTTAAAAATTTAAGTTTATAATGAATAATTCATCTTTAATAAAAACTCTTATTTGTTATTTAAATAAAGCATTACTTTCATAATTTGTGATTTTTCACTTTCTCCTTCACCATTTCCTACAGAGCCACCCCCGAACGCCCCCAGGGAAGCCTAATGCCAGAATTGAATTCGCTATCCCCGAAAATCCCCGAGTAATGAGTATGGAGCGATTTTCATGCACGCTGCAATTTTTCCCTTAATTCACCCCCCGCGTACCCCCACAGAGCCACTCCCGTACACCCCGGGTAATTCTAATGCCAGAATCGAGTTACCCCAGAGTAACGATTTCCAAGCGATTTTTCCTAGTTTCAAGTCGTTCCTATAATGGCGTAAGTAATGATGCAATTGGAAAATGCATTTTCCGGCCCAGAAGGCATTTTTCAAAAAATGGCTAGACCAGACGATATAGACTTTTTTCCTGAGACCTTCCTGAACACAGTGCAGAAAAACGCATCTCGATATCTGCTGTCCCTAAAAATTTTCGCTATTTTTCCGAACTTCCCTGGACTATAAGTAGATAACGAGAAAAAAGTGAATTAAGTAGGAGGTACCGTAAGCATGTAAAGATGGGTATATTTGAAATTTCTAATATTTTGAAGCAAACACTTTGGCAAATAAAATTAGTAGGTCGATTGGTTTCAACTACCTTATGAAGGAACCTATATATTAGAATATGAAATAAATAGTTATTTAATAAAGAATCCTCAAACACTCAATATTAAAGGAATATATAATATTCAGAAATAATTTAACAATATAAAATGCTTGTAGTATATTTAGATAGTATTAGTTAATAGTTTAGTAGTTTGTATAATGTAAGAATGAGGAAAGAAAGTAAAGATATAATGAATAATTAGAAATTAACAATTTAGATTAAAAAAGGGAAAATAAAATCTATTTGATATAACATAATGGTAAAATACTACTCGTAAGTATTTTTTCAAGGCTGGTTTTAACATGATGCTGCCCGGCATTGTCTAAATTATGATTTACTCTCGTGTACCTCAACAAACCATTAAAAGCCACTTTATTTCTCTTCTCTTCTGAGAGCTTATCAAACGGACCCAACGTCTCAGTATTACTGATTCGGAACTAGCTTCTGAGAAGGTTATACTAAAATTGAATAAATATTATATATCCAAAATTATATAAATATTTTCTTAGTAGTTTCGGACTGTAATGATAGGGGCGATGAGTTCATAAATTTAATGTTTTACCTTTTAGTGTTGATTTAATTATTTTAATAATAAAAAAAATAAAATAGAAAAAGTTAATAAATAAATTAAAGGTTTACTCAAACTTACCGGATAGGAGGGAAGGGCAATCGTCTTCCTTATGTCCTGGGGATGAAACTTTCCTTGAAGTCGCGCAATGCGTATTAACAATGCGTATTAACAGGTTCACAAAATCTGTCGGTCCGGATCAATTTTAAACTGTATAGTCTACAATTTAACGCGACCGCTGTCGTTTTCGTTCTGTATCGCAGTTCGACAGACTTCGAAATCGGTGAAGGACAAAAAAAAGGGTCCAAAGTATAGAATTAGGACGGTTGACTATTGGAATAAAGGGAAATGAAAAAATATGAATCAAGTAAACCTTTATCGTAATTAAATATAAAAATTTTGAAATATTAAATATTAACAAACGCAAAGCGGTCATAAACAAAATTTAAATAATATATGCCCAAATAAAAATAAATATATATGTATATAAAAATAATAGAAAACAAAATATATAAATGTACAGGAACAGAACAATTACCATCTGGTGAGCCGTGAAATAATAATGCTTCTTAAAGTTGATGATAAGTATATTACCGACATTGGGGTCTATTCTGTAACAATTCCTTAATATTTAACGGCCTTTAAAAATATTGGCGGCCTAGAAAAATATGTTCGTATTCGTTAATTTACTTCTATCATTATTTAAACAGATTTCTTTAAGATAGTCTTCTAATGTATTTTAAAGATCCGTTTAAATAGTGACCGAATTAAAGAAGAAAATATTTTTAAAGGCCGTTAAATATAAATGAATTTTTACAGAATAGACCCCATTGCCTGTAAAACGTACCTCGAGTATGAAATTAAATAGTTTATATGCAGTAGTATAACTGCTATAGCTTAACAAACTGTGAGTTAATTTGAACTTCAGACAGATCACATTATCAAACTCCGTCAAAGTTTATCAGACTCATAAATTTTAATGAACGTTTTTGCAACTGGTTGTTAAACTTTCTAATTCTACTGATTGCATAGTACGATTTGTTTCATTTTTTACTAATTGCGTCTATGTAATTTCTTAATTTTATGTACATGTACAAGGCCAGAAACTTTCTATTTTATATGTATTTTATGTCATGCTGGTATGAACTGGTTTTTGGTTAATTTATTATTTAACCAATTTGAAAATATAATAACTATAATATTAATGACAAAAGTGATCAGCAGATAGGCCAAGAGTTGGGAAATATTTTTAAAATTGTTGTTTAAGACTGCGATTACCACAATAATGGCGGCAAAATAATTCATTCAATTACCGCCGAGACTGTTTTTGATAAAAGTTGAACGAATTTTTAAATATTTAATAGAGCTCTAAATAAATGACAGTTTGAGCCTTACTATAAACAATTGCCATCGTAATACAATGCTAAATAACTGGTTAAAACACTAATTTGTTTTTTTGAATGGCATTTAATTTCATTTTTGAAACTAAACTACTACATCGTGTTTAAATAGTATTGTCAGAAAATATTAGAATCGGTCATTTGAAAAACAACACATGTCATATTTTTGATTTGGTAAAGGGGCGGTGCTGTATCTTCCTAAAACCCTAATATAATCGCTGGGATTTGTGGGTTTGCTGCATCGGAATATAAGTTCTTTAAAGTTGGCACGAAATTATTTTGTAATAATGCAATATAATTATCGCTATTCAAATTTTTTCAATGTAAAAAGGACTTATGATATGATCGCCAACAATTCCTGCTTAAAAATTAACCTTTTCATGGTATTGCGTATGTTCTTCTCCCAATGTTAATTTTTGCAGGGTTTTGAATTTAAAATAGAAAAATGATATTGGTTACTGTTAAATGACGCACCCAGTATAAATAGTTTTGTAAAAAAATGCGCAATTAAAAATACCAATCGAGGTGTCCGAGCGTTTTGTCTCGAACACGCCCCCAATTATTTATTACCGAATTTATTCCGTTTGGCTGTTCCACACTGTACATAAATTCCGAAAACGTCTTTTGATGGACCTACCTCTAATCCCGGAATTTTTGAGATAAGCTCCTTCGTCATGTTAGCGATGAATTAATATTGCCAAATATTAAAGTTCGAATTCCTTGTGCCAAAATATGAAAAAACATTCTATATAGGTTGGATAACACATCGTTTCCAAGATACAGGATATTAAAGTTTCGTTAAAAAATATTTTTATATTCCTATATCTAAATAACGATGTAGCAAATTTCAATTACATTTTTAAAATTTGTTTATAATTTAATAAGGTATGTTTAAAACCTTTTACAGTTGATTCAGTAATTGTAACCGCGCGCACGAAAAAATTGATTCCAGTAGATTTCTGATTTTTATAATATAGAAAAGAATCGAGAGGTAAAGTTCCGAGAAACTATCGGTTTTTGATTCGAAAACGACATAATTCAATTGAGGGGTGCTGGCTTAGTCGTTAGAGTA
Source organism: Psylliodes chrysocephalus (assembly GCA_927349885.1). NCBI lineage: Eukaryota > Metazoa > Arthropoda > Insecta > Coleoptera > Chrysomelidae > Psylliodes > Psylliodes chrysocephalus. Next base: position 54,392,146 of record OV651817.1, read on the forward strand.
ATGACTTTGAGGTCAAAGGTTCTCAGGTTCGAATCCCGCCGGTGAAAGGATTTGTAAATAATTTTAAAACGTAAAGTGCCACATAGAAATAAAAATAAAACAAAAAATAACAATTACTGTGGTAAACTTAGATCACTGCTGTGGTTGTGATGGTCATGTCAAACCGCGATCACTTGTTCGTTCGTCTAACTGGTTTTCAAGCTTTTGCTTTTTTGTACCACTGCTTGTTTGTGCTGTTTAGTTTAAAAATAAGCAGCGACTAGATGTGATGATCGATGATTGTTTTGTTTGTTGATATTCCACGAAAGTCACATGTGTGCTTACTTATTACTTTAGTTCGTGTGTTTCTGTTAATCATATTAATAACGTATTTACCGAAAAGTTTGGCGGAAATTGGACAAAAATGTCATACGAAAAAGAAGCTGAGAGACTTCAACAGTTACGGGATAAAGTACTTTCTGAAGACTCAGCTTGTGATTTTTCCCCAGATGTGTCTGAATATGAACCTGATGAACAGGGTGACTCGAGTTCAGTTAGTTCAGATAACTCCAAAACACCCAAACCACGTCAGAAAATATTTGGAAAAAAGCAATAAGAACCCTTTCATAGAGTTATCGATTTTGAGAAGCCGTCCACAAGTGGTCAGCAATAAGTAGTCCAAATTAATAATGTAGAAACGGATGCAGATACTATTGAGAGAACTATTGAACAAATTATTGCTAACAGTGCAGTTTTTATCGAGTCCGAATCTGAAGCTGAAGATGAACCTGTCGATAATGAAGTACCAACACTTATCTGGAAACCTGTTATTAGAGAACATTTAAAAATCTTTTTATTTTCTAAAGATAATTTAGGAACCTCTAACTTTGTATATGATTATCAAAAAGTCCCTATGATTTCTTTAAACTTTTATTTACAGGCGAAATATTTAAACTATTTGTTACTGAAACTAATAGGTATGCTTTGAAATAAAAAGCAAAAGGAGGACACTGATCACGCTTCCAAAATTGGAAAGATAGTACCAAAGACGAATTGGAAAAAATTGTACAAATTTTTAATGTGGATGGGCCTAGTGGGTGGCACAAAATTGATCGAAAACATTTGATCGAATACATTTGATCAAAAACATTTGATCGAATGCATTTGATTAAAAAAACATTTTATCGAATACCAATTGATTGAAAAGAAAAATGATTGAACCGAAAAATAATCGAGAAGAACAATGATCGAAAGGAACAATGATCGAAAAGAAAATTGATCGAAAATAGATTTGATAGAAAAAGCACTTGATCGAAAAACCAAATAAACATTTCACCGCAGGCTGGAATAGAGCTAAATTATAAAATGTAGTGTTTTTATTTGTATCCGTTCATGAGTTATGGTGGATACAGACAAACGCACACACACACACACACACACACACACACACACACACACACACACACACACACACACACACACACACACACACACACACACACACACACACACACACACACACATACACACACACACAGACACACAGACACACAGACACACACACACAGACACACACACAGACACACAGACACACAGACACACAGACACACAGACACACAGACACACAGACACACAGACACACAGACACACAGACACACAGACACACAGACACACAGACACACAGACACACAGACACACAGACACACAGACACACAGACACACAGACGCACAGACGCATAGATGCACAGACGCACAGACGCACAGACGCACAGACGCACAGACGCACAGACGCACAGACGCACAGACGGACAGACGCACAGACGCACAGACGCACAGACGCACAGACGCACAGACGCACAGACGCACAGACGCACAGAAACACAGACACACAGACACACAGACACACAGACACACAGGCACACAGACACACAGACACACAGACACACAGACACACAGACACACAGACACACAGACACACAGACACACAGACACACAGACACACAGACACACAGACACACAGACACACAGAAACACAGACACACAGACACACAGACACACAGACACACAGACACACAGACACACAGGCACACAGACACACAGACACACAGACACACAGACACACAGGCACACAGGCACACAGACACACAGACACACAGACACACAGACACACAGACACACAGACACACAGACACACAGACACACAGACACACAGACACACAGACACACAGACACACAGACACACAGACACACAGACACACAGACACACAGACACACAGACACACAGACACACAGACACACAGACACACAGACACACAGACACACAGACACACAGACACATAGACACACAGACACACAGACACACAGACACACAGACACACAGATACACAGATACACAGACACACAGACACACAGACACACAGACACACAGACACACAGACACACAGACACACAGACACACAGACACACAGACACACAGACACACAGTCACACAGACACACAGATACACAGATACACAGACACACAGACACACAGACACACAGACACACAGACACACAGACACACAGACACACAGACACACAGACACACAGACACACAGACACACAGACACACAGACACACAGACACACAGACACACAGACACACAGACACACAGACACACAGACACACAGACACACAGACACACAGACACACAGACACACAGACACACAGACACACAGACACACAGACACACAGACACACAGACACACAGACACACAGACACACAGACACACAGACACACAGACACACAGACACACAGACACACAACAACACAGACACACAGACACATAGATATATAGACACATAGACACACAGACACACAGACACACAACAACACAGAGACACAGACACACAGATACACAGACACACAGACACACAGACACACAGACACACAGACACACATACACACATACACACATACACACATACACACATACACACAGACACACAGACTCACAGACACACAGACACACAGACACACAGACAGACATCATCCCGAAAATAGTCAAAACGGATTTAGGGGACCCCAAAACGTTAAGTCTTTGCAATTGCGTAGGATTTATAGCAGTGTTGTATTTTTATTTAAACTACTAAATATTAAAATTGATTCGCCACATTTACTTTCGTTAGTAAACTTTTATGTACCCAGGATTTTAACAAAGTTACATAACATGTTTTACTTACCCGTTGCGCAAACAAATTTTTCACCATTGCATCAAGTATGTGTCAATTATATGAGGTTTCAAAATTGAATTGGCTTGTTTAACTCATCAGTGCTCAAAATTAGGAAAACTATATTGTAGACCATGTGGTATATGTTTCAACTTAATTGACATTTTGTATGCGCCCTTTTTTTTTTAATTTCATAATTTTTTTTTAAGGACTAAATTAAAATATCTTAATATTTTCGATGTATATATTAGATTTAATTTGTGAATTACTGTAAGTATATTTTTTATCATTGTATTTTTCCACCCTGTATAAGGCGCACGCTGTTAGGGTAGTGTATTACCAAATAAAATAAATAAATATAAACCTAATCTTTGAAAATATAACCGGTATAATTTTGAATATTTAAAAAAAAAATATTTTCAGAAATTATTATATAAATATTTTCATTTCAGTTAATTGACATTTAAACATGTTTTCCTATGTTGAAAAAAAAAATTAAAAAAAAAGAAATTTGAAAGGTTTTTGTATCAAACAATTTCACCTTTCAATACATTGAGTCCGTGACTATCCATTTAGGTGTGCCTAAAGATGAAGTAACCTACTTCGAAACCGGACGCTAATTAAATTGACATTGTGAGACATAAAGGAGCTTTGTTTTCTTTTTACCTTCGAACTCAATTCCAACCACTCACATATTGCTACCCTTACCCTTAATAATAATACAGAAGCCGAAATAGCATCACTGAACCTGAATTGGTACATCACATTAAAAAGAAATTGCATTATGTCCGTGACAATGTTTTCAATACACAAATTTAATTACGATATAGTATATTACATTACGAGTGTGGAAAATCATTTTTCACACAAGTGATGTACAATATTTTTCCTACGACCACAAAATAATTTCATCAAAAAATGTAAAACCAGATTATTATAATAATTAAAATGTATTTAAAAAAATATTCAACAATAATCGTATTTATTCAATTTTCATAATTTCTAAACAAATAAAAAAAAATAAAAAAACAAAAAACTAAGGCATAGCCAGGATTTGAACACGGTCGATCGACGGTCTCAAATTGCAAAGTTGACGCTCTAACCAACTGAGCTAACAGGCCTTACGGTAATTGATTGATCTAATCGCTTATGTGTTTAATCAGAATAAAAAGCAAATATATCTTAGTTATTTTAAAATTATTTTAATAACAATTGTTAAAGATAAATATCTAGGATCTAATTTACAACAATTTCAATAATTTACCAATTATATCGATTTTAGTATTAATATGGACATTACATAGATAAAAATAGAAATTATGTGTTTGCCATTTTCTGACAGCTACTGCGGAAAGTAGCATATTTGTATGTGGGTGGAAAAAAAAATTTTATTCATACGCATGTGATATAGGGCACTTTCCATAGGACTATATAGTGTAATATGTGTCACTTTCCTACGTGGTCGTAGGAAAAAATAATGTTCTTCATTATTTGTGGTCTAGTAACCTTCTAATTCCTTTTAGGAATACAAGTCTTGCAAGATTTTTTCGACTCTTGTTTTTCTTTTTTCTCTTTTCTAAGTCGCAAAGTGAAATCAAGTCGATTGAATTATAATGTGAAAACATAATAAATGTATTTATATGAATGAAAAATTATCCGTATTTTCAAATATAGTCGGTATTCTTGAAGGTAGAATGTAACTAATAATCAATACAAAACAATCGGGTTGGCTAATGTACAAAAATTCTAAAACCATATGTCAATCTTCCCAAAATATATCTGACAATTCAATTAATTTTTAAAATCCTACTACCATCGTCGTCACAAAACTAAGGCAAATCCGAATAATTTATAGAAGTCAACGATGGATAACGGAAAATATGAGAATATCTCAAATGACGGAATCATGACATGTTTTAAAATATATGACTGTTCTTTTAAGTATTCTCTATTTTTTAACCGACTTCAAAAAAGGAGAAGGTTATCAATTCGTCGCGATATTTTTTTTTTATGTATGTTCAGCGATTATTCTTTAACACGATGTCTGATTTTAATTATTCTTTTTTTGTTAGAAAGGGGGTACTTTAGGGGTGGTCATATAAATTTAGTCAAAATCTAATAATTGGGTCCATGGGAAAATTCTCAAACTCTTCATTTTTTATGTATGTTTAGCGATAATGCTTTACCACCTTGTCCGATTTATATGATTCTTTTTTTGTTAGTAAGGGGGTGGTCCCATATAAATTTGGTTAAGATGTGGTGATGACATCTGCACGTTTTTGAAGTCGGTTTTTTAAATTTTTAATTTCTAATACTTGTATATGTGCTCCTATCTAACATCTTTTTTACAATACTTTAACATTAAAACGAAAAGCTGGTTTCATACGTTAATGGTAAATGCCAACTAATTTATAGAATACAGGTGATACTCTCGTTTTTTGTTTCTTACTTACTGACTTACTATTGCTAATTATTTTAATTTCTATTTTCTAAACTTGAGTCACTTACTAGAATTATTTAATATAATTAAGGTACACTTTGCGTTATATAAAACTGGTACAACTCTTATAACGAGAAATCATGCTTTTTAAGCTGTGTATATTGATCTTTTAAAATGTGTAAATGTTAAACTACTTTATAGGTTATAATTTCTAGAACAACGTTGCCAGCACAACGTATATATTAGTAGATGTAATGATAGAACTTATTTTGTAAAGCAATAAAATGCAATAAAAACATTTATTACAGCATTAATGCAAAAAGAGTAACTTACATTTAAAATGAATGTGTGAAATTGGAAACAGATGAAATAAATAATGAATATCTTATCATAGCTTCATTATTATCAATATTTTTTTGTATTTTTCTGGACACAGTTAATTAAATTTATTAATAAATTTTTATCTTCTGCCAAGCTCTTCCAGGTTTCTTCAATAAGGTTCTATAAATATTCTCTGTTTTAGGGAATTAAATTCAAGTATTCTAATTTTTTTATCCTAAGTCGCCAAACGTGCTTAGTCGGATTAAAATCTAGACTTTTAGAGGCTCAAGTTGTATTATTACTTTTAAAAAGATAATCACGTACACGGTCAGCGATGTGTATTGAGCAATTGTCGTGGTGGAAAATAAAATTATGGTTGGGAAGATTACCCTAACCGATGGCAACATCACATTATTCAAAATTTTGAAATAGTTTCTTGCATTTAATCTTCCTTCGATTCTTCAACACATTCCTACACCTCTTTTCATCCAAACTCAAACATTTATAGAAAATCATCCGGATTTATCATTGAAAGTAATATAATTTTCAATAAATCTATTTTTAGGCACTCTATAAACTCTAATATGTCCACCATGATGTGATTGGAACACCTTTTCGTCAGAAAAAATTATCCGACCCCCAAAAATTTACTGCATCATTTAAAACCTAATTTAAGACAAAGATAACTTTTTTATGCTTATTTACTTTACTAAGTTTGTATGTTCGAGCAGATACAAAATTCTTTAACTCAGTTTTTCTAATTCTTCTTGATGCTGTTGTTATTGAAGCATTAAAGTTTGTTTTAACTTTTGCCTGTCTTGCTGTATTGAAGGGATGCTTCCTTAAATAATCAGTTAATGTTTCATCTTATGCTATAGTTATAACTGGTCTCTCGTTTCCACTTTTTCTGTCCACAGTTTGATCGTTGTCCCTTTTCTTATTATTCTCTGAATCCATGTTTTCTAATAGATCAACCATCTGCTATTTTGAAAATAACTTGCCTTTTATCAAACTATCTTAAATGAACTGGCATCATAGCAATGCGCTTTTAACAAACTTTAACAAATTGTGGTTTTTAAAATAGGTTAGTTTTACATTGAGAAAAACAAATTGTACCAGTTTTATATGACGCGAAGTGTAGTTATACTCGTTACTCGAATTTTTTACGAATACTCTTTAAAATGTGCAAAAGTACTCAATTGCTTTGAGTTTTATCCATATAAGTAGTCATACTCAGATAATTTATAAAGCTAGTCTGGCAAGGGTAATAAATTTGTATTCCATACAATAATTTAGACATAACGAGACTTTGACAGATTAGTTCGAGTTTTCTTATTTAATAGAATAAGTTTATTTAAAAATAGTAACCTTATAGCACCATAACTAGCTTTTAGCGGATGATTTACGTGATTGTCGAATCTTAAATTGTCATCAAAAATAAACCACAGATTTTTGGAATACTTAATTATTCATCACATATTTTTAAAAGTGTACTTTGTTTAATAAATTCTTTAGAACTTGATAATGTCACGTCGTGGGTGTCAGGGTATTCTTTTTTGGGGTTTGGGTAGCTCAGATTTTATCTGACTACGCCACGACGAGCTCTAGCTCGCCACGCTATATTCTGGGTAGCTCGGACTTCTCCAAGGATTGGACAAAGTCCGTTCGACCCAAAGTACAACCTGGTGAGGAGTATTTATTAATTTAATTTAACCACTGTTCTGCTTGTTGGAAAGAAGAAATTAAAATCACTGATAAAAACTAACACTTTTATTAATTAAAAAATTAATGTTCAAAAGAGTATTCAACTGTACAATATTTACATCTAGCATCTGGAATTTACAGAACTATTCTTATATTTAACAAACTACCCCACAAAGAAATATAATTATATAAAAATACTTTTCTTACCGCATTATCCTTTAGGGGCACGTCCACAAATTCTTTTTTAAAACCTCAACTATTTATTTTAATTATTATTTTTTTTTTCTTTATGGAGCTTTTTAGCTGTCGCTTGTGGCTCAGGACTTTCCTGAATGAATCCCGTTTGTTAGAACATTTACCTTCTAAACTCATTTGCTGATTTTGCATATTCATCAAGTTAATACAACTAATGATGTTTGATTTGTAGTTTCCACGGTTTTGTGAAATCAGCAAAATTAGCAAATTTTATTATTGTTAAACATGAAAGGAAATATCTTATAAAAATTGAGAATTGTTTAATATTTTGTTACGAAATTATTATATTACTGGAACTTGAAATAAAGGTAACTGTCCTATTATGAATGAATTAAATGAATTAAATATGAATATATAAAATTTGGAAAAATGTATTAATTGGAATTTGTGACAATAATAATAAATGATACATCTTCATTTGGACGGACTTATGTGTAGTTTATGATTAATGGAAAAATAAATAATTTGGCTCAAGTCATGACTCATTTGATTCACAGACAAGTACAGGTCTTTTATTTCAAACTGGTGGGATATTTGCGTGTCGTAGACGAAAAATTGGGCAGAGCAGTTTTGGATAACATTCAAGTCGAAAGTGTACAATAGAAATAGCATGTACTGTGGAATTTACCCCGTGCCTTAAAACAGAGGCATTTGTGTGTACAGCAATGACCTTAAACTAGTTTTGAAAAACCTTAGAAATATCTTAATGTATGGTATTTTTTGGTGTGACGAATGAATTTAAGTTTAATGTTCCAACTGAATTAGGTTGGTCTCTAGAAAACCATTGATTAAGGTGTCCATCTTTAGTTCCTATCTGGTACAATCTATTTCCTGCATCAAGAATCGTTTCTATCAAAGCTTTAGGGTCAAGCGGACCCCTGTTAAATTTTGGAACTGATACATAATCATGCTCCCCCACCTGCAAATCTTTCAAGTTTTTTGTGATTTGGACCATTTGGTCAGCTACACGTTTTTGGACTATTGCGCACTGTATTTTTATTACTTCTTCTTTACAGCAAAGATTACACTTTCCTTTATTTTCATCATTTATTACGGAATAACACATTGTACATGTTGTTTGTTATTTATCAGTTGATTTTTTTTTGTTTACTGCATTCGAACAATTTTCATTTATACAGTTAATATCCGCCAAAATTAAATTTTTCATGTGGTAAATCGGTAGTGTTCTACAAGAAGTCTAAAACTCCTTACCCTCCGGAATGTCAAACAGATGATAATATTAAACATTTAACATTCTGACCGCGTGTTGACTGTCGTTTTATAAAACGCCTAGTCATTTTGTAATCCAGCTAGACAGATAGCACAATAAAGAAAGGGAAATAAAAATTTCCAATTTGGTCCCTATTTATAAAACGCCCAGATAATTTATAAAATGACAATGACGTATTTTGTATTCTAGCTACGATAAATATTGCTATCTATAGTAGGGGCGTTTGCTTTGAAACTCGATCGAGCGAGCGTCGAGGAGACCGAGAAGTGATGACGTCACAATAGAGCATTGAATCAAATCAAACAAAACAGAGTAAAAAACATAACCTCGCTTTTTTTGTGATTCTTGTTTCTGGTTTGTATGTTAAAATAGTGAGCAAAAAGTAAAGAAAATGGAAAAACTTTTAATAATAAAGGGTAATGGTCCTGAAATGCAGCATTTACCACAAATGCCCGCTTCGCTCTCCTACTGTGATTACTGGTGATTAGATCTAGACAGAAAAAATGTATTTTCCAAACACACATTTTGTGTTTTTTTATGATGAATAATTTTAGCTATAAGACAAAAGCGGCTAAGTAATTTGTTGACTTCTTGTCTGGTCTTTAATTTTGAGATTCAAATTTGTTTGTAAGTTAATTAAAAAGAGATAGGTAGAGACAAAGACAAATTTCTCCCTCTTCTCGATCTTTCTGCTCTGAGAACATCGAGCTCGCTCTATGTTCTCGCTCCAAAGCGAAACAAACACTTTAGGGATCTCTCGGAGTGTCAATTCAAACACTTTTGAAGCGCTCGGAAATCTCCGATGATCAAATCAAACGCACCAAGTATTGACCCTGTCAAATGACCAGGCTCATAGTTGCCATATCATAACCCACGGGCAACTATTTTGTTTGGAATCCGAAAATGTTTCTGGTTTTCATGAAAACGTCTTAAAATAAGAGCATTTGACTGGCTATAAAATAGAAGTGTGAACATTTTTTATAAAAATAAATCGCAACCTTTTATATCAAAACGAAAACAAAGGACCTCGCACTTTTCATATTAATTTTGAGTAGATACTCTCAAAATCTAATATTAAATACGTTATTGTTTAAGTTATTAAAGGAAACTGCCTTATGGACTGCAATTTTGCAGCTCAACAAAGTGATGTGTTAGAAGGGCTCAAAAATAAGTGCAGAATTAAAATTTTGATATATATGTATATCTAGTACTTTTAAATAAATCATATTTTTTCCATGAAGCCCATGGCACATGATATAGTTACGAGTATATACAGGTATTTAATGCTTAGTTGTGCTTTTAAAAATAAAATAGAGTGTTAAAAAAAATAATAATATAAGTTACTGCAATAGGATGTATTTTCGTGTATTACCATGTTTAGAATATGACTTCTAATTACTTATAGTATAGTAAAACTTCTAATCCGAATCAAATTTTTAAAATAATTATTTGCGGACTTAAAAACGTAGTCCACTAGTTAGTGTAGGTTTTTAAAACATTTGGTATAATAATAATTATATATCATCAATTGCCACTGACCCTGGTAAAATCCTAAATTTAAAAAAGCGTATTATAATAATAAGACATTAATCATATCTTAAATGTTTTAGAAATAAATAAAATGTATTTCTTAAATTATTAGACATATTCAAAATAATTTAAGATTCCTTGCGTTATGTTAATAAAAATTAAACAAAATTTCTCACGAATTATTTAGTATTCTGTCTCGTATACTTTTCCATGTCTCTATTAGCTTCGCTGTCAACAAGTTCTGATGAGGCATATTGCATAATATAAAAATTTTATTTTGTATCTTTTCTTCCCAAAAGCTGTCATTATGAGGAATTTTCTCCACTTTTATTCCTTCAGAAGTCCAAAAGCACAAAAGCACAAAATACAAAAATCCATTTGTGTTACGTGCAGCTAGCCATGAATTTAAAAATATCAATAGTGGTGCTCCTTAACGGTATTCTCCTTTTTCCAAAAAGTTATTTCTCTACTGCATATTTCTTCTTCTACAGTCATATGGACATTTCAACTCTATCATAGAATTTGTTTTTTTTTTATTCTATCCAGACTTGCAGCAACATAATCAAATTCGGATTCAATAAAATATACACATTGAAAACCTTTTTACTGCAAATAAATTTCCAAATCTTATTTTGCTCTGAATTCATGGTCCATACCATATCGGGTGGCTTTAGCAAAAAATAAGAGATTTTAGATTTCTTACAAATTTCTCCAAATTTTAAAGCAGTGACTTGTTTTCTTTTTTTATTGTGCCACAATGCACAATCGTTTTTTCTCACCTATAGACATTGGCTTACATTTTTGGAAATCTTCTCTTGCAACGCGCCTTAAAGAGTGGAACAGATCAAAGCCATGTACGAAAGCAAGAAAAATGATTTACATTACTTTAACGGATTGAAGAGTTGTTAACATGCTGGAAATATTAATTATTGGTAACTCGAAGAAGTATTCATCAAATAAAAAAACCGTATAATAAAAGTTAAACAAAAACATATTTATAATTCACATCTCAGTGTATACCTTTTAATTTCGGATAATTTTTTAATTAAATAAATGATAAAATTAATTTTTAATATAATTGAGCAAAATTACTGTATGTAAAAAATAACAAAATGAATTCAAATCTCTTACATACTGTTTATCACTAAATAGTAGAAAAATATTTATATTTTGTTGGTGTTACCCTCTAGACGAAAAAGCTTTTAACGTATTTCTGTTCTTATTGTAAGAATAACAAATGCTCCTGTAAGCAAAAATTAAATATATTGTTCCCTTCTAGCATTTTTTACCATTTTTATTTCTTTTCGTTTCTTTTTTTAGATTTTTTTCAAAAGAGACTGATTCAAAATTTTAAAGTGACTCCAGAGAGGTACGAGTTTAGCCTTTACCTGTACTTACATAAATTTTCTTTTATTAAAAATAAAAAATAATCCGTAAAATTGGTGTACTATCAATTAAACCCTTGCATATATTATATATGCCAATCTTAGTATCACAGAATTGATTTACGTTAAAAATAGGGTGTACAAATACGTAAAATTTATTTATCCCTCGTAAAACATAATAAAATATATTATAAATTGTTCTCATTCACAAATATTAATTTTTTAAAAATGTAACAGAGGCGCCACTTTCCAGACAAAAATTCGTGCAATGTAAGGGTTTCGCAGTACCCCACTTTTAAAGTTTATATTTGACTATTATTAAAAGAACAAAATATGTAAGTGTAGGTAAAGGTTAAATCTATGCTCTCCTGGAACCACTTTTTTAAAATTCAATTTAGTTTTTTTTTTTAATTGAGAAAATGGGTAAAAAAAAGTCGAGTTTTCTATTTTTTTTTATAAAAAAACTGAATCAAATTTTAAAAAAGTGTCTACAGACTAGCAGAGATTTAACCTATACCTACACGTACATATTTTTTTATTTTAGAAAAAGTCAAAAATGAACTTTAAAAGTGGGGTACTACGAAACCCTTGCATTCTCCTCGCTACAGCCAAGTAAATACTCCTCTTAAATGAATTTTGATGTTACCCAAAATCAATAATAAAAGTGCGGTGTCCTTTCTTAGGAACAGTAATGTTTTAAAAATAACATTTTATAAAAATGAATATATTCATTAATTTTGTATGCATATAAATAATTAGTTAGTTACTTATATAAAATTTACTATTCCTCCGTTATAATATAAATAATATATACCTTTCAATAAAATAAAAACGCGTTTTAAATAAACTTAAATACGAGTAGAATAATTACCTGAATTAATAAATTTAGATCACAACCACTTGACACACAAAAACTAAAAATCCAATAAGTTTGTAAGCCCAGTGCAACACGGAAACCGAACGCAATTTCAACCGCGTTATTTTCTGCAATTTACTACCAAAGCACACACCAATCAAGCTACACTACTGAAATTTGTGTTTCGTTGAACTTCGCGCCCGCTGAAAACGACACTGAAATTTTGGCGTTAGAGCGCTCGGTTTCAAATGGTACAGTACACGCATGTGCGAAACTCTCCACTATCCCTATTTCGTTTTGCCGGAGATATGAAATTTGCAGGATGATGAGTTGAGGGTAGTTAACCAGTGTTCATTTTTTCAATGCAATTTTCATTTTTTATTGGATGCATTGCGGATTCTTGCTTCTTTATTCGCGTTAATTTTACTTCTCCAAAGAATATTTAAAAAGACAATTTAGCCTGCAACGAAAGATTAATTTCCATTTCGCTGAGAAAATCTTTTGCGTTTTCTGAATAAATTTTAGAGAGGTAAAATTAAGTTTAATATAATATAGACCATTCCCTCTTTATTTGATATTTACATAAAATAATAAATATAAATTACATTTTTCAGAAGGTAAGGAGTCAGGTAAGAAGTACTTGTACTTTTAAGCATGTACTACAAAGTATTTAAATGATATCTTTAAAATAGACGCTTCATATGATAAGAAGTTGTTGTCGTCTATATGGTTATTGGAATCCTATACAAAAATATGCATTTACTAAGTTTTTTTTCTTTTTTATAGTTTAATATAAGTTCAATCTTGCAACACTTTTTTACTCTATAACCGATGCACAGAGGGGCTACGTTAGACAAAACTCCCCAAAACTCTAAAATCAAAATTAAGGTAACTGACAAAAATAACCACGGTAAACCTATTGCAATTAATTCTTCTTTTCAAGTCACATTAATCTTGGATTGTCCGCGTGATAAAATAAAGATAAATCTTGTCAAAAATAGCGTGTTAAACACGTATATTACTATAAATTTTTGAGTGCAATTATTATTGATAAATACGGCCTACTCTTTGTGATATAATAATCGAATTAACTTTGAGTCGCAATCTTGTTGGTAGAAGTTTATTATGGTTATTTATAGTTATTGGTCGTATAATAGTCCTAGTTGCTCCAGTATCCACCAACAGTATATACTTTTTGCCATTTACTTCGCCGTCTACGTATACACTATCATCGCGACATTTCAAAGAGGCTATCAGTATGAGAGCGTCTTTGGAACGGTTTCGGGTTGAAGCTGCCCCCTCTAGGCCGACCCGCTCCAGTTTTCCTGCGGCGTGTTGTCTTGATTTGTTGGGACCCTAGGGTGTTTGCACGAACTGCGTACATGTCCCAGTTCACCGCAATTCCAGCACCTGATAGTCTTCGTCTTTATTTTTCTGTCAGTAAGACTCTTCATCATATTTACCAGTTGATCGAGTTTACCTTCTTCTTCTTCCTCTTTTAAAGTCCTTACTTTATTGTATCCACCAGAGGCCTGTGTAGCTGCCTCATATTCAAGGGCAGCGGACAAGACATCGACCAATGTTTTGTGACGGGCTAGACGAAGTGTTCTTTGCATCTCGTGGTCACGAAGTCCATCAACAAAAGTTTGAACTGCCAAACATTTCATCATGTTTTCTGGAGCTAATGGATAAGCAAATCGCACCAACCTGGCAATATCTACTTCATATTCCTGAAGAGTCTCGTCTCGTTTCTGTTTACGATTCTTCAACTGTGACTGGTACAAATGCTCCAAGTGTTCGTGGCCATATCGCATATTTAGTCTCTTTTTGAGTTGTTTAAAATCATCTGTTTCTTCCACGGGTATAGTCTGAAGGACATCCAAAGCGTCTCCTCGAAGGGCGATGGTCAAATTTATTGCCTTCTTTCGTTCAGACCACTCGTTTGCTCTGGCAGCTATTTCGAACTGCTTAAGATAGTTCGTCCATGACATCTTTCCGTCGAAAGTTGGGGTCTTAACACGAGGAGAGTTTACAGCTCCTTCCAATTTCACCTTCGACTCCACCTCATGGCACTTTATTTTACCGTCCTTGGCCGATTCTGTATGTTCGAGTTCTTCTATCTTCTTTTCCATCTCTTTTATTTTCTCTTCAACGGAAGACATTATTTTTTCCTCAACGGAAGTCATCTTATTTTCCACATCAGCAGAAATTTCATTTTTTAGCGAAGACATATCAGAAGAAATTTCATCTTTCAAAGAAGAGATTTTGTTTTCTAAATCGGAAGAAATTTCGTTTTTTAAAGAAGATATGTCAGAAGTCACCTTTTCTTCTAAGGAAGAAATATCGGACGAAACTTTACTTTCTAAGGAAGTAATGTCAGAAGAAACTTTAGTTTCCAAGGAAGTAATATCACTTTTTATAGAAGAAACTTTATTTTCCAATGAGGAAATATTAGAAGAAATATCGGTTTTCATGGAAGACATATCAGAAGAAATATCAGTTTTTAAAGAACACATATCGTTTTTCATATCGGAAATTGAAGAAATTATAGAAGACGTATCATCCGAAAATATAAACGTTTGCGGATTCAAACCTTCATTTTCTAGTGCTTTAAGTCGTTGTGTCAGCTCTGATTTCTTCCCCGTCGTCTCCAGTTCACGTTCTTCTAATTCTCGACGTAGCTCAGGGACTTTTAAGTCACACAGTTTTTTAGCCATTATTGTCCATTTGTCTATTTATTTACACTATTCCACTTCTTGACACCAATGTGATGTTCGTTTATTTTCAAACAACAGTTTATTTATTAATAATTTATTTAAACATTTATTTATTTTAAACAATACTATTTTAATTTATATATACTTCGAATGTCTTTAAACTGATCACTATTTATATTCACCACTGTCTATCTACTAATTACTATTTATCTTCATTGTCCATATATCAACTGATGATGATGGCTTATCCACCAATATTTATATACAAATTGGTGGTCTAGAATGCTCCCCCATCAAAATTGCCAGTATGTACCAGAAACGTTATCACATTCTAGAAATAGTATCTCGTTGACCCTGGAATGTTTGCGAAAGTGTCTCCATTATAGTCGTCCCATAAGTTTGGTCTTAAGGGGTTTAATTATGTATAATAATCGGACAAGTTGAGCCTCAAAGGCCAAATAAGACAGAGAGGGACTTGTAGGGTTAGAGCATGACTGAATAATGAAATGGCTCACATAACAATATATATTTAAAGCATGCGCTGAATGGTTAGAAACTCCATTAATACATATTTTTAACTTATTATTAAAGTATGAAATTTTCCCAGAGAATTGGAAAACTGCGACCTGAGCGCCAATTTTCAAATCAGGTAATGCAACTGATGTATCAAATTACCGATGTGTCTCAATTGTATGTGCTCCAGCAAAATTATTACACTCTGTTCGATATACTTACGCGGGTTTCGGATTAAAAATTGTATGAGTATTTCCAGGTATGTACCCGAAAAAGTTTAACTTGTTCTTTGGGGAAATATCAACTGGTTAAATAAAATGAAAAATAATGTACAACTTTTTAATTAAATAATAATGGAGAATCTTTTGTATAATTGAGAGCAGAATTAAACTTCTTCATTAATGGAGTCTAATGTGGCTATTATAAACCTAATAATAATTTTATATTACACTTCACACAGAAAATATGGTTTATGTATAATAAGAGGGTTATTTAGCTCAAATTAAATATTTTCTAACATAAAAATTTGTTCCATATAGAGAATTTTCAATGAAAAATAAAAAAATTGAACTTGCCAACAACAATGAAAATCAGTCATTATCATCCAAAATATCATAATCGTCATCATCATCACTGTCATCACCATTAATTGTTATTATGATTGGACTTATTTCGTTTATTTTATTTTCACGAGTCCACCAATCTTCTATTAGTTTCTCGCACTTGGATATACAGTTCCGCCACACTTCTGGAGTTGCAATTGAAAGTGCTTTTCGCCAAGTTTCCCGAACTGCGTCGTCACTATAACCATTAGGCCCAATATGGTTGTCATAATATTGTTTTGCTATTCCCCATATATATTTGATGGGATTAAACTGGAATTGATACGGTGGCAGACGTAAAACTTGATGACCGTAACTTTCAATAATCTGATCCACAACAAAGGTTTTTGGTTTTGCGTGTATATTTGCCAAGCGTAATAATTCTGATTTTAATATATACTAAGAAAATGGTATATGTTCCTTGTTCAACCATTATTTAATTTTATCAACAGTCCAATAATTTTTTGGACTTTTGTTTAATACTTCAGAATGGTAAGGTGCATTGTCTAAAATTATTACGCTGGGCTCACTTAAACCCAGAAGAGATTTTCATGCAACCATTTTACAAACATTTCTGTGTTATCGTGATAGTCACTGGATTTTGATTTAGATGAAAATATTAAATCAGTACCTTCTATAAAACCCTCTTGCATATAAAATTATATGTCGCTTCCCTTCTCCATCAGTATGTTTGATGGACTTTACGTTATTATCTTGCCATATTCTCTTGGTTCGTCTAAATATATAAAATTCGTCCGTTCTTCTTTAAATTTGGAACATTTTCTTAGAAAGTTAATTATCTGGTGCACGACAGAATTTCTTTCACAAAGGGCCTTTCTGTTATCCTCCTTTTGAAATTTGAATCCCAAATTATGTATCTCTTGCCACAGATTTGTTCTGCCAATGTCGTCAAATTTTCTATCTATTAATTCCGAGAGAATTGTATTTAAGGTCACATGTTCCTTATTGGCCCTCATTCGATAAATGGTATCACGAATTTCAAATTTCTTTCCATCTGGAATATCTTTCGTTTCCAATGATGGGCGAGTTTTGCGGTGATCTTCTTTCGGCAGTTCACTATTGTGATTTTGTAATACTCCTCTTAATTTGGTTTTCTTAATTTCTAGAGCATCGCATACGCGTTGTTGTACAGACATTACCGATTTTAAAGGACCGCTATTTTCTTTTTCATCCGTAAAATACTTATGTACACTACTAATTGGACTATCTACATCTAACACACGTCTAGGCATTTTTAAAATTTCCACTAAATTTACAATATACATACATACATACAATGTCAACACTTGCAAAGAATCAATTCAACTGCAATATTTGTAACAACCTACCCTACCCTAATGTTATTTTAATTTAAATTTAACCATTAGGGCAGTTTTACCTAATTTCTTGGGAAGAGGCTTATTGGAACTGGTTGTCAATGACTAATTTGCATAATTTTGTTAATCCGAAACCCGAATAAGTATAGCGGACAGACTGTAACACATGAGTTATTAAAGTAAAAGCCACAAGAACATTCTGTGCACAAAAGAATAAATAATGTTGAGAAACATGCAAGGTGCAGGATTGCAACGTATTTATACAAAAGACGCAAATTTTGCTCTACATCTGCGACAACTGGCAGCTCTTGCATTCTTACCCGAAGAAGATGTTGTTGTAACGTTTGAAGAGTTACTTGACAGCGAGTTTTACACGCAAAATGAAGATATGCTATTGCCATTTATAAATTATTTTGAAGATTTATGGATAAGCCGCTTAGATCGACGACACCAGAGGAGACAACCGCAAATTTCAAGAAATCTGTGGAATTGCTTTGAATTTATAGACGAAGATATGCATCGTACAAATAATTCTGTGAAGGGATGACACAACAGTTTCTCCTCTATATTAAATGCAGCACATCCAAATTTATGGAAATTTATCAATACGCTAAAAAAAGAGGAGAGTTTAAATTGTTTGAAAGTTGAGCAGTATATAGCTGAAAACGAACAGCAACGAAAATAATTTATAAAGATACGGCGAAACGAATAAAATCCATTTGTGAACAATATGGCAATCGTCCAAATTTGGAATATTTAAGGGGCATTGCTCATAACTTTCAATTTCAGAAATAAAACCCCAAATAATAAAAAAACGAAAATACAAAAAAAAAACAACAAAAACTAGAAAAAACTAAAAAAAAACTAAAAAAACTTCTAAACACGCCAGGTAATATTATCTGCCAGTCCTAAGCCTGGATAAAGTTTGATTTTCCAATGCTTATTGGTAATTATCTAAAGTAATAATAAACAAATCGTTTGTTTTTTTAATAAATAGGTATTAGAGACATACTTTAAAAGGTTACCTGCAATATAAAGATTTTCAAAACAAATCTATGAATACTAAATGTTACCAAACCCTTCTTATTACGATGCCCCCATTATAACACTTTAAAACCAATGATTGTTTTTTATTGGGACTAAGAGATAATAAAAGATAATAATAAATAATAGAAATATCAACATTGTTACGCGCTATTTTCCTACTCGCCTTTTTTTCGCGCGATCAATTGCTCGCGACCTTTTTTGGTCGGCGCTCTTTTTTCGCCGGCGACCTATTGACACGCGCCTATTTGTGCTCGACATTTTTTTGCGCGACCAAATATTCGCGACCTTTTTTCGTGACACCGTTCGCAGAAAACGTATACAAATACTTTAAATTACTTGTCTGATTTGGAAACTAAACAAATTCAATTTTTATATTCGAAGGTATGAAAAGTGGTTCATGTGCTGAGTTAGAAAAATTTTTAGAAAAAAGGCTTTTACATTTTGCTTGCCGACATTATGTATTTGAAATTATTCTCAGACATGTTTTCGAAGCTTCATGGCCAGTAACAACAGGACCCGAGGTCGGAATTTGAAACAGCTGTCAGCTTCAACTGACCAAAATAAATACTGCCACCTAGTGGACAGTTTATAAACCGTTTTAGGAACTAGTGAATCATCAAAAAGTACTCTGGGAACAACTTTTAAAAAATTTTTTTTTTATTTTTAGTGAAAAAAATTTCAGATCACAAACGACTTTATTTCATCTTCTAATTGAGATTATCAGACTTGATTACAAAAATTTGTAAAGTTTGAAAATCCAGCTATCTAAATATGCGATAGTTGTTTTTAAAAAATAAAAATTAATTGGTGTAATTTCAATTTGAATGTAAAAACGAAAATTTCCATGTTAAATGAATAGGAAATTAGAAACAAAGCAACCCCTTAGTGTTAAGCTATACAGTGCCTGCTTTGCAGAAAGATTTTTTTCTATCAATCACCAACATTTGGTAAAAGTTTAAAAAAAAATAAAAATTAGTTTTGCGTAAAATTCGAAAAAAAAATGATGGAAGTTTTCCCTATTTTTCCCTTCTTTCTTTTTCTCTACAGACTCAGAATAATTTTTTTCGATTAAAGGCGTGACCTTGTGAATCAATATATTTTCAAATGATTAAGAAACCAAAAAAGACAATTATTAAAAAAAAAATTACGAAATTTTTTGGGTACCCAATTTTGCTAGAAGAAATCAATTTATCAAAAAGATACCTTTTTTGTAGAGCTTTAAATTTTATATAAGAAACTGCAATGATCATTGCCATAAGTTACTTTGATACAGAGGTATAAAATTTCAAACACAAAATAATTTTTCCCATGTTAATTAAATGGGAAACGAAAAAAAAAAAAACTGCGATCTCTTAGAGATGAGCTGGAACGCCCATATTTGGTGAGGATTTTTTTTATATTAAATTAAAACATTTAAGAGGATAAGAGCACCCAAGTAGCCACCTTGTATACCATTCATCATTTTACTTTGTATATTATTTGAATGTTATGGATAACTTTTTTTTTATTAAATTTTGATTGATAATGATTAATTAATTTTATTAAATATGGATATTTGTTTAATGCATTACTCAAAAAAGATTTATTTCCTTAGAACAATAAAATTATTATATTTACTACTTTGACCCTGGTGGTTAAATTCAAATAAACTATATCGATACTACTAATAATTAGCAGGAAATTGCTGTTATCTATTGGCAAAGTTAAATTAAATTTAATACACTGTAACTATTAAACAGAAGTGTGCTCATTTACAGTCGATTTGGAAAATTCAAATCAGTTCAGCTTTACAGCATTTTGATTTTATTAATTAAATATCTGCCTCTATTCACATTGTGTGGATGCGTTACCAATTTTGTCACAGTTACTGTAACAGTTGTAAGGAAAAAAATATTTTGGATTTAAAATTACTTAAATTTAATGTTTTTGTTCAGAAAATAAATATTACCACTTTTGATTCATCACTGGTAAACAGTGGTTATGTTGCATGAATCATTTTATTTAATTTTTAAATATATTTTTTTTGCTGATATCAAATCTGAGATATGTTTTTCTTCAGCAGTATATATAACAGAAAACATTTTTAACAAAAAAAGTATACCAATATTCTAAACTAAAACATTTTATCGATATTTAGTTCTTTCACAAATTTTCTAATTAATTTACATATTAAAAGAATTTTTTATTTGTACAACTAGCGTTATTTTGCAAAATACAAACGACATTTTGAATACATAAACACTATTTATCAGCGTCTGACGAACGATTTAGTGCAATAGTATTAGAGACATTTTGCACTATTTCGGGCTATTCATACCACCTAAGTAACCATAGTTTGTCAAAATACAAACTACATTGGATATTGTTGAGCCCATTCATACCATTCCCATTTCTCATTGAAAATACAATTTAAAAGCCCATTTAACATATAACAAAGACAACGATTATAGAAAAGTACAAACGGCATAACCATAAAAGAAATTTCTTCATCGCGTTTTGTATTTCAAAAAGAAAGAATATACAAACGTCTTTTTGTTAGACTTATGACTTTTGGTACTGTTAATTTTCTGAGTTAGCGTTACAATTATTTAGGCTTAAGTTCTGCATAACTCTACTCATTCTATATAGTCGAAGCAATGAAGCACTAAAAAGGCCAAATTTCCAGGGTTTTTTCCATGCAAGTCGGATCGGATTGGGGTTTTTTGCATTTCGCTTGCAAAAATTATTTGTATCATTCCCCCGTAATTTCCGGGTCATACAAACCAGAAATTGCATTGCTGCAGCCAAAAATGCATTTAAAAAATGCATTATTTGAGAGGCCTTTTGGATGATTTTCAAAACTTAATAAATAAGTGTCAGAACTAGCCCAGATCGGGTACTCGGGGGTTTTCGAGGTCCCTGATCACGATTATGATGTCTAAATTGACCCACAGCCGACTTGGAGATTATGAACGTCGACGAACGTCATCTTCGTGGGACTCTCCCAAAATTCACGCGGGGGAGGAGGGCAACTAGGCGATCGGGTTTTTTTTGCGTCGCTGAATCCAAATATGGCATCGGCGAATACCCCCCCGGACACCTAGTGCGCCCAAACCTCGACCTGGACGTCATCTCTGAGAATTTTCTTCACAATATCGACAAGAACAACCCGAAAATGATTGAGCGGAGTTTTTTGGGGCGCTGAATCTAAATTTCACGTCGAAAACGACCCCCTGAACACCTGGTTCACCGGAACTTGGCCCTGCACGTCATCCCCGAGGGGTTTCCAGACACAATTGAAAAATACGAACCTAAAAATCGTTCCGGAGGGTTTTTTTGGGGCGCTGAATCCAAATTTCAACGTGGAAAACGACCCCCAGAACACTTGGTGCGACCTAACCTAGCCCTGAACTTCTTTACCGAGGTTTTCCAGACCCAATTGAAAAAGCATATTATAGAACTAATATTCTGTGGATGCAAAGGGGGTTGTAATCTGAACACCTATAGTTGCAGAAAGCACGGCCTACCTTGCAAATCTTGCCTGTAAAATTTTGTGAAGGTTCAACTTGCCTTAAACACTGAAAGATATTCAGATAAAAAACGTTAATGTGCCATAGACAGAGGCCTCAGATGGAAGAGATGTTCCCCGTATGAATACATCAGTCGATGACGAAGAAAATGACCAGACACATTTGAGTTATTAATTAATTAAGGAATGACAAACTTACAGGTTTATTGTATTCGTTTTAAGGTGAAGGGGGAGAAAAAGTCCTTTATATCTCACAAGGAAAGTCAATGTTTAATTATTTAACAAAACATTGAGTGCGAACCGGTTTTGAAGTGTCATTACTTAATCTTCAGGCTCGCCTAGTGGAAAGGAGAATATGTGGTGTAAGGTGTGTTAACTTGGAGCAAACGATATAATAAAATATTAAAAAAGAGAAAACTCACCATACTCTCCATCCACTAGGGGAATACTACAAAACAAGTTTCATCAAATGTGGGGTGAAATAAATTGTAAAATGAACAAAGTTAACAAGTAATAAAAAGTTAAAAATATTTGAAAAAACAAATATTAGTCAATTAAAATAGTAAAAAATTTAAAATATTCAAGACCATACAAAACAAATCACGTACATTAAACAGATTAAAAGATAAGGCTTATTTTAAACAACCTTGTTGTTTTTTTCAAAAAACTAACATTTTTGAAAGGAGACCTGTCAAGTTAAGGCCTCTACAGGTGGGTGGCAAGTATTAACAAAAAAATTCTTGGGTAAACCTATGACAGGGTATAGGTAATAAGATGTAAACCATGAGTGAAGAAATATTTATTATTTATTATATAAGATTTGGGCCATGAACCAATCACCAAGTGTATGTGATGTTGTAGGAAGAAGAAAGAAAAAGGAATGACTGGGTTAACTGTTGTGAAGCAACTGAAGAATAAAAGAAGAAAAGAAGAAAATGACGGATGTGAATATCACACAATCTAACCTAATCTTTAAACGTGCTCGTTGGTTTTTTGTGGGAAAAAAATTACTTACTGAAATGTACCCCTTGCAAGAAAATATGTGAATAAAAATAAAGCGGGAGGTTAAAAAGGTAACTTAGACTCATTAAATGACTTCTTGACTTATATTAATGACTTACATTCTAATATTAAATTCACATTAGAAATTGAAATGAACAAATCTATTAACTTCTTAGATCTTAAAATCTCACACAATAATAACAAGTTCAACTTTGACAACTATAGAAAGCCAACACATACAGGCACAGTTATAGACAATACCTCTAACCATCCAGCGACACATAAATTGGCTGCCTTTAATTGCTACTTAGAGAGGCTATTAAACATTCCTCTCTCTACGGAAAACTTCAATAAGGAACTAAATATAATTAAAACTATTGCTATAGATCACAACTTTGAACTAGATATTATTGATAAAATGCTAACACATAAACAAAATAAAATTCAACAAAACTTAGTTTATATTAACAATCCTAATATGGTACATGAACTAACCACCAGTGAGAAATACATTTCTCTTACCTTTATTGGAAAAGCATCCTATAAAGTGGCAAGCTTACTTAAAGACCACTTTAAAGTATCTTTCAAAACCCCATCCTCATTACATAAGTTATTTGTTCATAATAAAGATAAATTAGATCCCTTTGACTTTTCTGGAATTTATAAATTAACTTGTAAATCTTGCCATTCGTTCTATGTGGGACGCACATTTCGAAATTTCAAGATCCGTTTAAAAGAACATTTGCGTTGTCTTAACCAAAATACAACAGGTTTTTCACATTTTGCCAACCACCTACTGGACTCAAATCACGACTTCGATTCAACTACAGGTTTCGAAATCCTACATAGTTCCTACCATAGATTTACTCTTAATAGCTTCGAAAGCCTCGAGATATTGAGAAATTTAAAATTAAATCCTGTTGGTTGCTTAAATGCCCAGATAATGTCAGAAACTCCTCCTGTTTTCTCAACACTTATCTAAATTTATCGTTCTAACTTTCTTTTTAACCTCCCCCTTTATTTTTATTCACATATTTTCTTGCAAGGGGTACATATCAGTAAGTAATTTTTTTCCCACAAGAAACCAACGAGCACGTTTAAAGATTAGGTTAGATTGTGTAATATTCACATCCGTCATTTTCTTCTTTTCTTCTTTTATTTTTTAGTTGCTTCACAACAGTTAAACCAGTCATTTCTTCTTCTTTCTTCTTCCTACAACATCACATACACTTGGTGATTGGTTCATGGCCCAAATCTTATATAATAAATAATAAATATTTCTTCACTCATGGTTTACATCTTATTACCTATACCCTGTCATAGGTTTACCCAAGAATTTTTTTGTTAATACTTGCCACCACCTGTAGAGGCCTTAACTTGACAGGTCTCCTTTCAAAAATGTTAGTTTTTTAAAAAAACAACAAGGTTGTTTAAAATAAGCCTTATCTTTTAATCTGTTTAATGTATGTGATTTGTTTTGTATGGTCTTGAATATTTTAAATTTTTACCATTTTAATTGACTAATATTTGTTTTTTCAAATATTTTTAACTTTTTATTACTTTGTTCATTTTACAATTTATTTCACCCCACATTTGATGTAACTTGTTTTGTAGTATTCCCTAGTGGATGGAGAGTATGGTGAGTTTTCTCTTTTTTAATATTTTTTTTTTAATATTTTATATATCGTTTGCTCCAAGTTAACACACCTTACACCACATATTCTCCTTTCCACTAGGCGAGCCTGAAGATGAAGTGATGACACTTCGAAACCGGTCGCAATCAATGTTTTGTTAAATAATTAAACATTGACTTTCCTTGTGAGATATAAAGGACTTTTTCTCCCCCTTCACCTTAAAATTACCTCAACTCACACATGGCTACCTCCCTTGTCAATTATTGTATTCGATTTGAGGCCAATAAAAATTGTTTTACCGTAAATTACACAAATATTACGTTTCTATTCATTCTCTTTCTTTTCTCCTCACGTAATCTAGAATCAACAATTGCACACAGCTATTGCAGTATTGACGCCTCGGAGATGACGTCCAGGTCTAGATTCAGACGCACCAGGCGTCCATGCGGTGTTCGCCGATGCCATATTTGAATTCAGCGACCCAAAACCCCCCCCTTTAACGATTTTCGGTTCGTCTTTTTCAATTGGGTCTGGAAATCCCTCGGGGATGACGTTTAGGGCCAAGTTCCGGTGCACCAGGTGTTTAGGGGGTCGTTTTCGACGTGAAATTTAGATTCAGCTCCCCAAAAAACTCCACTCAATCATTTTCGGGTTGTTGTTGTCGATATTGTAAGGAAAATTCTCGGAGATGACATCCAGGTCGAGGTTTGGGCACACCAGGTGTCCGGGGGGTATTCGCCGATGCCATATTTAGATTCAGCGACCCAAAAAAAACCCGATCGCCTAGTTGCCCTCCTTCCCCGCGTGAATATTGGGAGAGTCCCACGAAGATAACGTTCGTCGACGTTGCTGTGAATCTGTGACGGCTGTGGGTCAATTTAGACATCATAATCGTGATCAGCGACCTAGAAAACCCCCGGGAACCCGATTTGGGCTAGTTCTGAGACTTATTTAACAAGTTTTGAAATCATCCAAGAGGCCTCTAAAATAATGCATTTTTTGAATGCATTTTTGGCTGCAGCAATGCAATTTCCAGTTTGTATGACCCGGAAATTACGTGTCTCTAGTTCTTGGATTTACAAAAACGCAGTTTTGAAGGTACACTTGTGCCTCTTGAGAATTTATCAGGCGATTTAGTTGTACATTTTTATCAAGTTAATTGCTTCATAGCATAAACTAACCATATCTTAGCAATATATTGAACTTGTCCGATTATTTCAAACATTGAATGCATTATAAAATATTTTATTGCGAATCACGTTGTACGCCGAAAATCATTGAATCTGATAGTATAACATACAGGGTGTATCTAAATAACACCGAAAAAATTAAAGGGGTGATTCTCTAAAGAAAATTAATGTGAGTGTTTGGTATAAATTTTTTTGAAAAAACCCTCCCCGGAAAAGTTACACCCCTTCGAAAATTAAAAAAAAAAATGGTTTTTCTTTTTTATTTTCCCTGTATATCAAGCTAAAGACACGAAACTTGGTAAACATTATCTGTCAATAAAAGTACACTTTTTGAAATTTTTTCAACCCTGAAGTATGCTTAGAAGGGGTTGATAAGATATTTTTTCTTACAACTTTTTTTTAGATGAAAATTTTTTCTTTAAAAAAGTATGACTGAAAAGCCCAATTCATTGACTAACTTTTTTATCTTTACAAGTTTTTTTCGAAAACTTAAGTATTTATGAGAAAAAAATAAATAAGCTCATGTAAAATAGCATTTTATTAAACAACAGCCAACCAAATTAGGATTCTTAAGACTTCTACAACTAAAAACAAAAGTGAACAAACAATGAACAAAAACCTGTCGAATATCGACAATACAATTATAATAAATGTTGAAAATGACCGCCTTCAGCTTCAATACAAGCATCTACCCTTTTCCTCATAGAATTGCGTATACGATGAAATATTCCTGGAGAATTTCTTATAGTTTCGCACCCTGCTACAATGCGGTTTCGCAGATCATCGATATTTTCAACTGGGTTTGTGTATATTAAAGATTTCAGATATCCCCATATGCAAAAATCCAAAGGAATAAGGTCAGGGGAGCGGGCTGGCCAGTTTACAGGTCCTCCTAGACCTATCCATTGATTGGCATACACCTCATCCAGGTAAGTTCTTGCACGTATACTAAAATGAGCTGGTGCACCATCGTGCATAAACCATAAATGTTGCCTAATTTGAATGGGAATCTCTTTAAGAAGAACAGGTAATTCTTCAAGGAGATGACAATATGCTTCACCATTTAATCGTAGCGGAAGAAAATGGGGACCAATTAAATGATTATCAAGCCCAAAGGTGATTGTTGTGAAAATTTCTAATACAGTCTCTTGAGAAACTCGCCTCGTCAGTAAATAAAATATTACCTAAGAACTGTGGTGCTTGGCCAATCATATTAATAAGCCACTGACAAAAAATCACACGGTGTAAAAAATGTCGAATTATTAACGCCTGCACCCGTTGAAGATGATAGGGATACAACAATTGTTCTTTCAAAATTCTAACAACAACGGAATGGCTTACATGTAGGACACGAGCTATTCTCCTGGTAATAGTTTCTGGGAATTCTTCAATTGAATTAAGTACGGCTTCTTCTACAGCTGCAGTTCTAACTTCTCTAGTACGACCAGAATCATAATAATCAAAATTACCACGTTCCCGCAAGCGTCGGTGAGTAGTTGTGAACGTAGTATGATGGGGTAGTCTACGCTGTGGGTACTGTTCAGTATAAAGTCTTTGCGCTTCCAATGAATTACCGTTAGCACGACCGTATGTAAAATGCCTATCTGCCACTTCCAAATTCGAATATGCATTCATATTTTCAATCAACTAATATTTCCTACAATACACAATTATAAAACTTGTGAAACAATAAGATGGGTAACAAAAAATGACACTACATAATCCTGGTATCAGTATTAATGTTTTTATGCAAAGCACAGGCCACTAGACTTGACGCAAAATACACTCGCGTTAGCTCATCTTTTTGAAAATGCATTGCATTCCATTTTTTTTTCTCGTAAATGCTCAAGTTTTAGAAAAAACTTGTAGAGTTAAAAAAGTTAGTCAATGAATTGGGCTTTTTAGTCATACTTTTTTAAAGAAAAAGTTTTCATCTAAAAAAAAGTTGTAAGAAAAAATATCTTAGGGGTTGATTATTTCAACCCCTTCTAAGCATACTTCAGGGTTGAAAAAATTTCAAAAAGTGTACTTTTATTGACAGATAATGTTTACCAAGTTTCGTGTCTTTAGCTTGATATACAGGGAAAATAAAAAAGAAAAACCATTTTTTTTTAATTTTCGAAGGGGTGTAACTTTTCCGGGGAGGGTTTTTTCAAAAAAATTTATACCAAACACTCACATTAATTTTCATCACAGAATCACTCCTTTAATTTTTTCGGTGTTATTTAGATACACCCTGTATAGGGGTAATAATAATCCATAAATACCTCATGTTTCAATATTTCATATTGAGATTATTCACTTTTTTAAATATTAATAATTTGTAAAATATTGGTGTCATTCGAAATCTTGTAACATAATCTTACTAGGAATAAAATAAAAAGAAGATAATCAGACTATCCCGGTCCACGAAATAAACTTAAATAAAACGACTTAAAGTAATCGATTAGTTTTTATCATAATCATCCCCTTAAGTACCCAACTCCTGAGAAATATTCAACATCGCCTTATTATAGGTCAGATACACTTAAAATTTGTTTTCATGTTTTAATTCTAAATCCTCACATGTGTATCACACCCTGTATACATATACAGTGTGTCTACTTAAGTTGGAACCATATGGAAAACATTTTTATTATTGATTTTAGGAAAAAAAGTTATTCTTGATAAAAAGTCCTGCATGACCCAAAACCTAAAATACAGACATCACATATCAAATTTTTCAAGCCGTATACGAGGTTTGTCAAAAAATATTAATTTTGCTCAAGAGTAAAGTACGTTTATTTTTGACAAAATCGAAAATTTTCATTAAGAAAAGTTGATTAGAATTGAATATTACAAATAAATATGCAATTAAACCGATCTATCTGAAAAAACAGATTTTCTTATTCTTTATAAACTCTACACTCTACACATTGATTGCAAATATCTGAAAACGTTATATATTACGTTAGCTACTATAAACATGATACGCTTTCCTTTTGTTGATGTTTGTGAAGAATTTAGCAAATTTCTTAATGAAAATTTTCGATTTTGTAAAAAAATAAACGTACTTTACTCTTGAGCAAAATTCATATTTTTTGACAAACCTCGTATACGGCTTAAAAAATTTGATATCTGATGACTGTATTTTAAGTTTTGGGTCATGCAGGACTTTTTATCATGAATAACTTTTTTTCCTAAAATCAATAATAAAAATGTTTTCCATATGGTTCCAACTTAAGTAGACACACTGTATAATTTTTTTTGCGTGTTTTCCCAGTTTATTGTATATAATTCAAAAAAGAAGCGTTTTCATGAAACTGGACTTTTTTCGCGATTACATCCTAATACAGTTTTGTCAAACTTTGTATCTTTTTCGCTAGAGCGGCCAAAAAAATTTATATATTTTACGTTTTTTCTCATTTTACATGATAATCACGCACTTTGGTGGAAAAATTTATTAAATGTAAGTTTTAGAGCGGAAAGTTTCCTGTTGAATCTGTAGAACATATTTTCCAAAAATCCATCGTTTCCTCCGTTTCACATGCGCGGAAAGTGAGAGTCGTTTTTTTAATAAATGATCGTTCAAGTTTTGTCAATGCAATTAAACTAGACATATTAATTTTATTTGTTTACTAACCATACAAAATATTTAATATCAACTTTATAACATGAGCTGTAGTGGCGAAAATGATGGTTTTTTTAGAATATCTGTTATATAGTTTCAATAGAACACTTTCCGCTCTACAACTTTACACCAAAGTTCGTGATTTTCTTGTAAACTGCGAAAAACCGCAAATTATATAATTTCTTTGTTCTTCAAAAGAAATCCATTAAAATGTTTCATAAAAAGGCACCGTTTTTAAGTGGAATTCAAAAAACGCCAAAAAAATGTATATATGTAGTCAAATAGTCAAATTTTATCAATGTTATCTGGGTGTTTGTGCTGTACTAAAAATTGTCGTTTCAAGGAACTTTTTTGTCTTATTCCGGTGGACTAAGACCGTAAGGCGCTTAAGTTGTTGAAATTTTAGGTTTGTGAAATAGTGTCGTTACTTGGGCTAAACCATGTAGATGACCTTCACTGGACCTGGTTTTTGAAAACCGTATCATATTGCCTTTTTATTTAAACCTTACTGTGTTACGGTCCTTCGACATTCTCATATGTAATAGCGATCATTTCAAAGGAAATTGTATTTAAATTCAATATTATTGTTCTTACTACGAATCTAGCTTATCTCGTATTGTGCCCAACTTTTTGATAATTTTCTAAAAATTTATCTTAAAGATTAATATCCATTTTCATAATATTCTCTTTGCTTATATACAAATTAACCATATATTGAGTATTTGGTATTTATTGTTTATTAATATTACATTGGCATTTAAGAATTAGGTTAGTCATTTCATTTGACACCTCAGGTTTACCAAAATTATGGGAACTTTTAAACTAAGGTACCATGACCTTGACTATGAATCTATCCTTTATTAATTAGCATATTAATACAGTAAAGGTATACTTTATTAGAGTATTGAAAACAAAAGAACAACATTATGTTTTGTGGTTCAAATGGTACCGTTAATCTGTCCTTTATTAACTAAGCCAATAAAATAGTACAAATATAGTATATTGGAGTATTTACAACAAAGGAACAATATTATATTTGATTAATTACGAACTTTAATCTTGAGAAGGGATTTATTCTGGAAAATTTGAGAATGATCTTCCATTTTGTTTTTTGACTTTGTTCTGGGACGGTGTCTTGACTCTTTTTGTGGCTTTAATAGTGAAAAATAAATTAGTAGTGTTTTATTGGAAAAAAATTTATTGTGAGATAAAATTACACCATAGCTATTTTGTGGATCTCTTACTAATAAAAAAATAACACTTAAAAAATGTCCATGTGGCCGCTCAACATCATCAGGTAGGATATAACCTTCAGCATTTTAATATGCATTGTTTTTTTTTATGCTTAACTTAGGGCTTACTCGTATTTTTCATTATGTTAGGCCACTTTGCTCTCACTTAACACCCACTCCGCACAATTTTACTCGCACTTTCTACTATTGCTTGAGTTTAGCTGTTAAGCACCACTGCTTTTACCACACACCTCCAAACAACGTCCAGAGTGGTAGATGAAATTGTTCGCAGTACCAGCAAAAGGACGTCATAGACTTTTAAGTGCATGCCTAACACACCTGCTCGCTTACATCCCAGCCTCTCCATTATCACTAGCCCCCCTTAGCTAGGGCGTAGATAAGGGGGGTAATGGGGGTAATTACCCCCCCCCCAAGTTATATTCAACTTTAATATTTTTTTAAACGTTATAATAAAAAAAGAGAAATAAAATAAATACAATAAAACAAAGAGTTTCTCATCTAAAATAATTTTCCTGCAAATTGAATATTAAAATTTATATACAGGGTCCCATTAGTGCGTAATTGTTCAATATTTAAATTTGAGTTATTGACAAAAAAAAAGTTTTAATAAAATATATATATATATATATATATATATATATATATATATATATATAATTTAACCAGTAATTTGTGGGTAATGCAGCAAATGAAAGATTACTTTTTTAAGTTTATTCCAAGCTTTCGGAAATGTTTATTTCCATCATCAGGGAGACTAAAATAAAATAATACCACATATGATGATAAAGTAAGGTAAAAATTTTTTTACTTACATCTTAATTAAGGTTGTTCATTTTGGTGGTATTATTCAGTTTAGTGTACAAAATGGACAAGCTGAAGTCAATTACAAAATAATACACACAAAAAATAATAACTACGATACTTTAAAAAAATATAAATATCGAAAGGTCAATTTGACAAGACAAGTAAAATTTTAAATAAATAACAAGTTATTAGAGGTTAGGAAATAAATGTGGATAATGCTATGTTTACATAACATTAATATTTTTTAAATGTTCAAAGAGTGATTTTTATATTAAATTAGCTCTGTATTATTTAAATTATGAATTTGGTTTGGTTTATTGTCCAAATCCAATAAATAAGAATAAATTTCACTTAAATTGTTAATATCTGTCTTTTTGTTCATAGAATTTGGTTCCTGTGAAATGAAAGCCATCTCCAAGAAAAGTCTTTTATGGTAGTTATTTTCAATGGCTAATATTTTAATTTCGTCATAATTTATATTATGTTGATATTTATTAGCATGTTCAGCCAAAGCACAACGTTCCGGATGCAGTCTGCAATCACTTCTGTGGGAGGAGATTCTACCTGAGATAGGTCTTTGTGTTTGACCAATATAGACTTTATTACATTCTAGACAAGGAATGTTGTATACAACATCTGATAATGATTTTAAGGGGGTTTTATCTTTGAGTTTAGAATAGATTGAGCCTATTGTTAGAACTGCCTTATTGGCTATTTTAATGTTACTATTAATATTTATAATTCTTGATAGTTTAGGTGTGATATCCTTGATGTAAGGTAAAGAGGTAAAGTGTATGTTATTTTCTTGTGAAACAACTAAATTCATGTTATTGGGAGCTAAGTTCCTTAAATTATTAAGTAGAGCAGTATTTTGGGTATGTGGTGTAAGATTATCACTGTTTTGATCATGGTTTTCAATAATTGGGGTGATTTCATTATTTTGTATGAATTCATTAACTGTATATGATGTACTGTATATAATTTTATTAAGGAGTGATTTTGGATATGAATTGACAATAAAAAGTTTATAAATGATATCTAGATTCTTTTTATGGAAAGACCGGTCTGAGATTTTCAAAACTCTGTTTTTTATTTGTTTTACTAAATTCACTTTCATAGATTGTTTATGGTAAGAATGATAGTTCAGGTATCTACCTGAACTGCAAGGTTTTCTATACCAATCGATAATGATTTTGTTATCTGGGGTTCGAATGAACTTGGTATCTAGAAATGGAACCGAGCAATTTTCATCTTCCCTTTCTATTGTAAATTGTATGTATGGATCATAGCTATTAAGAGTATTTACTATCTCGTCTAGGCCCCAACTAGGGAGTGTAAGGATAATGTCATCGACATACTTTTTTATAAAAGGTATATTAAAAGATAAAACTGGAATAACTGTGTCCAGTAAGTCATCCATCACATAAGCAGCTAGGATAGGTGAGATAGATGCACCCATAGGGGTACCAAAAGTTTGTTTATAGTATTTGTTATCGAATGAAAAATATGTATTATTAAATAAGAAGGAAATGAGATCTATGAAAGTTGATTGATTAATATTACAATGATTGCTTATGCGATCCCAATTTTTATAGATAGATCTGTGAACTGCATCTAAGTAAACATTACTGAAAAGAGATACTACATCCAAGCTAGCAATAACATGATCATTAGGTAGTGTCATACCATTAAAAGTTTGTGAGACTTCAAAGGAGTCTTTTATAAAATAAACATTATCATAGTCATAGGCTTTTGTTAAGATATCAGTAAGAAACGAAGCAAGAAGAGCAGTAGGGGCACCTATTGATGCAACTATAGGTCTAACTGATAAAGTAGGTTTATGTACCTTAGGTAAAGCATAGAATTTTGGTGATATTCCTTTATAGTTAGTTAGTTTCTTTTTTAAATTAGTATCTATTTGGTTCGTTTCAGCTAAATTCTTAACTAATTTGTTGCATTTTAGCTGAATTGATGCTGTTGGATCATTATTAATTTGTATATAAGAGTTATTATTTAGAATTAATTCATTAGAAAGATTTAAATATTGTTGTTTATTAAGAATTACGGTTATATTACCTTTGTCTGATCTAGTTAGGACAATATCAGGATTATCTTTTAGAAACTTTTTAGTTTTATTGTATAGATTATGATAAAAAAAGTTATTAGAGGTATTATTATGTATATGATTAGTAATAACGTTAGTTGTTCGAGCTATCATGATATTTTTTAAGTGTTTATCATTGATATATGAAGAAATATAATCTATATCAGCTAGAATGCTTTTTATGGAGATGTCTCTACCAACCACAGGTTCAATACTAAATTTTGGGCCTAGTGATAAGAATTTTAGAATGTCATCAGGAATTATTTTTTCAGAAAGATTTTTTATCCAATTAGTTTTAGTATTAAGTTTGATTTGTGATTCTTGAATTTTAAGATTATTAATTTTATGTATGTTGTTATTTTTAATTTTATGAAATAGTCTGTTATAATGCCTTTGTTGTTTATGGGCAAAAGTAGTGAAAATAAGTTCATTAGTTTGAGCAATAATTTCTGATTTCAAAGTTAGTAAAGAAGACTCTGATTGATTGATAATTTAACCATAAAATTCTAAAATTCTTATCACTAGGCCCAAAATTTAGTATTGAACCTGTGGTTGGTAGAGACATCTCCATAAAAAGCATTCTAGCTGATATAGATTATATTTCTTCATATATCAATGATAAACACTTAAAAAATATCATGATAGCTCGAACAACTAACGTTATTACTAATCATATACATAATAATACCTCTAATAACTTTTTTTATCATAATCTATACAATAAAACTAAAAAGTTTCTAAAAGATAATCCTGATATTGTCCTAACTAGATCAGACAAAGGTAATATAACCGTAATTCTTAATAAACAACAATATTTAAATCTTTCTAATGAATTAATTCTAAATAATAACTCTTATATACAAATTAATAATGATCCAACAGCATCAATTCAGCTAAAATGCAACAAATTAGTTAAGAATTTAGCTGAAACGAACCAAATAGATACTAATTTAAAAAAGAAACTAACTAACTATAAAGGAATATCACCAAAATTCTATGCTTTACCTAAGGTACATAAACCTACTTTATCAGTTAGACCTATAGTTGCATCAATAGGTGCCCCTACTGCTCTTCTTGCTTCGTTTCTTACTGATATCTTAACAAAAGCCTATGACTATGATAATGTTTATTTTATAAAAGACTCCTTTGAAGTCTCACAAACTTTTAATGGTATGACACTACCTAATGATCATGTTATTGCTAGCTTGGATGTAGTATCTCTTTTCAGTAATGTTTACTTAGATGCAGTTCACAGATCTATCTATAAAAATTGGGATCGCATAAGCAATCATTGTAATATTAATCAATCAACTTTCATAGATCTCATTTCCTTCTTATTTAATAATACATATTTTTCATTCGATAACAAATACTATAAACAAACTTTTGGTACCCCTATGGGTGCATCTATCTCACCTATCCTAGCTGCTTATGTGATGGATGACTTACTGGACACAGTTATTCCAGTTTTATCTTTTAATATACCTTTTATAAAAAAGTATGTCGATGACATTATCCTTACACTCCCTAGTTGGGGCCTAGACGAGATAGTAAATACTCTTAATAGCTATGATCCATACATACAATTTACAATAGAAAGGGAAGATGAAAATTGCTCGGTTCCATTTCTAGATACCAAGTTCATTCGAACCCCAGATAACAAAATCATTATCGATTGGTATAGAAAACCTTGCAGTTCAGGTAGATACCTGAACTATCATTCTTACCATAAACAATCTATGAAAGTGAATTTAGTAAAACAAATAAAAAACAGAGTTTTGAAAATCTCAGACCGGTCTTTCCATAAAAAGAATCTAGATATCATTTATAAACTTTTTATTGACAATTCATATCCAAAATCACTCCTTCATAAAATTATATACAGTACAGTACATCATATACAGTTAATGAATTCATACAAAATAATGAAATCACCCCAATTATTGAAAACCATGATCAAAACAGTGATAATCTTACACCACATACCCAAAATACTGCTCTACTTAATAATTTAAGGAACTTAGCTCCCAATAACATGAATTTAGTTGTTTCACAAGAAAATAACATACACTTTACCTCTTTACCTTACATCAAGGATATCACACCTAAACTATCAAGAATTATAAATATTAATAGTAACATTAAAATAGCCAATAAGGCAGTTCTAACAATAGGCTCAATCTATTCTAAACTCAAAGATAAAACCCCCTTAAAATCATTATCAGATGTTGTATACAACATTCCTTGTCTAGAATGTAATAAAGTCTATATTGGTCAAACACAAAGACCTATCTCAGGTAGAATCTCCTCCCACAGAAGTGATTGCATACTGCATCCGGAACGTTGTGCTTTGGCTGAACATGCTAATAAATATCAACATAATATAAATTATGACGAAATTAAAATATTAGCCATTGAAAATAACTACCATAAAAGACTTTTCTTGGAGATGGCTTTCATTTCACAGGAACCAAATTCTATGAACAAAAAGACAGATATTAACAATTTAAGTGAAATTTATTCTTATTTATTGGATTTGGACAATAAACCAAACCAAATTCATAATTTAAATAATACAGAGCTAATTTAATATAAAAATCACTCTTTGAACATTTAAAAAATATTAATGTTATGTAAACATAGCATTATCCACATTTATTTCCTAACCTCTAATAACTTGTTATTTATTTAAAATTTTACTTGTCTTGTCAAATTGACCTTTCGATATTTATATTTTTTTAAAGTATCGTAGTTATTATTTTTTGTGTGTATTATTTTGTAATTGACTTCAGCTTGTCCATTTTGTACACTAAACTGAATAATACCACCAAAATGAACAACCTTAATTAAGATGTAAGTAAAAAAATTTTTACCTTACTTTATCATCATATGTGGTATTATTTTATTTTAGTCTCCCTGATGATGGAAATAAACATTTCCGAAAGCTTGGAATAAACTTAAAAAAGTAATCTTTCATTTGCTGCATTACCCACAAATTACTGGTTAAATTATTAACTAGTCAGCAACGATTATCAACTCTCTTATATATATATATATATATATATATATGTATAGAAAAAATAGCAATATCTTGGGGATGCAGTCAAAAGATAAGGAGGGCTTTTTAGTAAATAAAATGCCCTCTTTTTTGTTTGTTAAGCTTTCGGAAAATGTTTATTTCCTTCATCAGAACATCAAACTGAGATTAATAGAAAAAGTTGACATCAAATACACAATTAAAAACAGGGTGTTGCGTTTGTGCCTGACAAATAAAAATGTATGTTTTTTAAAAAGAACACCCTATATTTTATTTTATGTTTAGATAGGCTTGGAAATACTGTATTTAACCCTAGAATGTTTTTAAAAAATATTACAGTGTTGCAAAACAATTAATTTTTATTTTAAATTAAAGAATGATGCAGACCCCAAATTAATTTATCATAATTTGGTAAGGTTACAATAATTTCAAAATTGTCTAATATACAGACTTATAAAATACTAAACTAACGAATAGAGGTGATATATCTGGTTTATTCTACCAGAGTGATTTGAAACATGTCTTAAATATGACTAATTTTATGTTCAATTTACTCAATTTAAACGCAACACACTGTATATTATCTTGGAATAAGATTCCCTATAAATTTGCCTATGTAACAATACCAATGTGTTAAACAATAACACATCAGTGCATAATTGATCGATAGCTGTTTTTTTTTTCATTTGGGATCATCGGCATCGACTACTAAGGCCATTAGCCTCGTGTTCTCTGTAAGCTTTGTTACTCTTTTCCAGCGCCACTTTAGAAATAGCACTATTAATTAGAACTCAACAGTGAATGGTCGAGTGGGGAATTCTACCAAGGTATCAGAATTAATTTAAAATAATTAAAAATAATAAAAAAATCCCGGCCAACGGTGGGATTCGAACCTGGGACCCTTG
Source organism: Psylliodes chrysocephalus (assembly GCA_927349885.1). Taxonomy (NCBI): domain Eukaryota; kingdom Metazoa; phylum Arthropoda; class Insecta; order Coleoptera; family Chrysomelidae; genus Psylliodes; species Psylliodes chrysocephalus. Next base: position 54,430,319 of record OV651817.1, read on the forward strand.
GATCCACAGGCGGAGACTCTACCACTGAGTCACCCATCCCATGATAGCTGTTTTATTATTAGAAATACAAATAAATGTTTAATATAAAAGTTGTATGACCATATTTAACAAATATTCTTTAATATACAGGGTGGTCCATAAACGAGATGCTGACCAAATCTATACTTTTTTAAAGCAAAACATCCTGCAGGTAGAAATACATATTTGATTGTTTTTACATCGTCAAACAATTTTAATTGACTTCATTCATTTGATATGTTACATATAGGGTGTGTCAAAACGTGAGGTTACGATTTTCTCAATTTTTTAAATGGAATACTCTGTATTAATTAATTGGTGGTATAACATATCGAGTGTTTCATTTAAAAAAAAAAATGAGAAAATCGTTTCCTTTCATTTTGAAATACCCTATATACAACATAGCAAATAAATTAAGTCTATTTAAGTTGGTTGACGATGTAAAACCAAATAAATATAAAAATGTATAAGTTTGGTCAGCTCTGCGTTTATGGACTATCCTGCATATTTAAGAACATTAATTAAACATGGTCATACAACTTTTATTTTAATTTGTTTTTCTTATTTCCAATAATAAAAAAGCTATCGATCAATTACTCACTATTGGGACATGTTGGTATCGTTAAATAGGTAAATTTATAAGGAATTTTATGCGAAAAAAGTATACAGTGTGTTGCATTTGAAAAAATCTTTAGAAAATATGTATTTATGAAATTTACTTTATCTCACCCTGTAGAATGAAAACTGGGACGTTTATAGGAAAATTGTATGTAGCTTTTCTTTATAATTAATTAAGATCTACAAATCCCCAAAATTGCGGTACTTTATTCTGAAATACCTTGTATAAATATATAAAAAATTGAAAACCTTATTATAAAACTCAATCTATCTTTTGGAAATACACATATGAACCCTAGACGTTGCATTGGTACCAGGTTCTAAGATAACATGGTGCGAATTCACCAATAATGTGAGAACTGTTACCCTCTCCCCCAAGAGAACAACCTAGCTACGCGCTTGGCCTGCTGTGGAACACTGGGAGCCGATAGCGAATCTCTAGGTTAGAGAAGGCTATTCAGGATTAATAAGGTAAGATAAATCCATTTACTTCTACCACCAGCATTGACGCCACCTCCTAGAAGTTAAATATTTATAAGTTTTATATTAAAATTAGACATAAACCTACCCTTAATGGCACGAAGCCCCTTAATTTAACTAATATTAGTTGTAAGCCACAAGTGTCGACACTAGCGGTAGTAATCTATCTCCCTCCTTATCTCTTATATCCGGAGATAGATCTTGATAGTAGTACATATAACCAATGAGTTATACTGTTAGTATTCATTAGCATAACACCTGCGAATTCTTTTCAGTTGAATACCAGCTAGAAATAAAATCTTATCAATCTGAATAAAGGTTATTATTTATTAATTATATATTTACCAAGCCTTTTTTTCCTTGAGATAAAAGGTTAAACCCACAATAGACTAAAGACGAAACCTTTTGCAGCTAACAACTGTTTGAAAAATGTATGTAAAAGAACCAAGGAAATGTATTTATATAAAATTCTACTACGGTCAGGAAATGATACTTGTTTAATAAAATAGTATTGCTATTAGAGATTTCATTGTCCTTATAAAAGTTAATAAAACATTGTTTTAACAAACCAATCTTAATTATTTGTAATATTAATTGTTCATTCTAAATTTAGTCATCAAAACTTTATAAAGTAATTACAGAGATGTGATAGTGTTATCATTTGCATATTTCGTTTCAGAAACAACCATTGTTAAAACTCGCTGTATGAATAACAGATAAGTCGAATTTCTCAAAACGATGGGTGTTGATTAGACGACCGACAGTGCGTACAAATTGAAATGGCAGCAATCCATTAGAGCCCTTTCCATGAGTTGAAATTATGCCATTCAACTGCCAGTCAAGACTCACTCATTATTCATCAATGCAAAGTTTTTGTCGCCAATTTAGCAGAGTCATTAATTATAATTGGTATAAACATTAACCTAAGTAATTGGGAATCGGGCAAGTCGTCTACGTTAAGCTGCGGAGTTCTAAATCAAGTGTATACGGTTCGTGGGGCTGGTGGCAAACTTTCTCGGGGGTTGATAACACTTTTCACACCATTACACCACATTATCGCTAAGCTATAAACGCTGTATCTAAGCAGTTTTTCGGCTGATATCGTGGCACTGGCATGTCAAACGTACGAAGGTTTTAGATGAAGCGAACGAGGCACATAACTGTATATTTTGATGGAGTATCATAGCTAGAGGGGTCTTTACTTATTACCATCAGTCGTTCACGCAGAAATTTTGATTGGAATTGTTAAAGTGCTATTATATTTATAAATTGTGTGATTTATTGTAAACGTTTCTGTTTTACCTGCTAATTCGTACTCAAATCTACTTAATTTTATATAGAACAACAATACAAAAGAAAACGCGAACAATGAAGCTTTAAAAACCATTTATCAGGAGATATTTATAATAAAAAAAATGGTTTCATTTAATTTGCATTTTGAACAGCGAATCTTTACTCGTGCTTTTAACAATATACAGCATCATTGTTGTCTATCCGTCATATACAGTAAAATAGTATTTAATATATTATTTTTAAAGTTATTTTTTTTCTCACCTTTAAAATTAGTTAAAGTTTGTTGTTTTAGATAATACGAGCTTGCGATCATAACCAATTATTGAAATTTACACTGATTTAACCGCTTCTTTGTTTTTGTTTTTTTATAAGACTATATTCACCTTTTGAACTGACAACTAGTGACAACTAGACATAACAATCCGGCAGGCATTTTAATGTCTGCGATATTTGAAATGACATAGTATTTTTTTGAGGGCCGTCCCTGTTCCCTCAGTTTTTTTTTATGGAGAGCTGTATTCATTTATTGTATTTTGATTGCAAAAAAAATTGTATCTCTTATAGTATTTGAGTAAAAAAATGTTTATGGACTGATGTGTAACAACCACCGTCACTTAGAAAGTAACTGCTGTCACTAAATAACAATGTAGTGGCCAAAAGGACTCTAGTCATCAACGGGAGGTACACTGTAAGTGTAAAGGCAGCGACTGTCACCAGTCACAGTCAGGGAAAAAGGTCCTTAGAGCTTATTCACTCACACCGTGACAAAAAAGAAGAAAAAAGAAAAATAAAATAATAGGTTTAAAAATAAAAGATTTTTACCCCGTGATTAATAGTGCGAGCAAGTTAAGGAAATGGTTTGGCAAATTGATCGACACCTATAGTCCTTACTCGGGGGTAGGTTCGCCGGGGCTTCGCAAAAGTGCCCGGAGTGTCTTTTGACGAAAGGGGAAGGTAGACCTAATGAGGATGGAATATATATTCCACAGTTATGTATATATTGGTTAAGAAATAAAAGAAACACCTAAATAATTATTTAATTATCGAACTCTGAATTTAATAGGCTAGCTTAGCTGGACTAGGGGTTGTTCCTCTTTATGGAACTCGGGCTGAACTTAACAACTCGTACCACATATAAAATAAAAACAGGTGAATGTTTAACAACTTGATATATTTAACTCAATATATTTAAACATGTAACAATTTTAAATATGAAAAAAAACGATCAAATAATATCATATGTTTAGAGGTACAAGATCCACCCTGAGGTTCTCGCCTGACTCGGTGAATCAGCCGACGATAACTATTATAAGAATAAATAGCAAAACGTGTCAGAAATCTCGTTGGATCTTGTAGCTACCAAAGTCAAAAAAATAAACTATATCACTTCCTATAAAATCTACGAAGAAAGGTAACTAAATAATTTGGCAAATGAAAGGAGAACTGTCACAATTTTAATATAGTGAAAGAGAAAGGTTTATCTTTCACTTAATTTAAAATTGGTTGGCTGATATTTATTACTTAATCACAACTTTAAAAATTACTTTAAAATTCCCGTGGGTAGTCGAACAGCGTAACGCCCGGCCCACTCTGTAACTGTTCTTCCCTTCGTTCCCAAATCATTTAAATATTAGTTGAGACGTGCTTTCTTTGAATATTTTTGATCAACTCATATATTTAATTTACTTTGATATTATAATTACTTTTATTAATATTTCTAGGTCAAATGAAGGAAAGTACTTGAAAATTTATATGAGATTTTTATGTAAAATCTTTAGATTAATTAAAATAATTGCCAAATTATTACAGACGGTTAGTGACTTAATTTTCAAGAAAACTAAATTGACGGTTATAACTACCGCAACCATATAACTGTCGATTTTAACGCTATTACAATAAAAAAAAATCATCAAAAGACATAAGTAACTACTGAAAAATAATTCGAAGATAAGAATAAATTTTGTTTACACCTCCTTCGTTCATGCAGTTTTCAATTCGGCTCAAGAAATAGAAGTGTATCCTTTACAACAGGGGCAGATGGAACCCTAGGACCGTCGCGGAAAGTAAATTAAAACGGAAAAAAATAAAAAAGCATTTATTTTTATTTTTTTATTAATAAATTAATCACAAATTATTTTAATATAACTGATAAATAAAAAACAAACTCCATTTTTTTACATTAAAATATATAGGTAAAAAAGAACCAACAATAATTATTATTACATATAGACATAAATAAAAAGGAACTCTTCATTTTGTTAACACAATTATCACAAATAAAAAAATCTGATGTGTCCAACACATGACTTTCCTATCTAGTTATTATAGGCTTTTTCCGGTTATTTTGTACAACCTATTGCAGCACTGCATACTGAAAAATTTAAATTTAGCACTTTTCCTACAATTTTTCCATTACGGTCCATTTTAAAATAATTATGTATAAACAAAAATTATAAAGATCGATACCGCAAACAACTTTTCGTTCAATAATTTTCATAAAAATCAGAATTTTGCACATTTTGTCAAATTTCTCGAATACGGACCATTTGAGGAAATTTTAACATAAAACAAAAATTATAGATAATAATATTAGAAGTAACTTTTATTTGAACAATTTTCTTCTCCAAACATAAATAACATATATTCCATAAAATATAAAAACGGCCTCCCATAAAGTACCCCCCCAGATGTTCCGACTTTGTACAAAATCTAATCATTTCACGTCAGGCCGAAATAAACCTTAAGTTTAAAATTTAATGTTTTTTTCTTTATCCGTTTTTGAGTTTTCTTCAAAATTCGAAATTTACACATTTTCTTAAATATCTCGAATACTGTCCATTTTAGAGAAATTATGTATAAAATTAAAATTATAGAGAATTATATTATAAACAACTTTTATTTAAACAATTTTTATAAAAAATGATTTTTTTACATTTTGTCAAATTTCTCGAATACGGACCATTTTAGGAAAATTTTGCATAAAACAAAGTAGTTTCTGCATGGACGCAGATCAAAGTTGTTTAAGGGTGGTGAAAATTTTATTTACAAAATAATTCACTGATATACATTTATATTTTAAAGAATATCAAATAGGGCCAGACATAAAAAACAAAAAAAAAAAAACAAAAACACCTACCTATAAATGATGATTTTAATGGATACTTATTGAAAACACAGACTAAACAAAAATTTTAGGATTGAATATCGAAGCGGATTTGCAATTCAAATCTCATAATGATTCGTTTTCAAAAAAACTTACTCGCATCAGGTTGTTATTCCATTAGAGCTGCTTCTCTTCTTTTGGGAGATTGTTCAGCAAAAAACGCATATTATTCATTAATTGGCTTTAATTTACGATATGTTGTTCAGTTTTGGAGAGTGTTCTCTGTCGAATTATTTTATATAAAGGGTCTCATAAAGAATAAGACGTACACTGAGAGAAAAAAGTAGTTTATATTTAAAATATTGTAAGTTAGGAAGAAATTCTTTAAATATTAACTGAGGAAATTTATTAGTACCATAATATTATAATTATTAATAAATATCTCCCAAATACGAGTTTTTCTTTAACAAAACATTTGTTACAGTAAGGTATAGTAGATATTAACAAATATTTTACTCGGCAATATACGTATATTTAAAAATAACTATCATGTTTATCTAAACATTACAAATTTCTTAATATTAAAATACAACAATTTAATTATAACAATTGTGCTTTCGCGCTCTACGAAATAAATAAATTTTTATATACAGCTATGATAAGTTAACTGTTAGCAAATATATTTTTAATAATACCCAGACTCATCGTCCCCTTAATGCGCCGATCTCAATGTTGCCATTCACGTTTTGTTATTGCGCTATCATAGGAAATGTAAATAATTCAAATTACCTATTAGGTACTATTTTGCAATATTTTTCTATTTATCGTTAACATAAAATTATTTTAAAAGTTGTTTGCTGTATTACTAGTGGCCTATAACTAATTATTGTATTATAAATTTGCCTTTTTTTTAAGTGTTGACTTATTTAGAGCTGTAATTTAAGGATTTTAAGAAATTAGGCAATAAAAAAAATTGTCAGCTAAACTTTGGATCATAAAGAACAAATTCGAGACATTGCTAGAAGGGTTTCCCCCACCACAAATTATAAAAAAAATAAATAAGCGTTGTTTCAAGTCATCCCAAAGTTGGGGTGACTTGAAACATTCATATATTTCGATTATAGTTTCAATTCTGCTAGACTTGGGATGACTTGAAACAATAAAATAAATAGTTTAAACACTTCCAAATTGCTACCAACATCCACAATATTTTTTAAAGAAAGTTGCATGACTTAAAAATCTTTATTCAATTAACAGAACATAACAGAAAAAACTAAACTTATTTTCTTCTAATAATAAAAGTTTTATGACTTACAAAATACAGAAACAAAATACAGAACAAAAAACTAAACTTATTTTCTTATAAAAGTATTATGACTAACAAAATACAGAAAGAAAATACAGAACAAAAAACTAAACTTATTTTCTTATAATAATAAAAGTTTTATGGCTTAAAATATAGACCCCTGATGCGTAAACTTCCTCTTCTGAGTGTCTCTACAGATTTTAACACTTCTTTAATTTCCTCCTGTAAGACAATTCCGATGTCTTCAATTGCCGGAAAAATGAATATATCGTGACTTTTTTGAGAACGTCTAAGAAATTTGCAAACATAGGAACCAGATTCTTCCGATAAAATTTTGGCCACATAATTTTTATCGGTGCCGTTGGTTGTCTTTAATGTTACAGGCACATATTCTCCAACTAGAGGAATTGTTCTTGTTCCAAAATTTTCCTCGCCATTTTCGTTTTCAGTATTGTTAATAACTTCTGAGAGAACACTTTGTTCGCCACCAGAAATTTCTTCTGTATCTTGTTCTTCTTCCGGGAGCGAATAATCGTTTTTCTTTTGTGTATCTTGCTTGGCCCTTTCCTTTCCAACTGTCTTTCTTTTCTTAACCTTTGGTTTCGGAACATTCTCCTTTTCTTTTTCCTTTAGTTGGTCGTAGGAAATACTTTCACCTGGTGCAACTGTCAATTTTTTCTTTTTTCCCGAAGTAGATGGTTCCTGAAGATTTCCGTAACGTGCATTTTGAAATATCTCGGACATCGATATTACAATGTTGTCTTCAATAGCTTGTTGTTCTATATTTTCATTTTCTTTCAGAAGCGTTTTAAGAATCTTCTTTCTATCCAAAATAACTAGGCCAGTAGCCATGAAGCCACCTTTTATATTTTTCTCATTGGCTTCCGTATTCTGTAGAGCTTGATTCAACAGCCTAGGAAATACGTCTTTTCTAAACACCCTTGTTATGCATCTTCCATGCTTGAAGAGCTTTTCGCCACTGTTATTTTATGGGCCTAAACATGCACACATCTAACGGTTGAGTTACGTGTGTGCTATTGGGTGGCAGTAAAATAAATCTGATGTTATTCGATTCGCATAGTTGTATGACGTTTAGTGATAGGTGTGAAGCTAAATTGTCTCCAATAATTACTTTGGGTCCTGGTGGCAATGTTTTGAAATATAGAAGAGCGGTAGTTAGGAATCAGTCTTCAAATAAGTGCATATCGAACCAGCCTGATGAACTCCTGTTGTATCGAGCTTTTTCTGGACCCCTCTCAGTCCATGTGGTCCATGGATGGTCTGCTTTATAAACAACGTAGACAGGCAACATTACTCCTGAGGCAGAACATGAAAATATAACAGATGTTGCGGATTTTGAGGTGTCTTGAATTTTTTCGGCCCTTTTGGACTTTCTGCGAAAAATAACTTTGACCCTTCCTGGATCATCGGTAAAATTAGTTTCTTTGTAGTTAACCATTGCTGCTGGATCAACGTCTACTAAGGATACTGATAAATGGTCAAAATATTGATTTATTATGGCATAGTTGATTTTAGCTCTGCTTTGTTTAATTGACTGTAAGAACCTTGTGGATATCTCATTTCCGTGTCGCTCAATGAAACTCATATACCACTCGTGACCTGGTCTGTTATCTATAAATTGTTTAATATTGATTCCAGACCGATTTAAAAAATTTTGCACCAAATCCCTAACATCGGGTTCTTCATACGGGAATCCCCAGTCAGAAGAACAAATAATTGCACGAAGAATAACTATTTCTTGATTTTCCAACAATGCAGTCTGTTCGCCATAGTTTGTTGAATGTAAATTTTTACATTTTCTATATAGCGTAGTATATGGTATTCCATATTGCTCACCAATACTTCTTAGGGTTCCTTGTTTTTTTTTATAGCAATCCATAGCTTTTTTAATGTCTCTTTGCTAAAATCGGCATATCTTCGGCTTCCAGGTGTTCTCTCATATTTTCTGGGCATGTTTCAATTCACCCCTGAAATGACAATAAAAAATAAAGTCGCACGCCACTGCTTTAATTTTTATTTTATTTCAAAAGTAAGGTTATGAGCATTATCACAAATAAATATCTAAACTACAAAAAAATATCAATAGCGTAGGGCATCAATCACTTTTTCTACCCCACAGGAAGTAATCGACAGTTTAAAAAGTGCATTTTCTTACCTTTTATTTCAATAATTCTCAACAGTCAAGAAACAAACTTCTGCGCTTTAAAACATGAATTATGTGAAGTACGTAGTCTACAGAAAGCATTAATACAATATATTATCGATTCTAATAACTAATAATATTTCTGCTACCGAATAAAAGATGGCGCTGCAATTTGTTTCAAGTCACCACAATGTTTCATTTCACCCCATTTTACGGTAACTCGAATAACTTTGAAAAAGAAGTTGGGCACCACTATATTTAAAGCTTACTATACTTGACTTAAGATTAGTGATAAAAATATAGAAAATCACTAACCACTAACAAATTATATTTAAACCATGCTTTAGATAAGGTAGTAGCAAATTCTAATTCACATAGTTTTACTAAATTCAAATTTAAGATGATTTATTCAATTGCACTTATCTTTTGTTAAAACGAGGTAATATAAAGAATGTTTAATTGCATGGTATATCTTCAGGCAACTTCTTCAAAGGGATTCGGGATCCTTATTCGTAATTCTGCAACTTGAATGATCTCGTGATATTTGGTATTCTAACTTAAACTCGAAACTGTTTAGATCTTCTAGAGGTGAATTAAACCACGGTTTTCAGATTGTACCAAAACCAAAACATATAAAAACCATAAAACTTCTCGATATGAATTCAAAAACGTCTTGAGAGAAATTCAAAACGTCTAGATATAAATCCAAACAAACCGTCTAGATATAGCCATGCTAAAAAGAAAGGGTTAAAATGTAAAGACAGGAAATAGGATTTGGATAAAATGATTTAACCATCAAATAAACAATTTAAAACTATTAAATGAATAATTTTACGAAGACTAAAATTAATATGAAAAGAAAAACTCTTATTTAATACATTTAAACATAATAAAGCATAATATCTCATTCCAAAAAAATAATATATAAATTATCCATGTGTTATCTAGTGTTGATATTGAGGTTATGTTTGGAACTTGACAATTATTTAAGAAATCTTTCTATAAAATATATATATTTAACAATATATTAGTATTTAAACTTATTTACCTTATAAAATCAGACGGATTTTACGATAGATAAAAATCAATTATTACATCGGATGACCAAGATATTAAAATGAATGTGATCTAGTTAATATATTCAAATCAAATGAAATACGAACTAATGACACAAGGCTTAAACGACAAATGACATTTCTGCCGTGCTAAGCACAAAGGTGGTAACTGAGTTTTTAAAGAAAAATGAGTTTTCGATTATAATACATTAAATTATCAATTTTTAACATTATTATTAAGTTACTAAGCATAAAAATTCAATATTTTATTTAAAATAGATCTATACAAATAGTCGTAACTTTCTTTTCTACCTCAAATACTACGTTAAAGTGCCGTATCTGCAAAAACTTAGCTTTTTTTATTGTTTTTGAAAACAAATACGTCCATAACCCTAAGTATTTTTCAGATACGTCAAAAAAGCTTTAGTAAATTTGTTAAAAATTTCAGTAAAGTTAAAGTAGAAAAGAGAAGATTGGCGATATTTTATAAAAATTCGTTTAAAAACCCTCATTACTAAATCGTTAATTTCCTTAAGGTGAAATTAATTAAAGACGGTATTTTAGAACCAAATAAGAAAAAGACTGCTAACGGAATTTCCAAAGATTAAAAGAAGCCTTCAAATGGTATCGTACCAAAAACCAGCTTAAAATTTTGGGAAGATTTAGCGAAAAATTATTGTGAAGCTGATAACGATGAAGTAGAAGATTAAAGTACTGAGAACTTATATTACTAACAGATTTAATGTTATGCAATTCAATTATCATCTGCAGCTTTTATTTCTTTCCTTTCTTTTTTATAGTCTATTTTTTTTGTCATTTCCTAAAATTGGTTAATAACAAAATTAGTTAACTTATTACTATAGTACCTCTTTATTAAAGATTTCAATTTATAAAACAAAAATAAAATAAATGTGAATGATCATTATTTAAATACGGCAATATGCTGTAGTAATAAACAATTAAAAAAATAGATTATTAAGTGGTAAGGTGAAAAGATTATGATTTTTATATTAAATCTTTAATTATCCTGAATAAAAAATTAAAAAATCTTAAAATTAAAGTATTATCTTTCAAAATGACTATAAACAGTCCCACCTGGAACTTTATTATGTCGATTTTCCGAACCACAAAGTTGACACATCGAAATATCTAAATTTCTCGAATTCAAGTTTATTACAGTTACCACCTTTGTGCTTAGCACGGCAGATTTGAGTAGAGGTGATTGTGTCAAAATAACGAATAACGGTTCCAACCGTTACATACAATAATAAAAACCAGTTTTCGTGTGTTAACTGCTTTCTCGTATTAAGACCGCTAGTAAGCCACTAGTAAAGGTAGGGTAAAAGGTCATTGTTAATACAAAAAAAAAAAATTATAGGCCAGCCTAAATTCACAGTCTATTATAAAAACAACAGTAGGTGTTTAATCAGAACATATCAAAATAAAATCTTGTATATCAAAGTTTAATTATTTATTTCGCCATAAATTAAACAGTTGGAAATAGAACGACTCTGGTCGACGAACTTGAATACTGCAACTCAGCGAACATATCTAGTTCGTTGTTTAATTAATTAGCAAAGTTTTGTTATCATATTTATATTATTGTTAAATTTTGTACAATATTAATAATTTATAAAATATTAATTTTTTTAATAATAAATGCTTTTTAACACCTCGTTTTGTCTTTCCAACATCCTTATAATTAATAATAAAACTATTAAAAAATAGTCCTTATTTTTTGATACAAATTATTTATTGGTCTTCCAAGCAAAAGTGTAAAAAATATTAAATTAATAGTCCAGTCAATAAATAGTACAGAAAAAATGCCTACAAAAACCGAAGAAATTGACAAAATAGCAGAAGATCAAGAAAAAATTGCTAAGCAAATAGTACAATTGCTAATCAATGGCAAAAACGACTGGTAATCTAGAAAAGCAGAAGAGTGTATTGGAAATAAAACTAAAGAAAGAGAGATTTTTAAAGCAATCGAATGAAAACCTTGAAAATAGGTATGGCCGATCTTGTGCATTTTACAAGTCAGTATTTTGATCAAATAAAATAGAAACACGATGAATACAAGAAATATCTTAAAAATTGTTTAAAAACAGAACCAGGTATACAACCAAATAGTAGTATTGAAAAAGTGGAATAGCAACTTAGAACTAAAAAACAAATGGTAAAAATAGAACAATTAAAACGCACTATCCAACAATTACAACAAGAAGCAACCCAATGTAAAACAAAATACAGATATGAGGCATTCACTAACAAAGTGTAGAAACAATGGGATGCAATATAAGAACTAAATGAGGAAATTATGGTATACTAAATGCGTTTTACACATGAGTATTTTGTTATGGACAAAAATTTAAGTATGGAAAACCAATATGAAATAGTAATCGAAAAACTGAATACAAAAACAAAAGACAGTATTAAATCCAATGTACTATCACCAAAACTAGATAGCTCCTTCTTTGGTGGCAACTATGAGAATTGGTATTCCTTCAATGATATCTTTCAAAAGGTTATATACGAAACAGAAAAGATGCAATATCTAACAAGTTAATACAGCACTTTAAAATTACTAAAGATAACTGAGATCGCTTGAAACACACTACAGGATAGATATGAAACCAAAAGCCAGATATGATCTACATTAATAGATATAATGGTATATTTACCAGTATCCAAACGAGAATCGTCAAATGATATCAAGCTATTACATGATGTAACCGCTGAAAGCCTTGAAGCCATAAAGAATTTAGGAGTCAAAACGAAATATTGGGGTCCATTACTAACACGTATCATAATGCGAAAGTGAGATTCAGATACAAACAGAATTCATGGGAAAAGCCTAACCGAATCAAATAAGATACCACATTTTGAAGATGTCATAAAGTTCATTGAAAGGTGGTACCAATCACTAGAAAAATCTAGTATCGTTATTAAGCCAAATGAGTTTTCCCAGACTGACTTAAAGCCAAAAAGTCAGGATTGCGGGTATTGTAAGCAGTAACATAGCATATACCAATACATACAATTTAGAACATTGTTTGTAGCTGATAAAAACCAGTTTATCAGAAACAATCCACTTATGTTAAAACTGTATGACACACGATTCAAAGGAAACATGTTATGTGACATCACAGTATGCTGCATAAAGACATAAAAGAATAGCCAAGGGTTGCAGAACACGCTAGAGTTGCGAGACTTATTAACAGTTTACGATGCCAGACCAATACTACCATAGTAGCCAGTTAGCTCTCTCAATGTGAACCTGTATCTAGGTTGACACGTATAGGAAGAGAAGGTAATATAGTGTTAATACCTACGGCTATGGTAAAGGTACAAAATTCTAATGAAATGTTCCATATTCTACAAGTGCTAGTTGATCAAGGGTCGCAGTCATCCTTTATCACCGAAGAAGCAGCACAATTTTTAAACTTACCAATAAAAAGAATACAAGCAGATTGAGAGATGGAGAACCAAAAATTTCTAAATGGCAAATTGAAGCTACAGTAAAACCACGATTTTCTAGCAACTATACCTTGACTTTAAATTTACTTGTACTGCCCAAACTATAGCAAATTAAGTTCATAGCTGATCCAACCTGTAACAAACCTGGTCCAATTTATATACTTTTGGGAGCAGAAGAATATGCCAAAATCATACTTCCTGGCTTCCACAAAACTGAATATGGTGTAATTGCACAAAATACCGAACTAGGATGAATTATGTCAGGTCTCGTCCAAAACGCTAAGTCGAACACCATAAATGTAATAAGTACTATAGAAGATAAACAGTTAACAACATTTTGGGAACTCCACCCAAATATGTAAACCAAGATAACCAAGTATGTGAACAGTTTTATCAACTCACTACCAAAAGAAACGATGAAAGCTACACAATAAGAATTCCGTTTTTAAACTCGGAACCTATACTAGGTAACTCCAAGACGAGAGATGTGGCGAGATTGATCCAATTAGAACAGAAACTGCCTCGAAACGAAAAGCTAGATACTAATTACAAACAGTTTCTTCGAGAATATGCAAATAAAAAACTAGCACAATCTGAATAATTAAACCAATCCTTGATTAATAGTAAATTTGTACATAACCACAGCAAACTATTGACTCTTAACCCGTTTATAAATAATGTAGAAATTATGAGAGGTAGGGGAGACTGGAACATTCTCAACTATCGTATACTAGAAAATACGCCATAGTCGTTCCACACCATAGTCACCGCGCCATTCTCATTAATAGAGATGCTTACCAGCGAACATTACATAGAGGAAAACAAGCAACATTAACCTATCTAAGACAAAGATATTGGATTGTTAATTGCAAGAAAGCCATCAAGTCTATCATTCATCAATGTACCACAACATAATTGCCGTCACATGACACGATCGCAGAAAAAACTGTGTTTAAATTTACTGATAACTTGAAAGATATACGATCTGAAGAAGAGGCACTTTAAACAAAAATTAAAGAAACAACCTGGAGAAAACTATATCAGCATACGTATCTGTCTAATAGGGTAACAACAGTGATCATAGGAATCGTAGCCTTATGTTTATATGGTTTGAACACCGAATATATTACAAGAGGAACCAAAGAATCCAACGTCAGTCAAATTAGCCTAAAACAATCGAACTCCAGCCCCGGAGATGAAATGGAGAGACGCCAGAATCTTCAATCAGAACATATAAAAATAACATCCTGTATATCAAAGTTTAATTTATTTCGCCATAAATTAAACAGTTGAAAGTAGAACGATTCTAGTCGGCGAACTTGACTACTGTAACTCTAATATCTAGTTCTTTGTTTAATTAATTAGCGAAGTTTTGTTATGTTATTTATATTATTGTTAAATTTTGTATAATAATAATAGTTTATAAAATTATATATTTTTTTTTTAATAAATGCTTTTTAACACCACGTTTCGTCTTTTTAACATCCTTATAACTAATAATGAAACTATTAAAAAATAGTCCTTATTTTTTAATAAAAATTATTCACATTATGGTATTAATTATATTCTAGTAATTTATCTTTAAAAGATATAATAGACTAACAATATAATAACTAAATTATTGGTGGGTTGAGCAAAACTTAGCTGGTCTAGTATAGTAGTTTGTGAAACAAGAGTGGATATGATGTCCATATCGCACAAAAATGATGTTTGAGCAGGACGCTGTAGGTAGAGTGTTCAATCGTCTAAGTGCAATACGGACAATCCACTCGAATTGTACACTATATTTTTCTACTATTCATAATCTAAAAATGTTCTCTATATCTCCCTATTATTTCACCCAACAATCATGATTTTTTCAGCGCAGTTCTTCCTTGCATTAAAAACTAGGAGTCGGTAGGATTCATCCTGACTTTCTTTTGCAGCAATAGATCTGTTGTGGAAAACTTTCAGCTTCAAATTAAGTCATCTAATTGCGTTTTAAATAGCAATTATTTGAATTGGATGATGTATAAAAAACACAAACACTGTTGATTTATATAAATGATTAGTAAAAGAGATAGACCTTTAAAAGAAACGAAGTATTCATAAAATCGTAATTGGCATAAAAAGAGTTAAGTTTATCGTACTGTAAAAAAATTTAATCTCTTTCAATTGAATTTAATTTCTTTGATGTAGGTAAAGAAAACCACATGCGTACTGATTATCCTTTTGATGCAGTGTTGGATTGAATTAATGTTTTTGAGCCCTTACATATTAAAATTCACAGTTTATTGGATATACTTTTATTTATGGTTACATAATGTATCCATTACATACAGTGAGGATCATAAGTACCTTTTAACATTTGAATGGTTAACGCTTTTACTGCAAGTTAACAATAAACTGTTGGATGTCAATTAAAAAAAAAACAAATATTTAAAAAAGGTGATTGATTGTACATTGTTATAAATGTATTGGTAAATATAAATTAACCTCTGATTTAAAAATCACGTGACGACCAATTTTTAATGTCCTTGTTTCATGTCAAAAAATAGTAACTTTTCTCTAATTATAGATACTTCAGATAACGAAGCAGAAACTATAACCATTTAAAAGTTAATGGGACGGTGACGGATCATTGATCTTAAGGCCGCCATTTCAGTCAAAACAGAGGTTTACAATAATTATTTACAGAACTTATTTTTCACTGGATGGATTTTAGTGAAACTTTTGACGCCGTGTTGCCATATCTTAAAATTGTCTTGAATTAAGAGGCATATACGAGTATATTATTATGCATATTAACAATTTACACAAACATAAATTATATATTATACTCATTTTTTAACGTTTTCTTAATAGGATGAATTTTTAATAAACGTTTTTTGCATGGTCTAAAATCAAATATTAAATTAAATAAAATTTTAAATAAAACTTTTTTACGAGGGAAATCAAAAATGCACTCAAGAGTAAAGTGAGGGGGGTGGGTGGCTCAGTGGTAGAGTCTCTGCCTGTGAATCCAAGGGTCCCAGGTTCGAATCCCACCGTTGGCCGGGATTGTTTTATTTAATTTAATTATTTAAAATTAATTCTGATGCCTTGGTAGGATTCCCCACTCGACCATTTACTGTTGGGTTCTAATTAACAGTGTTGTTCCTAAAGTGGCGCTGGGAAACAGTAACAAAGCCTACACAGAACACGAGGCTAATGACCTTAGCAGCCGATGACACGAAATTAAAAAAAAAACAAAAAAGTAAAGTGTAAATAATAATCAAAACTTGTTGAATACTTTTTTTTACTTAAATTTAGTCATTCTCTAATATAGGGCATTATTATCATAAGTCATCTCTTATTAACCATTTAAATTTAATTTTTTTTTAGCCAACCTTATCAGAGCATGGGCGCCTTTTAACACGTTCGCGGACAAGTCTGAAAAGTATGTTGTGTCTAGAATGTCAATGTTTTTATTAAGCTGTTTTGTGTAGTAAATCCATTTCAAATTAAGGGGCAAATATTTTTAAAGTTATTTCAAAATGAAAACAATCAATTTTGTGATTTTTTTTATTGGCGGTTATAACCGTCATTTGCATTTGCAATGTCTAAATATATCCATTTGCAAATGACGGTTATAAGCGTTTATGAAAACTAGAAAAAAAAGTTGAGTGGAATGAAAGCATGTAATAAAAACTAAGGCATATAAACTAAAACAGTTACAGAAACTTATCTAAACCGATTAACAAAAACTAGATGGTAAAATTATATTTATCAGCACTATTTTCATAGTGTGGAATGGTAGCTTTGAAAACATGTAGGACATAATATAGGATTATCTTTACATCCCATGCACCTAATTGAAGTTTCTTTTTTAACATTCTTCTTTCAACATTGCTTACAACCTAGAAAGTAAGTTCTTTTTTTATAGTTCTCAGGTGCAGGTATTTTCTTAGCATTATGTTATAAAACAAGAGTCTGCTGTGTGGCAACTTGATGTGATGGGCCAGCTTTCGCAATTGGGGGCAAGCGACTAGTCCTTGGTCGGCCTGCTCTAGTTTTTATAACTAAATCGGGGCCATTTATATTATTTGCTGGAAGTTGCAACAAACTCTGGATTATTTTATCTTTAAAATAAAGAAATGTCTTTTTAGAGTGATTTTTTTTTGTAAATATAGCAAGAATTCCAAACTAAAACATCAATCACATGAAAAATTACTTTCTTATATCATGGTATTGTTTTACGAGGCGAAGAATAATACTGAACCATTTGATCACAATGGTCTACTTTGGACATCTTTTCGTTAAAGTCAGCAATTGCTCTGGGTTTTATTTTAGATTGGCCAAATTTGTTACGAACCTCTATTAGTTCAGGATTGTTTGCAGTGGATATAAAAAGTACCTCTCTCTTACCTTTTCACTTTGACACATGACCGAAATCGTCAAATCAAAAAACTTTATTCCGTAGCGTGCTTTTTTGTTTGGAATGTACTGACGGAAGCTTAGTCTACCATGGAATAATAAAAATGACTCATCCAATGAAAGTTTTTCAGTAGGTTTACAGGATTCCTGGAAGTTTTTATTTACTATCTTGACCAAATCGGAAATTGTTCCCAATTTTGTTTGTTTTTCTTATTTATCGGTGTCTTGGCTCATATAACAACTAAGGCATTTCAATATTTGATCAAAGTGACGCTGAGACAAAGTATAGAAAAATATGGGATGGTAGTACAAGCAATGGTAGCTGAAACTATGTCTAATACTTGGTGACCCAGTTTGCGCTTGTAATAAAGACAGTCCCAAAAAGAAAAATCTGTTTTATCAGTCTCTCGAAACTGTAGCATACGCCTGGGCATAATAGAAAGTCTATTGGATTAACATATTTTTTTTTCCATAATTGTTTGTAGACATTATTAGCATATTAAATATTTCATCCGAGAAAATTCGTTTGAATACGTCGAAACGAGAACAATTGGCGTCGATATCTATCGGAGGTGAATTTATATTATCGAAGCCAAACTGATGGATCGAATTTATATCTTCGTACCACATACCTGCTACGCTTGTATAATTTTCGTCTTCTTCAATATTCATATCTTTTACATCTCTGTTCTCGACTTTTTCTTTTACACTATCCTCCTCAGAATCATCTAAAATGTAATCTGGATCGCCATTAAATAGCCCGTCATCTCGGAATTTCTCTGGCTCCGAATCTGAGCACTCAATTAATAGTCCAATCAAATAGACCTTTAAATCAAAATTTTGGAGGAAATACAGGAATTTTTGATATAAGTCACTTTAGAGTATTTTAAAACGATAGGTAAAAAAATATTGTTTTTCACGCCCGGCAAATAGCGAAAAACAAGAAAATTAAGTGCTTTTTTTAGGTTATTTAAAAACGGCAGGTGCTATAAAAAAAGTTTTTTATAAAAATTGTAAAGCATAAACTTTTACATAAAAATGTTATTTAGTGTTTTTTTCAATTATTAAAACTAACAGAGTTAGGGTGTTTAGAAGTTAATTTGGCAGTCCCAATTATCTACTGTGCAGAATTCTGATGTCAGTGTTTAGTTTCTGATCGTATGTATTTTATGTATCTTATGTATCTCAGTGTATTCCTTGTCAGCTAATAACTGACATCCTACTGTTATATGATCGATAGTTTCTGAAGTTAGATGTCATTTTAGACAGTATCTAATGTTATTGTGGTATTCCTTAGTATACGTTTTAAATAATTTCGTGTATTTATGACTTGGTCTTCAATAGAGCTATAGCATACTCTTCTGTTTCTGGAAACAGTTGTCCCTTATTGAGCTACATGTGACTGCATTTTTACTTTCCTATCTGTATACAGATATAAGGAAAGTATAGGAATCATGATTTTTTCGACCTCGAGTTTTCGACGGATTTTTACGTTTTGAGGTCCCCTAAATCCGTTTTGAATATTTTCGGGATGATGTCTGTGTGTCTGTGTGTGTGTGTGTGAGATTGTGTGTGAGTTTGTGTGTGAGTGTGTGTGTGAGTGTGTGTGTGTGTGTGTGTGTGTATGTGTGTGTGTGTGTGTGTGTGTGTGTGTGTGTGTGTGTGTGTGTGTGTGTGTGTGTGTCTGTGTGTGTGTGTGTGAGTTTGTGTGTGTGTGTGTCTCTGTGTGTGTGTCTGTGTGTCTGTGTGTGTGTGTGTGTGTGTGTGTGTGTGTCTGTGTGTGTGTGTGTCTGTGTGTCTGTGTGTCTGTGTGTCTGTGTGTCTGTGTGTCTGTGTGTCTGTGTGTCTGTGTGTCTGTGTGTCTGTGTGTCTGTGTGTCTGTGTGTCTGTGTGTCTGTGTGTCTGTGTGTCTGTGTGTCTGTGTGTATGTGTGTATGTGTGTCTGTGTGTCTGTGTGTCTGTGTGTCTGTGTGTCTGTGTGTCTGTGTGTCTGTGTGTCTGTGTGTCTGTGTGTCTGTGTGTCTGTGTGTGTGTGTGTGTGTGTGTGTGTGTGTGTGTGTGTGTGTGTGTGTGTGTGTGTCTGTGTGTCTGTGTGTCTGTGTGTGTGTGTGTGTGTCTGTGTGTCTGTGTGTCTGTGTGTCTGTGTGTCTGTGTGTCTGTGTGTCTGTGTGTCTGTGTGTCTGTGTGTCTGTGTGTCTGTGTGTCTGTGTGTCTGTGTGTCTGTGTGTCTGTGTGTCTGTGTGTCTGTGTGTCTGTGTGTCTGTGTGTCTGTGTGTCTGTGTGTCTGTGTGTCTGTGTGTCTGTGTGTCTGTGTGTCTGTGTGTCTGTGTGTGTGTATGTATGTATGTGTGTGTGTGTGTGTGTGTGTGTGTGTGTGTGTGTGTGTGTGTGTGTGTGTCTCTATGTGTGTGTGTGTGTGTGTGTGTGTGTGTGTGTGTGTCTGTGTGTCGCATAACTCATGAACCAATACACAGAAAAACACCAAATTTTAAACTTAAGCTTTTTTTCAGCATCCAATGAGCTGATTAGATTTAGGGCAGAGTCGGAACATCTGGGGGGTACATTATAGGTGGTCATTTTTATATTTTATGGAATATATCTGTTATTTACGTTTGGGGAAGAAAATTCTTTAACTTAAAATTACTTCTTATATTATTATCTAAAATTTTTGTTTTATACAAAATTTTCCTAAAATGGTTCGTATTCGAAAAATTTCAAAAAATGTAAAAAAATGTAAAAAAATGTAAAAAAATAATTTTTTTAAAAAATTGTTCAAAAAAAAGCGTTTGTAATTTAATTTTCTATAATTTTTATCCTATACATAATTTCTCTAAAATAGACCAAATTCGAGATTTTTGAGAAAATGTGTAAATTTCGAAATTTGAAGAATACTCGAAAACGGATAAAGAAAAAAAACATTAAATTTTAAATTTAAGTTTTATTTTGGCTTAACGTAAAATGATTAGATTTTGGACAAAGTCGGAACATCTGGGGGGTACTTTATGGGAGGCCATTTTTATATTTTATTGAATATATCTGTTATTTATGTTTGGAGAAGAAAATTGATCAAATAAAAGTTACTTCTAATATTATTATCTATAATTTTTGTTTTATGTCAAAATTTCCTGAAATGGTCCGTATTCGAGAAATTTGACAAAATGTGCAAAATTCTGATTTTTATGAAAAGTTGTTTGCGATATCGATCTCTATAATTTTTGTTTATACATTATTTTTCTAAAATGGACTAATGGAAAAATTGTAAGAAAAGTACTAAATTTTAATTTTTAATTATTTTCGTTTTTAATGAATATCTATAGAAAAATGTTTCGAGGTAGATGTATGTGGAAAATGTATATATTTAGTTTATCCTCTAAACATTTATAGAGGTGCTGCAATAGGTTGTACAAAATAACCGGAAAAAGCCTGTAATAACTAGATAGGAAAGTCATGTGTTGGACACATCAGATTTTTTATATATTCGTCATATCGTATTTGTCGTTTTGTTCGTCATAGTATTGTTGAGCTATCTTAAGACCTAGTGGTGTATATACGTCTGCTTGTATGACAGCAGAATGTATTGGGATATTGGATTTAGTTAGAAGTTATTTAGGTTTTTTATTTGTTTATATTGTAGTTCTAAAATGTTAATTATCCCCTTGCCCCTTAACTGGTCCTTTAATTCACAAGCTGAATTTAAAAAATAAAGCTTGGAAAAAATACAAAAAAACGAAAGGTGATGATGATCTTAACATTTGCGGTCTGTTTTTGAAGCTGATAATTTGACTGCCCATCAAAACTATCTGGTCCATGTCGAAGCTAAGCTAAAAATAAATCCAAAGAATTTTTGGTCAGTCTATAATTCCAAAAAGAAATGTAACTCACTACCAGCCAATATGTGTTATATTGGCATTGATTTAGAAACTAGTGCCACTATTGCATCTGCTTTTGCCGACTATTTTAGTGACTAATTTTTAGACAACCCTGTAAATGTTAATCCCTCCTTATTTGATGGTATTTCTCCTAACCACGCTTTGGTAATGCCCAAGATCTCCGAGAACGACGTAATCGAGTTAATTAAGCGAATCAAGACAAATATGACTATAGATCCAGATAATGTTCCAGCGTTTCTTGTGCATGATGGCTTATTTGTTTTTGGTCTTAGTATCATTTTTAATCTGATAATATCCACGTCTGTTTTTCCCGAGAAATGGAGAATTTTAAAAACTGTCCTGCTTTACAAAAAGGGCAACAGAAATGATATTACAAATTATAGACCAATCGCTATTATCTGCAATTTTAGTAAAGTATTCGACATCACTGTAACCAAATTTTTCTACAGGCATATCGAAAACTCGATTTTACCTGAACAACATGGACGTGTTCGTTACAAACCTAGAGCTATTAAAACAAAATTTATCAGCGAAATATTGGACCGAGGTTGTCAGGTAGATGTGATTTACACTGACTTCACTAAAGCATTCGATCGCCTTAGTCACCCAATTTTGTTATCCAAGTTGAATATGTTGAATTTTTCTGACAACGTACTATCTCTCCTTCGTTCCTATTTAAGTAATAGTTTCCAGTATATCGTTATTAGTGGTGTTAAATCTCGCTTGATATCTTAAGTATTCGGTGTACCACAAGGTTTCATTTTAGTTTCTTTATGCTTTATAATCTTCATTAACGATATTTTTAATTATGTAAATGTACAATATTTACTCTACGCTGATGACCTGAAGCTTATTTCAAAGAATGATCAATGACTGTACGTTACTGCAATCCGATAAAACCAAAATTCACAATTAGTGTATAATTAATAATCTTATGTTAAATTCTGAAAAATGCAACGTTATGTCATAAACGCGAAAGATTGATTGTATACAAAGACATTACAACTAAGAGACCAAATTGTTTACATTTTTATGTGGCAAATCATTATTCCCACCAGATTCTCGTATATTGCGTCTTTGCCGATTTTATCAGTCTGCCAAAATTATTTGGAGAAATTACTTTCGAAAAATAAAATTTTATGTATCCCGTAACTATAATTTTATATTATATAAATAAAAATATGTTTTTAATCAAATTATTCTTTGAAGTTTTAATATAAGCTAAATTTTTTATTTAAAAATCAATATTAATCTAAACAAAATATTAGGGTTTCGAAGAACTCCGTAAATACGGCAACGCTGAATATCTTATTTTACGAATTTACAATTTTTATGAATGAAATGTACAGTTCATCAAATTTCTAGAGGTGTTCGACGCCCAGACAGAGAACGCGCTAAGTGTGACTAAGATAGCTATTGTACAGTCTGCTAAACAAGTTATTTTAAATAGTTTTTAATATTTTTAGGTAATTAAATTTTAAAAGTGTGGAATAGTTTAGGGATTAAATTGGTCTGATTGGACTTTCTTAGAACGTTTTTAAAAGCAGTTAAAGATAGTATGTAGAATTGAAAATAATTATTATGCCATAAAAGGTGTTTTGGAATTCCTTCAACCTTTTGAAATTGAGTCAGAAAATATAAATTTTATAGGATAGCGGAAAATACCTATAATTTTTTTTTAGGCCTTTGTAAATCGTGGAAATAGTTTATATTTTATTTCTACCTTATTAAGGAAAATGATACCTATTATTAATAACGGTTGTTTCTGAAACATTACTAAAATTTTCGAAATTTTGTTTTTCTACAAAATAATAAACTATACTATTTAGAAAAAAATTTATTTCTCTTATAATTTTATAAAAAATAACAGGGGAATATTTACATTTCTTGATCTATTAACCAAAACGATAAATTCTCGACGAATGACACCATGTTCTAGTACGGAAGCTAGCTTTACATTTTTGTTGGTGGTTTCATGGGTTTCATATCAATTTTTTGTAATTGTAGTTTACACGTACATACACCTCTTAACACTTGTTTGCTTTATTAAAAAAGTGTGTTGTGATTTACGTCGAAATAGGTCAAAAACAACTTAAAACCCCATATAAAATCAAAAAGGAGAAACGGAAAAAAATTGAGCCTGTAAATGAAACTCAGAAACAAAAATAGCTATCTAATAATACAAAAATAAAATTTAATTCTTGTGCAGCTTCATCTATATCATTAACTGTTTTTGGTTTTTTAATGGTTTTTCTTGGTGATGAAAATTCCGATATCTCACGGTTATCGATTCTTTTTTTCTCTCCAGAAAGGCGGACGACAGTGTTTTTAGATACTCCTGTGGCTGCAGCAACACGATCATTTACATTTTTAAATGGTATTGAAGGTGAATTAAAGTTTCCTTCTCTTCTCATAAACTCTATAACATTGGCTATTATTTCGCGAGATTGACTGTTAATCACGCGGCCTTTTAATTTGCTATTAAACTCCATACTTAGGTTCTATTAAACTGTAATGAGCAAAAAACACAAACGAAAATAAAAGAAATGTTTTAGCGAAATTTACATCTGACATTTACGTCTGAATGAAATAGTGAAATACTTGATGCGCAGAGTGTACTTTCATTGCGTAAATCCATCGGGATGCCTGTCAGTAGTGCTTTCTCTGTCTAGCCGTCGAAAGCCTCTAGAAATTTGATGAACTGTATTACCGTAACCAGCCGCAACGTTGCAAATCAGGTATTTTGTATTTCTGACAGTATCTGACAGTTTCTGTGTGACATATTGATTTATTCATTTATAAAATACTATTTTTGTGAACTTTTGTGAGAAATATGGTACATGCATGTGTAGTGTTCAAAAAGGTAGATCATTTAAGACGAAATGTATGGTTTCATCGGTAAGTATTTTTAGGTTAAGATATGTTGTTTTCATCTGAACCAGTGGAGTAGGGCTTGTACAAGATTTGATACAGTTTCTTATAGAATTTAAATTATATAGGATCACATAGTAAATTGTTTGAAAAATGATTATCCAATCTAATTTTTCAGACAATTTACTGCAGGTTTTATAATATACAATTTAAATTATACAAGAAATTGTATCAAAAACTTGTGTAGTCTAAAACAGTCTTAAAACAGTTTTTAAAGTGATAGTCCTTTTATAAATTAGTAAATTTTTCTTGTAGCAATAAATAATTATTGAATAATGGCAAAGAAAATTTAACGTAAAATGTAGAATACCTTAAAAATGATTTACCTATTGAGCACCTATACCTATTTTTTATTATTCTATTTAGGTTTCCGCAAGATCCTGAGAAAAGGAAACTTTGGTTTTCTCTAATAGGAATCCTTGAAAATCAGCCCCTTCGTAAAAACCCAGAGTTGTGTTTAGAACACTGTTTTCCTAAAAATGTTTTGGTACGTGCAAATTGTACTAGATATATTAGAAAAGATGCAAACTCTAGACGGTGTGAGGGCTTTCTATTTTTGGGGGACTTATACAACAGGTAAATACACAAAATATTAATTTTTTGTTTACCTCTAAACATTATTTATTACCTATATGTATGTATATCTAATGTATGAGTTTTTAGTTCTGATTCAACTGTTTTTGGAACACCACCTTGCAGTAAGTTATAACATTAATAACTAACCATAAAAAAATTAAATGAAATTTTAGTTAATAAAATTAAAGTATTTTATATATTTAAAACATTATTATAAACATTTTTACAGTTTTTTTACGATATTTTTTGCCATACCGTGTTTTTTTGTAATTATTTATTAAAAAAATTATATATTTTTAGAACAGTGTTTTATTTAGATACCCCTACCTACTTAATGTTAATTTAAAATTTTAAATAATTTTGGTTAACACTATAAACTATAAACTATAAACCAATAAATATTAAAAATCGAAAGGTAACTTGAATTCGCTTGTATTTGAATTTACTTGTACTTGAATTTACCTACATGAAAAATCAGCAAGTATCATGCAAAACTATTGTCATATACTCTGATAGCCAAGCAGCTCTAAATGCAATTCTCTCACCAGAAATCAAATCACGACTGGTGAAAGACTGTCTAGAAGACCTGACAGAGCTAAGTAGTTTAAAAAAGATGACCTTAGCCTGGGTTCCAGGCCATGAGGAATATCAGGGCAACGAAAAGGCCGACGAATTAGCCCGAGGAGGCTCAGATAAGGCCATGACAGGCCCCGAACCCTTTTGTGGAGTTGCTAAGGCATTGTGCAAGGCATCCATTAAACGATGGATGCAAACAGAGTCTCAGGTATGGTGGAACAACTATCCAAGACTGAGACAGGCCAAACAGTTCATCAAGGAACCATCGGCCAAGTTCACGAAAGACCTACTGGATCAAAAGCGTCAAATCGTTAGGATAACAGTAGGCCTTCCTACTGGACACTGTCGCCTCAAACGGCACATGACTGTCATAAATCCAGTAGAAGCAACTCTTTGTGCAGGTTCTGTGAAGAAGAAGAGGAAACAATATTCCACGTCCTGTGCCAATATGAATGCCTGGTTGAAACGAGGTTTCTAACATTGGGCGAAGAAAAGCCAATTGCATGCAACTACATGCGGGGGCCACGGTCAAAGCTACTAAGACTAATAAAAAAGACCAGACTAGACGACACATTCTAAAACAAACAGGAATCCTACAATAGATTTGAAAAGGTCGCGGTGGACAAGGACAAATAACGTCCAACTCATAATCTAATCTACCTACATGAAAAAATCATCATAATTATATTATTAAAAAAATATACCTACATATTTACGTATTTTTTTAACATACTACTCTGACAATACTGGTAAGTTTAAAATTCTACGCCACTGGCGAGCATATTATGAACACTGTTTACAACGTTGCCAGCCGGTCCTAAGGGATCTGTCTTTCTCTCTTCCACTCACTAATAATTTTAAAACAATAACAGTCCGCAATTGTATGGGATTTATGAATAAAAATTTTTGTCTATGTTATAATGTCTTTGATTGTATAAGATACGATTACAATATAGGACGAGTCGTCCTGCAGAGACCTGACATGATTAAAGACCTTGGCGTTGTACTCAATTCAAAATTATTATTCGTTAATCATCTTGCCGTAACTGTCGCGTCGTGTTATAAAGTTCTAAGTTCCATCTTACGGTCTATCAAAGATTTTAATAATCCAGATACTTGCAAATTATAATGCACACGTCTTAATTTTAGGAAAGGTTTAGCGACGTTTTATTAAGAGTCTTCATTATTATTTTTATGGAACCTACCCCGAGACGAGATATCCACAAGACTAGCTTTTAGCAGTGTTTGGAATGCAGAGCTTATTTCAATAATTTTTATTTACAAAATAGTACACCATTTAATTAAATGCCCTACTTTTTGCACTCAACTCAACTTTTTTGTGCCTAGAATCAATTCTAGACATAGCTGTACATCCATTCTTCCAACTACCAGAACAAATTTACTATGTCAGTCTCCATTGCATCGTATGCTGTCCACGGTTAATGACTTAAGTAAAGATATTGATTTATTTTTTACTAGCATTTCAAATATTAAAAATCTCTATTCTTGATCTCTTATATTCCTTATAAAATAATTTACATATTTTCTTGTTTGTAATGTTCTTTTTTCATATATTTGATATTCTAGTTTTGTTTCAAATGCGTTATGTGTGATTAATCTTTTTTTCTCCACTGAAGTTTTTTTTTTTTAGATTACTCACACAATCTCGCTATTTATAGTTTAATTTTATAATGTGTTCTTCACTATTTGTTGTATTATATACACATTATGTTTATTAATGTATATTGTGCATTCTGTAATGGGCATTGGCCGTTGGATGTATAATTAAATAAATAAAAATAAATAAATATGTATTTATAGCTCTATCTGAACATAAAATACACAAACTCGCCACAAAATCAATATAAAATTAAACAAATCGTCTATTTATAAGTGATAAATAACGGGCCGCAAAAATTAATTTAATTACCGAATAGTATTCCTGCCTAGTCCGATACTGTAACAAGCCTATAGCGGCACCTATCGCGAAATAACACAGATTGTCGAATACATCAAAGTGCTCGAACTGAATGACACAGCTTTAATCGACTCACCATAAATCATTTTAAATCACCGAGATATTGGAATTCCCGTACGTACCGTGATAAACGATATTATAATATGAAAAATTGAGATTTTAATGAGTTTTTTAAGATTTCTTAGCCATTTTTTATTTCGCCATGAATGGAAATCTGATCCGATTAGCTTTATTAATCTTTATTAAAAAGAAGAAAGCTTAAATTTGCACCATCTGCTTCTTTACCGCGTTAAAAAAATTTTAACTTCGGAGGGTAAGTAAATTGACAAAAAAGTGTCAGTTTAAATAATGTGTTCGAAAAAATCTGCTCAACAAAGAGAAGAAAAACGTACGGAATATACTTTTTTTAAACAATGTATGTATTAAAATGATTGTAATCAAAATGTTTCTATGTAAATATAAAAAGTAGGGTGTCCGTTATTTACCAATTTGATTTTTGAGTTTGCAGCGCTCTTAAAATTTTTAGGGTATTACCCAAAAAAAAAATATTGAACGCATATAACCCCTTAACATTGATGATAAACCGTGCCACAAAGACAATTGGACCCCGTTATGCAACAGGGAACCAACTAACAAAAATGTGTTTCTTAGGAAAATTGAAAATAAGATTTTTCTGATCACCTTAAATTATAATCCTTTAAAAAAAAAATATTAATTTTTAAGATTTTGTTTTCTCACAACTCTAGTAAGTCAAGAATCACAAAATTAAATAAATTTTTTCATTACAATAAGAAAAAAACACGTGGTTCTTTGTTGCAGTATTCCTGTTTCGAAATCTAGCTGCCCATTGTATCCCTGTAGGTCCTCCTCTATTGTATTATCACTAATAAGATTGAAATAAGAGGGATGGTCGGCCAGAGGAATTAGGTGCAGATAGCTGTCGATATCCTTCAGTTTAGCTTCCGCTACAGGCTTTCCATTGGGCCAAAGAGGTTGCAAATGCCGAGAAAATGGTGTTTTTTGTGGTTTACCCTTTCCCTTTTTAATATCAATTTCTTTGTAATCGGTGTCGGTGTCTTCGTAGCTCGTTTTGATAAATATAATATAGGGTTTTTTTTTTATTTTTTTATTTTTTTAATCTATAACCAATTTATCTTTTCTTCCTCGCGGGATTTTTTTTCTATCACATATTTCTTTTTCAAGCTTCAGGGTACTAACAAAGGCTTTCTTTTTCATAAATACTACCTCAATGGGGTGCTTCCTTCTACAGGATTTCACAACTTGGATGTAGTCTTTAGGAGAGTAATTTTAATACGCCTTTTGAGGGCGCATTCCATATCACCAAAATCACTGTCATTGGGCAAGAAACTGTGTCCCGACACTAAAAACCGTAACTCTATACATAGGCGCCGGAACTCAACAATTGCTTTGGGTGTCCGTCCTCTATGCAGGAAATGGGAGCTCCTTCCCCCCCCCCCTCCACACAACACTCAATGTCACCACCGGTTTTTAAAAGCACTTTAAAAGCAATTTTAAAACGTTGACTTTATGAAAAAAAAAGGTATTTTCCAATGTCGAATTGCAGGAGATTTGAGGATTGAAGCGGCAGACGGAAGTATCAACAATCGGTATGCTTAAAGCTCTCACCTAAATCGGGATATCTGGCCTCTGGCAACCCTATATGCTCGGAGCAGCCATCACTGGTATTCAGTGGTGCTGCGGTGCTAGAGTACCAATGAAATAAGTAGAATGAATTTAGAAGATTTTTGATGATTTATTAATGTACACATAATAAAGTATTGTATATATATACAGGGTGGCCATTTGAAAACGAAACAGAGCCAATTTTGGGCACCTTAGGTTATTTACGAAAATACGCTCGGACCCGACAATTTTTGATTTTAGGGGGAAATATTTGTTCGCCAGTTTCACCCCTTCAACGGAAACCCTTTAGCGAGGGTGAAAGTTCTCCCTAAAATCTTATTTTGAAAGTATTTTTACCTAGAATATAACCCCCGAGTTTTAATTCGTTAGTGTCATCAATTATTCGTTGTCACAGATTTTCTAGTGATGTTGGTTGGGTGGCATAAATTTTAAGTTTTAAGTGGCCTCACATAAAAAATCTAACTTAGTTAGATTCGGAGACCGTGGGGGCTACTCAGTACTTCCTCTTTTTCCGATCCATTGACCTGGAAACGTTTGATCCAAATACTGTCGAACAGTTGTTTGCTATATACTGATCGTCATTCTCAATCAACTCTAGTAATGCTGGATGAATGTCATTTTCTAATATTTCCAGATACATTTCTGCGGTTAGAGTTCCAGGTAAAAAATTGGCCAATTATACGGTTCCCAAAAATTCCAGTTCAAATATTTAGTTTTTCCGGATGTTGCGTATGCAGTTCATGAAATATTCTGGGATATGAATCGAACCAATAACGACAGTTATGACGATTTACCGTACTATTTAGGAAAAAAGTGTGTTCGTCAGAAAAACAGAAGTTGAAAAGAAATTGCTGATCATTTATTACTTGTTATGTCATAAATTCACAAAATTGTTATTGCCTATCAAAATCGTCTTAGTTAAGTTCTGTGTTTTTTTAATATCTTTTGGATGCTACTTCTCTTAATACCAGATGTTATTGCCAACTGTCTTGTGCTCAATATGGGTTCTTGAACAACATTTCACGTTATTTGTTAGTTACTGACCTTGTTTCCCAAAATATATTTGCGATGGACACATCTATTTTTTGCAAAAAAAAAAAAGTGAAATTATTTGCACCCTCTCAGCATTTGAGTAAATCATTATCACTGATATGCCACTTTTATGCCGACTCTATAACGAAATAAACTACACCTTACTACTTTACAACGACCAAAGAATGCCATCTGATAACAATAAAACTAGAATTGTTACAAAAAAATTCTTTTTTTTTTAATACCAATGTAAAGATTATGTTAAACCGGTTTTATACTTTTGGGCAACGTAGATAGTAGCGATGTAAAACTCGGGGGTTATAATCTAGGTAAAAATACCTTTAAAATAAGTATAATTCTACCCCTCTTTGCATTTAAAATTTTAGGGCTGAGTCTCATCCCCGCTATAGGGTTTCTGTTAAGGGGAAAAATGTTACTTGTTTACTTGTAAGCACTACTAGAGAGCTGTTTCTGACTCTAAATGAAGGTTTCTTTTTAGCGGTGCTTGATCTGGAGCAACTTCCAAATGTTCCCCCTTCTCCCCTCAAGGATTTTCTCGATATCATATGTACAGAGCTCTTGTCTTGTTAATTGTAGACCGTTATTAGTCGTTCTTTTTTGAAGTCATAGGGTTTCATGCAACAAGAATAATAAACCTTTAAGTCCAAGTTCGACGCGTTGTCATTGACAACTGACGGCGACTTTTTTATCACAAAAAATACAGCTCCAAACAATAATAATTTCAAAAATTGTTTTTAAAAATGGATTTAAAGTACGGTAAATAATGGTGGAAAGTCTATAGTTTGTTTTACTTTTAATGCATAATATTTTAATAAGTGATATTTAACAAATATTGTCACGTGACAATATTTAAAAGTTATGGACTTTCCACAATTTTTTCTAGTATTTAAAAGCTAAAACGCAAAATACATTCTTTCATTTGTGTCCTAATTATTTAAGGAAACTTTTGTTAAGATTTAAAAATGTACCGTGCTAATTCGAAATATATGTTTTATTAAACTCATCGTGTTAATTATTTGTTAAAATTGGGAGATAGAAATTTAAAGTGACGTCTTGTATTACTTTGAATGAAAAATCGTCTTCTAACCTAAGAAAAAAATTGAGTTGGGTCTTAAAAAGAAATCTTTGATATTTTGCATTAGGATTATCGCAACGTGCATTGTCTCAGCACACAACTCTGACAGCCAATGAAAAACTGATGCCGCACTGAGGCATCCTGTCTCTCTACGAACTTGAGCCACGACATCTTCCTAATTTCACTTATTGGCACTTTTTGTCTTCATTGTTTAAAACTACTCTGGGTGCTTGCGCACCCAGAGCCCCGGGGATTCGGCGCCTATGACTCTCTACTTTCGAGGAGTGTGGATACTTCAAGTGCACATTTCAGCAGAAGGACCATTTTAATGTTTCGATTTTGTCCCCCACAGGAGTCACTCCATAATATAAGTTTCTTAACGGTTTTTGAGACATATTTTGCAATATATAACAGCAAACAAGAGCCCACCTCTTGGGCACCGCGACCCGCCTGTCCTTCAAGCCACAAGTTGAAAGTAGATTTTGCTTCTTTCCCTGCATATATCCCGCAGTTGTAGAGCCACAACTGCTTTTTATAAAATATTATGTTTGTATTAAGACGTGGTAGTGGGAGTGTCTTCTCCATATCAAAAGTCAGTGTTTCTATTTCATTACTTTTGGTTGCTTTCTTAATATCACCGTTCATTTTGTCTCTGGATTTCTCTGCTTCTGCCAGATGCATGCTATGTTCTTTATAGCGAAAGTATTACACTTGTTACAGGTGTCCTTCTTCGGTTGCTTCATTTTTAAATTGAAGTCATTTAAAAAAATTTTCTTATAGGAGGAGAAGCTGATTGTATTTACATTTTCATCTTTGTAAAGTTTATACATAATCGTAAGTATTGTTTCTTCTGCTAAGTATTCCTGTTTGTCTTTCCTTGCTCTACAGTAGTGAGAATTAAAACGGGGAAATTTATTAATATGATTGATAATCGCGCTTCTTTGCTCATCAATAATTTTGTTGTGACCACCAGCAATACCTCGACGATCAAGTGTTGATAACTGTCTAACCTTACAGACTGATGTGTAAACACGTTTAGTTGATATCTGTAGCGTTTTAACAAACATATTCCTACAAACCAGATGCTTTTTAATAAAGTACTGTCTGGAAAACTGTCGCTTTTCTGGATTTGTGGCCGTACTTTTTCTTTTTACACTTTCCTCCCTAACGCATGTCGATAAGTAGGTTGTTTGAACGTTATAGTCCTTCAAGTTCCAATAGTGATCGAAAAAATACTTTCTCTCATCAACAGATACCTTCTGGTCGAATTTCGTGGCACAGGAGCATTTGTTATCAATAAATTGTTTTGACTGAACAAGTTTTCCTCTAGCTGAATAATATTCTTTATTGCTGTTTGTGAGTCTCTTTCTCGTCGACCTGTCTTGTCCCTTATACTTTCTTTTACTTCCTTTTTTTGGGCGTCCCTTATATTCTGCGACAGCAGCGATGCTGTGGTTTGTTTTTTCCTCTGTATTTTCTACTGATGACACTTTTTGTTGATTATTCTCAGAGGATTCATCACAGAGTTCATCAGAAGAGTTTGGCTCTTAATCCTTGTCCTTGATAGTATCATCGTCGGAGTCTTCAAAGCATTCAGTATCATTAACTTCAATATTGTGATTTAACGTTTCAGTATCGTTAACGTTTTCAAAAGGTTCCTGTAAGTCGGAACTTTGGTATTCATTATCTGTACTAGTATTTGGAACGCACTCTTCTAAGCCCTGTAAAAACATAAAACAACTAAGAGTTAACAGTCCTAAGTATACCTTCACTGATATTGAATTATTAGCAAACTGACAGAACAAAAACCCCCTTCTACTAAGTTGCAGTACTAACTACATAAATTCATCAAGTAAACAAGAAGGGGCGCTACTGACTTTGTTTGCACATAACTCAACTATATTCTAGTTAAAAAAGATACACTTACTGTGTTGGCTTCGGTCTCCAGTTCACCAGTGCTTTTAGTAGAAATGTGTGGCTTATATTCCCAACAATCTGTAAACCATGTAAAAATGTAATATTGCAATAAGAAACCAACCTTCACTTTTGAGCACATAACATTTGCAATAAGGAACCAACTGCACTTTTGATCAAATATATCAAATTGCTTTAAATTTTAAGTGCAAATAATAGTTAACATAATCTAGAATTAGCACTGTAAACAGTACTCACTACTAAAATAAGAAAACAACAATTTTTACAAGAACAATAATTGTTGAGGTTATGATTTCAACGGTAAAGTATAACAAAAAAAAACAGATTTTCCAATTGAACTTACCGAAGTGCCTGGGACTTCTGACGAAATTGTCATGACTCCTGCTTTTCTAACTTTTTTCATTATTTGTAGTGTTCTGTTGCTAAACATTTTTAAATAAATAACCAGCACTACTTAAACACTTGTAGCAATCAACATTCACTCCAAGAAGCATTGGTTCGCCCAAAATACAAACATGACAAATGCTGCCTTGCAATAAAGAACCAACCTTAATTGGATCTTTCTTGAAAAATACAGAAACCACGCTTTAAAATGTTCAGTTGGTTCTTTAGACCAATAGATGGCGTCAGTATCAAATCAGTGCCTGGTTCTTTGTTGTAAAATGAGGGATGCAGTATTATGGTTTAGAAGAACTGGGTAACTCGTTTTCGGCCAAAATGTCGTTTGGTTCCTTGTTGCATAACGGGGTCCAATTCATGTCCCATTTAAATACCATGGGGTTTTTGTAATTTTTGCAATCAATTTTTTCGTTCCTCAACCAGCTCATACAAAGTTGCGGCAATTAATTATTTTTGTAGTGAATTTAACGCTCTACAAAAAATTCTTAGTAATTTTTTTCATAAATTCACTTGTTTAAAAGTTATTCAAGCTCAAAGTTGAATATATATCTCGGTGAGATGAAGTCTCACCGAGATATATCTTCCATAAGCCATATAAAGTTATAATAGAACAAATAGAAGAGCCAGAAGTGGCAGGTACGATTCATATCTACACTGACGGTTCTAAAACAAACCAAGGCTCAGAATGCGGAATATTCTTAAACCTAAACATAAAATGGGCTGTGAGCAAAAGTGCCAGTGTATTTTAAACAGAGCTAACGGGGATTCTCATAGCAGCAAAAGAAATAACCAGAAATAATATCACTGGAAGGAACATGCTCATCTATACAGATAGCAGACAAGCACTACTCACCCTGAACAGACCACGAATTTATTCAGGGTTAGTACTAGAATATCATGAAGCTTTGGCCGAAGTATCCATCAACAATGTGGTCACCTTAAGATAAATCAAAGGTCACGCCAAATCGAAAGGTAACCGTCTTGCCGATTCACTAGTCAAGAAAGCAGCCAACCAAATACTTTTTGGACCTGGCCTTTCTATTGGCCTGACAAAATCGGTAGTGACAGATCTAATTAAAGAACATTCCCTTGTGGAATTCAAGGAAAGAAACTGCAGAGTTGCCAGGGATCTCTTAAGTTATCTTGACAACACTGCAGCAAATAAATATTTGACTATGACTAGACAGAATATGCGTCTGGTCACAGGCATTCTGACTGGTCATTGCCAAGTACGGAAGCATCTACATATCATTAGTCTGTCAGAATCTGCACTATGTAGAGGGTGCGAACAAGAAGATGAGACCATCGATCATATCCTTTACGATTGCCCAACGCTCTCATTTATTAGAAGATTTGTGTTCGGCGAGTATCGGCTAAGACCGGCCGATATAAGAGAAGCACCTCTTGGCGACGTTGTCAACTACATTAAATCTGTAGGCTGGCTGACGAGCTAGGAGGTGTCTATCATCTTAGGGGGATGCACAATGAAGCCTAAATGCTGTGGGGGTAACCCACCCTCCACACGTTACAGATGCAGAAGCTCAAAGTTGAATTAAAAATAACCTATTAATTTTATTTGTATTTTGACTGAAAAACTATCATTATTTTTTTACAATTTATTCTTTATTGCAAAAATATCTGATTCAGCTATTTTGTTGTCTGTAAAAATTATTAAAAAGAGGAAAGTAGAATTTATTAAGAAGAAAGTCTGAGAAACTAGAAATTTTGTATTTACAATAATTCGAATGAAAAAATTAAACTTATAGTTACGCATTGAAGAAAAATTTAGTACCTTGACTAGTCGGCTCAGTGTGTCGACTGCGTTCAGTTATTAGAAAAAATCTCTGTTGTCGAGTATTGTAAATGTTGCTTTTATTATTACATTATAATCATATATAATTTATATTATTTTTTAGAATCAGTGTTGTATAATTGGGTGGAGCGAAAAATAGAAGTTTCGAAAATCGTTTTGGAATAGTGCGCAAAAGTTGCCAATTGGTATTACAAAACTAATGTTTATTTTCGGGTTTTCAAACTTTTTTCATCTTCTGCCCTTTACCGGGCTTAGAAAAAATAAAAAAAAAATAAAATATCCAATAGCCTTATTTATTTTTCTTTTTTTATTAATATTGATACTGAGAGTTAACGCTACGGCAAATACAGCAGTTCTTCGTTTGTTTAAACAATTTTCGATTTATATACCATGGGGAGGTAACTGCTCGACGAGTTCCATCCCACCCTCCCTCATCTATTTAGTCTCTTTTTGAGTTGTTCAAAATCATCTGTTTCTTCCACGGGTATAGTCTGAAGGACATCCAAAGCGTCTCCTCGAAGGGCGATGGTCAAATTTATGGCCTTCTCTCGTTCATACCACTCGTTTGATCTGGCAGCTGTTTCGAACTGCTTAAGGTAGTTCGTCCATGACATCTTCCCGTCAAAAGTTGTGGCTTTAACACGAGGAGAGTTTACAGCTCCTTCCAATTTCAACTTCGACTCCACCTCATGGCACATTATTTCACCGTTCTTGGTTTGGTCTACGTGTTCCATTTCTTCAATCTTCTTTTCCATTTCTTTTATTTTTTCCTCAACGGAAGACATTATTTTCTCCTCGACTGATGATATCTTATTTTCCATGGAAGAAATTTCAGAAGACACTTTTTCTTCTAAGGAAGAAATGTTAGACAAAAATTTATTTTCCATACAAGACATTTTGTTTTCCAAGTCGGAAGAAATTTCGTCTTTTAAAGAGGAGATATCAGAAGAAACTTTAGTTTCTGAAGAAGAGATTTCGTTTTTCACGGAAGAAACATCAGAAGACACTTTTTCTTCTAAGGAAGAAATGTCTGAAGAAACTTTATTTTCCAAAGAAGAAATGTCTGAAGAAACTTTATTTTCCAAAGAAGAAATATTAGAAGAAATATCGGTTTTCATGGAAGACATATCAGAAGAAATTTTATTTTCTATGGAAGACATTTTAGTTTCCATATCGGAAGAAATTGAAGAAATAATAACAGAAGATGCATCATCCGAAAATAGATACGTTTCCGGATTCAATCCTTCACTTTCTAGTGCTTCCTTAAGACGTTCTGCCAGTTCTGCCTTTTACCCTGTCGTCTCCAACTCACGATCTTCTAATTCCAAACGTAGCTCGGTCACTTTTAAATCACACAGTCTTTTAGCCATTATTGTCCACTATTTATTTACACTATTCCACTTCTCGACACCAATGTGATGTTTGTTTATTTTCAAACAACAGTTTATTTATTAATAATTTATTTAAACACTTATTTATTTATAACACTATTATTCTAATTTATATATACTTCGAATGTCTTTAAACTGATCACTATTTATATTCACCACTACTAATTACTATTTATCTGCACTGTCCATATAACTACTGACTATGATGGCTCGCCTCCACCAATTTATATACAAAATTGGTGGCCTAGAATGCTCCCCCACCAAAATTTCCAGTATGTACCAGAAACGCTATCACGTTCTAGAAATATTATTTCGTTGACCCTGGAATGTTCGCGAAAGTGTCTCCACCATAGTCGTCCCATAGGTTTGGTCTTAAGGGGGTTCAATTATGTATAATAAGCGGACAAGTTGAGCCTCAAAGGCCAAATAATACAGAGAGGGACTTGGAGTATTAGAGCATGACTGAATAATGAACTGGCTCACATTACATTATTTAAAAAATAAATGGGTTACATTAAATATTTTAATATTTAATTAGGACCAGGTAATACTAATGGTAATTATTATAGTAATATTTTTTGCAAATTAATTTGTATATTTAAACTCTCATTAAATGTACCTATATCTAATTTGATAATCCGGCAACCTCCGACTTATGTGACAATTACCTGAGGATTTATAACCTATTTAAAATATGAGTATAATTCTTACATTAAAATATATTTTATTTGTTTTAAACGTTGTTACAATGTGGACCAAAAGTTTAAAACAATTACAAAATTTTAGTTTTAATAACTGCAGCACATATTTTAGAAAACACGGTTCAACATCTGGACAGGAGAGTAAAGGCATATAAAACAATAATATTAATTGATTTATTTATGACTTATCTTATTTATTACTTTTAGCCTACAAATATTATGTTGAGCGTTTTGTTCATGTACCAACTATTAGTTTTGATTATAACTTAAATGGTTATATCTTGGAATCTGTTAATCTAATTAGATCCCACTTTGGGCTTTAATCAACACATACCTAAGACTTTCTATAAATTCATAAAAATGTTAGGTTTTATCACAAGGCTTATACATGATTTTACTGATACAATTGCAATTAAAGTCCTGTTTTTCTTCAGAACGGTTTCCACATTACATAACGCACAGCAGAAACATAGAAAATGTGCATCATAAATTTCTCAGATACATAGCCTATAAATTGGGTGTCCTTTGCGAGTATGGTTTGATAGAAATTTTTTTAAACATCCCTTTTTTGGAAACTAAGAGGAAACTGAGAGACCTGACATCACTTTTCCAAATTATCAATGGCAGATGCAGCTGTACTAAACTACTAACAAAAATAAATCTTTATGTTCCAACCCGCTCAACTCGACAGCAACAAATATTTAACCTTCCGCCGATAACGTTATGTCTGTCAGACCGACCGATTTGAATTTTCGCGGTTTAGTCCTAACGCATTCTCGGTCGAAGCTGTGCTTTATAGTACCTTCCGCGACTAAGGTTGTCTATTCAGTCGTGAAGTCGCAAGCAGAAAGTGTGCATGGTTTCAGAGATAATTTAATTTTATTAGGCGATTCGGTCTCAGAAATGGACGTTATCTCTCGTGCATTATTTTAGGGTAAGAATAATTTTATTAATTTTTGCTTCGGTAATAATTTATATTACATTTTAGTGCAATAATTTTATAATGGATTTTGAAAGGGACCAAGAACGTTTATTAAGACTTTATGAAGAGGTTTTAACTGGTTCAGAGGCTGAACCAGATGATGATGATGAAAACAGTTTGGTAGACGACCATCTGAAAATTTTAGAAGATGTAGCCTCGGGACAGGAGTTCTCCGATAATGATGAAAATTTGGTTGTTAGTGAAGAAGAGAAATACTAGTTCGAGGGGCTGCAAGAATTCCTTGTCTCATTGGTAAAAATGGAACTACGAAATGGCGAAAATATCCTGCAACAATGCCAAATGTACGAAAAAGTGCCGAAAATATTGTCGCCCATTTACCAGGTCCTAAAGGAGTTATCCGGAACAAAAATAAAGCTTCAGAAATATGGGAATGCTATTTTTAGAGACAAGTGTACACTCGTTTCGTACTGTCAAAAAAAAACAAAAATGTCTTATTACTATCGACAATGCATTACGATGCTCTTATTGATAGGGAAACTGGCAAACCAGAAATAATTATTGATTATAACCAAACGAAAGGAGGTGTCGACGTTGTTGACAAAATGTGTGACGCCTACAATTGCGCTCGTGCAACTCGTCGTTGGCCAATGGTCATTTTTTATAGTGCTATGAACGTCGCTGGAATAAATAGCTATATAGTTTATAATAGCAATAGTCAAACAAAAATCGATAGAAGAAGATTTTTAGAAAATCTAGGATTTCAGTTGCTTGATGAACATATTCGCCGACGAGCTCAACAGCAAAACATTCCTAGGACAATTCGTTTGCTCCTGAAAATAAAATTTATGGACGCTGTACATATTGTAGCACAAAAAAAAGTAGAAGAACAAAATATACTTGCAGAAATTGTAAGAAATATTTGTGTCTGGAGCACCTTACCTGGATTTTGCCAAGCTTGTTACGAAGATTATGAGGCCCAAAATGTTTAGTAATAGTTCCAGTAATCTATATGGTTTTCGAGAATAAAACTGTTTTTTTTTTTTTCATTATTTTACTACCTTTCTACTATGTTAATCATTCGTTTAGCTAAAAATTTGACTTTTCTTTTAATATTTTAAATTGAATAAAAATCAGTCTATAAAAATTAAATTTTTTTCTATTACCTCCTAAATTGTTTAAACAACAAAAAAATTCATACATTTTATATTCCAGCATAGATAATAGAGCAAATAATCATGTTATAATGAAACATTTTATTTCCGCAATTGATTTCCATTTTTTTTTTATTTTTTTAAAAAGTCGGTTTGATAGACCGACGTTATCTAAAATTTTAAAAAATTTCACGTTATCGGCGGAAGGTTAATGCACCTTTTTATCGTTTAAACCATACTTTCAGCAACTGTATTCCTGGAAAGTTAAGATAAGCCAACACTCATAACTAGAGCTAGGAATATATGCAAAACGCCATATTTTGCATATGTTGCATATATATACAATTTTTGATTTTGAATGCATACATTGACAATTTGTTAATTTTTTTGCATATAACAGACGTACTAATTGGCTGGACATATTAAAATTATGAAATTTGGACCAAAATAATATTTTGTGAAATGCCTTTACAGGTCGATTTCCTAAAATTTTGAAGGATTAACTTTTCCCTGTAATAAATTACGGTTAATGGTGTAGGTACTTGAGAGGATTAAATTATAAATATCCTCCTTAAAACAAATTTTGCTAAATATTCTTTCAGATAGTTGTATTAATATCTTCAAATTTCTAAATGACTCAGTTTACTTTCAACTTCATTTCAGTCTTTATTGTTGTGTTGTGTTAACCAGTGGGAAAAATGGCAAAATTAATTGAGTCGTGGGAAAAATCTTATTCAGATTTTGTTGTATAAGGTGATAACCATGTGTTTTGTAAAACATGTTCTAAAATTGTAAGTACTTTTTTATTTTATATTTTATTTTGACCTTTCACAATGGTAAATCAAACGTCAGTAAAATATAATTTCAACTCACAGTTAAAAAAAAGTAGGGCAACTTTACAACGTACGCATTTATTTAATTTAATTAAAACTTCAACATCTACAGGAATTTATTTGTTTTAGATTCCATTTAAAAAAAAGTTTCAAATCGACCAACACGCGAAAACATCCTTACATATATCAAAGCAGAAATCTAAAAACACTCGCAGACAAAGTCAACTTCCCTTGAAACAATATTTAGAATCTATATCGTCTAGAAGTGAACAAGCTATTTTTAATGAAGATTTATGCAAAGCATTAGTGACTTCGAATATCCCTTTAATACGATTAAATAATCCAAATCTCCGATCATTTTTGCAAAAATACTGTAAATTTAATATTCTGGAGCAAAGTATATTACGCAAACGTGGTGTTGACAGTTTGTACATTGAGACTTGAGATTACCGTTGGAAACGATTGCTTTATTATTGTGGATGAAACAACAGACTCTTGTGGTCGATATACAGCCCATTTAATGATAGGTTCATTACGCGAAGAAATGGAAATTGGTCCATATCTAATCGCTTCAAATCAATTAGATAAAACAAATAACTTGATAATAACTCGTTTTATCCAAACAGAATTGTCTTCCTTTTTTCTTACGGAAGCCGTTCCAACAGAAAAATGTTTATTGCTGTTATCCGATGCTGCTCCGTACATGGTAAAAGCCGCACAAAATTTAAAAAATGTTTTATGAAAACTTAATCCATGTTACATGTTTAGCTCATGGCCTTAACAGAGTTGCAGAAGAAATTAGGTCTAACTTTCCTTTAATAAATAATTTATTTAGTAATGTAAAAAAAAATATTTCTTAAAGCTTCTCTAAGAACTCAATTGTACAAAGAAAAATTTCCTGAATTACAGATGCCACCGGAACCTGTAATTACTCGGTGGGGTACCTGGCTTAAAGCTGACTTTTTTACGCAGTTAATTATGAAAAAATTAAAGAAATCATACTTGATTTTGATGATTCATCTAAGGGAATATCTAATACAAAGAAGTTGTTTCAAAATCACATATTACCAAAGCAATTAGTGTTTTTAAAAAATTATGCATTTGCACCCAAAATTATATTAGATTTAGAACAAAAAAATTTACCTTTGGTGACTTCCGTAAATTTAATTAAGACGTTTGAATCAGAGTGTAAAAATATCCAGGGCGATATTGGAATGGCGATTTTTCATAAATTTTCAAATGTAATTTTAAAAAATAAAGGATTTATTGTTTTAAGAAACCTTGCTAATATTTACTCTGGTAACTTTGAAGATATTAATACTATTCATCCAGATATTTCAAGATCATTTAAGTTTGCACCTATTACTTCTGTAGATGTCGAAAGGAGTTTTTATTTGTACAAGTACATACTTACTGATAGGATACAATCATTTAATACAGATAATTTAGAAAAACATCTAATTGTTCATTCTTTTTATAATAATGTTGATTTGTAAATAAAATTAGTTAATAATTAAATAATTATTAAGTATTATATTAGGTATTGTAAAATAAAACAATTATAAATATTAATAAACTATTTCTATCAAATAACAAATTATTCTTATTGCATATGCTCTGCATATTTTTCAATTTTTTACGCATATATTGCAGTATTTTGCGGCATATATATGTGCATATTTAACTACTTTTTGGGTGCATATATTCCTAGGTCTACTCAAAACGATTTTGAGATACTTAACACCCCCTTTCATAAATTTATAAAGCAATTACTTAGGACTGAGCTTTAATCTTTGATCTTTAATTTTTTATGTTTATTGTAAATATTTTATTCAACCTTATTGTCTTTTGTCTTTTCAAATCTTTTAAATTCTTTGCATATTTTATTTTATATGTAATCAGTTATACCACGTTTTATATTTTTTTATTTATTTTTCAAATGGGCTTGCCCGTAAATAAATAAATGAACTATTGTTACTCTTTGAAAAATCACCATAATTCATTTCCTTTATTAATTTTCTTTTGATTGTATAGTTCAAATATATAATTATATTCTTTCAATGTTTTCATTCCAATAATATTTACAAATAAATAATGTAATATACTTTGTTCATTATAAATGTTGTTCGTCTTTATTTGTCCTTGTATCTTTTTATTTTTCATTTGATTTACTGTTGTTATTGTTAGATAAATTTACCATGAAGATGTAACTCTGTTTTATCCTATATTTTCTAAATTGGTTATATTACAAAGTGACGTTTTTTTAATAATGTTTAATATTTTACGATGATCTTTAATGGATAGGGAATATTAATTTAAATTATTAAATAATTCTAATTCTTTCTCCCCCTTACTATTTGTTTTCGTCAGTTTTTCATCGGTTCTCTAAAATTTCAATTTACATTGTTTCCATAAATATTTATCAAGGTATGCCTGATGATGACATACTTAATTCAAAACGGGTCATTGATTAAAATAAATATTTAGCCACAGAATATAAAAGTTAAGAAGACATGTATTTTTTTATTAAGATATCTACGATACTGAATCACATCTAGGGATTTTTTCTTTTATTTTCAGCAGCTGATAAAATTTTACACACGTGGGTATTGTTAAAAACTTCGTAAAGACTTACCAGGAAAATAAAAAATTGTGCAATTTAAAAAAGTCTATTCGTTTTTCGTAAAATGTGAATATAAAAAAAGGAAACACACACATAAATCCTTAATATGCATATCAATAGAAAATAATTTGGCTACTTAATGTATATCCTTTGACACTAAGCTTGACGCAACTGCAATTATTTTTGAATCACTCTATATTCTGTATATAAATATATTTTGATAGCTTCTATCACTTTTTCTTTGATAAAAAATTGGTTTCTTTTATTGTATGCAATAAACATTAAAATGTAAAATCGATGAAAAATTTCAATTATACTAGAAAACAAAATGTATATTTCATGTTCGACAAGCATATAGAATAAAACGAATCTATGATTGATAGAGGATGGTAACGAATTCCTTTTGAAAATGATAATAAAATTCTCCTGGATCATCATATAATAAAATAGCCAACATTAATCTTGGGATAACGTATCGTGCTAAAAAATAAACGAGACCCTTATCAAATACTTTCTTTTCTTGTGTTGTCAGAACTGAAGGAGATTTTGTATTTCCATCAGATTAAAGTGAGTAGTATTTCATTTATTATAATCCCTTTTCTAAATTCAATAAATTACAGTGGCGTTTCTGTAAAAATTTAATTACCTTGACACGCACTAAAATAAAAGAATAATTAGATATGAATTTAGACTGACAGTAAAACATACGTGCTATTCAGACTATCCAGTCCAACTCTACTCATCTTACAGATACAGATATCCAGTACTTATCTTTTCGTGATAGGCATACGACTAGTATATAAGTTAATAAAATGGCGACAGGCCAACAGCGTCGTCGACTTTTTTATAGAATAAGAAAATATGGTGGTAGGATGTTAGCCGAACCGA
This sequence comes from Psylliodes chrysocephalus, assembly GCA_927349885.1. NCBI lineage: Eukaryota > Metazoa > Arthropoda > Insecta > Coleoptera > Chrysomelidae > Psylliodes > Psylliodes chrysocephalus. The sequence goes on from OV651817.1 coordinate 54,474,649, forward strand.
ATATCAGTGAATAAACCAGAGTGTATAGAGATAGCGGGGATATCGTAGTTGCCACATGTTTACTGTGGAAGCACGGCTATGCCTAATACAAAATAATAAGCACTGTATAATTAAATTCGTATGTACTATCTGTATGGTGGGTAAGTGTGGGTTGCTCCTCATTGGGCCCATTATGCACATTCCATGGGCATATATAAACTGCCTCTTAACTTGTCAAAAACTTGCTGGTTGTCGCTGAGAGGTCTATAGAGACAGTCATCTTCCCAACTCATCAAAGTCCTGCAGGTAAATAACAAAATTATGTTGCTGGTCACTGGGGGACATCTTTGGATATCTAGCTTCTCAGGTTAAAGTCTTGCAAATCACTTACATCGCCCAGAGGAGTGTCTGGATGCTCCAATTTTTAGAAGTGGCAATTTTGTATTCTTCTACCAATCCAATGTTAAATGCCCAGGTGCCCAGGGTGGAGCTATTTTCTTTACCGGCTGGCATAAAATTGATCAAAAACATTTGATCGAAAAACAAATTTATCGAATTACAATTGAACGAAAAAAAAAAAAAAAAGTGAAAGAGAAAAAACAACGATCGAAAATATATTTGATAGAAAAAGAATCGATAAAAAAATTAGAAAATTAAAAAATCTCAACTAATTTACATATCCTCTGCGGCTTAAAGCCTTTGATGATTGCTTCGCAAAAAATCTACATAAAATAAATTAAACTAAACTAAATTACCCGACCTGTGCAAAAGCAATCTATTAAATTTAAATTGCCCCAGGCCGCACATGTTAGGTAAATTGGTTTAGTTTTTATTTTTCTCATTTTTGTATATTTTTTTGCGAACTAACTCTCGACGGGTTTAGGCTACTCAGGTTAGGTAAATTTGTTCAGTTTATATAAAAAAACCATTAATTTAATTTACCTAACCTGTGTGGAAGCAATCAGTAAAATTTAAGTGGCTCTAGGTCGTACATGTTAGGTAAAATAATTAGAATCCTATTTTTATTATTTTTGTGTATGTTTTTTTTTTCGTAAACCCACCCTCGACGGTCTTAGGCTTTCTGTTTTTCTATTTATTTATTTTATGGAGAGTTATCTTCAAAACAGAAAACAATGCGTTAAAATAGACGACACTAAAAGTACCTTTCTAACGAGTGAATACGGTGTTCCTCAGGGAACTGTGCTGGGTCCCCTGTTGTTTAGTCTATGTCTAAATCAATAGCAAGGGTCGCATAGTGAGTTTTGCCGATGATACGGCTGTAATATATCAAGACAAAAATTGGCAAGATCTAAAAAGTCTAGTAGAAATAGATTTCACAAACATAATTAAATGGTTTGATCAAAAAGAACTTACAATCAATACAGACAAAACTCACTTCATGGCATTTGCTTCATATTCCAGTTATTTGCCCCAATATACTACTTTGTCAATAGATTTGGATAGAGAAAGGGTGGACATTAGATCTGTTTCGAAGATAAAATACTTAGGATTAATACTAGATTCACACCTAAAATGGGATATACACATCGAATATTTACTAAAAAAACTAAGAACAGTAAATTATAAATTAAAATATTTAACTAGGTATAACGATACAGAGCAACTGAAAATAATATATTACTCACTATTTCAAAGCCATTTATCTTATGGAATTGTTGCCTGGGGAGGTACATATAAGGTACACATACACAAATTAGAGGTTATTCAAAAGTATATACTCAAAATAATATTCAAAAAACCAAGATTATATACTAGTAGTACACTTTATAGTGAAACCAAAATTCAAGATATTCGACAATTATATTTTGTAAATCTCGTTATACATCAACACAAAAATCGAAAGGAATTAACCAAAATTCATCACCAATGCCCTACCAGGTATAGGTCAAATGATGTTTTCTCCATCATCAGGGCAAAAAAAGATTTATTAAAAAGATCATATCTATATTTAGGGCCAAAATGTTATAATCTAGTCCCCTCAGAAATAAAAAATCTTAATCACTTTAACTTATTCAAAAAACTTGTCAAAAAGTGGTGTAATACATTAAGTTGCTTAGATATCCACGTCTTAATTGAGGGTAAATAAATAAATAAAAAAAAAAATTGAAAATAAAAAGAAACAAAAAACAAAAAAGAAAATCTAAAAAAAAATCATTTTTTTTTTGTTCCTCTTATAATCATGTATTTCGTGTCCCAAAAAGTTATAATAATTAATTAATATAGTTATTATTATTACTATTGTATTGTTATTGGTATTATTATTATTATTTTTAATTATTATTAATATTGTTATTGTTATTGTTGTTATTATTATTAGATGGTTATTAGTATTAATCTATAGTGAGTCCTGCAATATGTTAATTTGATGAAAGTATTATAAAAACACTTGTCAGAGACACTAATTATTTATAGTTAATCCCACGCACAGACTTCTGTGGGACTATCATATTTATTTTTCCTAATATGGCTTATATTTTACATTGTTATATTTTACATTGTTAACCTTACATAATATGTAATTATTCGGTAAATAAATATTATTATTATTAATATTATTTTTCTAATTTTTTTATATTTTTTGCCAGGTAAACCGCGATGGCTTCAAGCCGCACAGGTTAGGTAAATTACTTACAGAAATACATAATTTGTGCGAATTAATCATAATTCTTTAATCTCAATGACTATAAATAATTGCTTGTATCTCTAGATGTATTAATTTGTAAATTAATAGTAGGTATTGAAAGTATAAAATTTGTTAAATGAGGCAGCTATTGCTTGAGATTATCGAAACATTTGCCATTAGTACCTAATTTGATGATAGCCGGAGAGTTTGGCTTCCCCTGTAATACTGATTAGATGGACGGTTACATGGTGTCGTTTGATTGTTCTTATATATTACTATTTTGAATGTAGATTTTCTATATATATTACATATATATTACACTGGTTTTTTGTAACTCAATTTATTTCAATTTTAACTTTTACAATAATTCATCTGATAACATGAACGTAGCGTCTGTAAAACTCTATAGCTCGCTTTAACCCAAACCGACTAGAAACTTCCCGAAACTTCTAGATGTTTCTTGACATGGAATTATATTTCTAGACAGTTATCCCTTCTTTTTTTATCCACACCTTAACTTATGATGACCGCAGCACACTGTAAGGCCATAGGAAACATTGCTCCACCCTTTCTAGTTATTGGTTGGAGCTAATGGGAAGGATCTGTTCCACAATATGGCAATAACTTTCCAATGTGAAGTACATTGAGTTTGTTTTCCGCTGACAGCTGAATGCGGTAGATCGGATCGTTGATTTTTGCCACGAACGGTGTAGGGGCTTTCCCACTTCCGTTGCAGTTTCTGACAAAGTTATTTTCTTGGGATTGCACAGCCATAGTGGGTCGCCTTTTTTAAAATGTTTTCCGGTCGCAGGCATGTAGATTTTAGCTTCTGCTTTGTCACTGTTGGCTTTCAGATGGTCCCGAGCGAATCCGTAGACATTTGTCCTGCCATTGCATATATCAAATTTGTTACACCAATTCTCTACATCCCTCTGGCAATTGACGTAATAAAATATTTCTGTCAAAAATTTTGTTCGTCGAGGAGTGGTCTGTGAAAGTGTGACTATTTTTAAATTTAAAATTTTCTTTATTTAAATTTTTGATAATGCTTTTGGGATGAATAACAATTGTGTAAGTTAAGTCCTTCAAAAAAGAAAATAGTAATTGTTAAAATAAATGCTCCTCTTAGTGGAAGTAAAATAAGCCCGCCAATTTTCAAATTAAATATGGTATTACGGGCAACTGCATTACCAACAGAGTAATGATTGAATAATTAATATTGCACGTAACTATATTACTGACAGAGTAAGATTAGTTGAACCACCCGCTCCCACAGGTCGCTGCAAGCAAACTTGTTGCCAAATTTCTACAAAGACACGGCAACTGTTAATAATCCTTCCTCCATGTAGTAGAGTTTATGCATTTAACCAGGCAGTCTGTGGACAATTATAACTGAAAAGAAGTGATATTTTCTGCTGTTCTCTGCGCACTTTTTAAAGTTGATTGATTACCTGTGGTTTAGTACACCTTGTAGTTGCTGCTTGGCCGGGATCTGCTGTCAGTTGTCTTGCTCTAGGACACTCTAGGTCATAAATAATAGTCTCGTAATAATTTATTAATATGTCATACTTGCTTTTACATTGATTGTATTTTACATCTTTTTGTGAAAATGAAAACTTTCCCTTTTTGAGATGTTAAGTGTGAAGCCAAGCAAAGTAACTAGAACACGGCAGCTCTGCAGTCTGGGAGCAGGATTTGTGGGTCATGAAAACTTTCAATAAGGGGCGTCATTAATTTATGGTTTGGTTAAAAATTAAAAAATACACCGAGGGAAATTTTTTGCTATGGTAGCAAAAAATGTATTAACCCTTAAAAAAAACTCTATTAAAATAGGCGACAGCCAAAGTACTTTGCTACGGTTAATAAATTCACTTTTTTGGAATTACTTTTTAGTCCCTAAAAACTTACTTTTTAGTTTTTATTAATTTTAGTGGTTAGAAAGTAAAATTTTACTCACTAAAAAGTAGTTTCTTATGGTTAAAAAGTAGGATTTTAGTGGTTAAACAGTATTTTTCTTGCAGTTAAAAAGTATTTTGTTACCTTGAACAGGCAGTTTCAATTGTTAAAGAATTATTTTTATCTCTTAAAAATAGATTTTACTGGTTAAAAATTAGGCTTTTAGTGGTTAAAAAATAGTTTTTATTAATTAAAAGTAGTTTTTAATGGTTAAAAATTAGGTACTGATTAAGAAATTACTTTCTTTGCAATAAAAATTTTTTTTTTTACCTTAAAAAGGTAGTTTTAATTAATAAAAAATTAATTTTTACCTTTAAAAAAATGTTTTTAGTGGTTAAAAAGTAGTGTGTAGTGGTTTAAAATTAACCTTTTACCTTTAAAAAGTAGATTTTAATGATTATACAGTTAATTTTTACCTTTAAAAAGTATTTGTTGATGGTTAAAAGTAAATTTTGCTATTTAGGGCTGGTTTCTTCAGCACTTAGGCCGTTTTTTCTATAAAAAAATAAAGTTCAGTTAAAGTCGAAATACAAGAATGTTTTGCATGTATTAAATGTCAAATTTCCAGATTTACCGAGGATAACTGAACTTTATATTTCTTCATAATGAAACCAGTTCTGTAAAAATAGAAAAATTAACTTTTTAGCCGTGCATTAGAAACTATATATACTTATTAAAGCAAATTTACCTAATATATACCTACCTATATAATTTACATAAATGTTTATTTTACCTGTGGTGAAAATACAGATCAACATAGGAAAGGAAGGGTTTCAAAAATAAAAGAGACCATTATTTTGTAATAAATATATTAGTTATATTGTTAAATAAATATTTCAGAAATGTATTTGAATTTTAAAAATTCAGTAGGTTATGTAATATAAAATTATTATTTGATAATTTAAACTTATTTGTCTTTAGACGTATAATAACGTAAGGCATATAGTATCAAGAAATTTCAAATGAACAGTTAGTAGCTTTAAATTAATCCGGTATTTATTCTTTGTGAAAAATCCTAAAAGAAATTTTATTCTAAATATATTGTTTTCTGTTTATTATAATATAGAATAGAATAAGAAAATCCATTCCATTAGGATTATTAACTAAAATAGGTAGGAACATAAAAACATAACATTCTTCTATCTACCAGGTGGGCCATTCCAAACGATCCTTCCTTAATATCTAAAAAAAAAAATTATATTTTATTTATACTATCTCAGAAACGCAAATTTCGAATTTTAATAAACTTAAGCACCAGTCGTGGATCCTAGAAACCCCCTCCCCTAGCTCAGTAAGTTAAGAAATTAGATAAAAATTAATGTCAGGTATTTTTGAGAAATGTTTAAATTTAGGTTTTTAGGGTCTGTAAAAGCTAAGGTTATATTGTTAAATGCAACAAAAAATGAATCAGTCTCCCGAAACCTTTATAAAACTGTCAAAATTCATTAAAAAAACTTACTTTTTAGTCCCTAAACATGTACTTTTTAGTTTTTATTAATTTCAGTGGTTAGAAAGTAAAATTTTACTCACTAAAAAGTAGTTTTTTATGGTTCAAAAGTAGGTTTTTAGTGATTAAACAATATTTTTCTTGCAGTTAAAAAGTATTTTGTTACCTTGAACAGGCAGTTTTAATTGTTAAAGAATTATTTTTATCTCTTAAAAATAGATTTTACTGGTTAAAAATTAGGCTTTTAGTGGTTAAAAAATAGTTTTTATTAATTAAAAGTAGTTTTTATTGGTTAAAAATTAGGTGTTTTGTTAGAAATATCTGTTAACGTCACTGGAACAAATAAATTTAACCCTCAGTACTCAAAATAGCCTCCAAGTTCCATCAAAATAGAAAAAGGAATTTCTGATATCTTAATGAAAAAACTTTGCAAGATTTTTCGCTTTATCTACTGTTTTTTCCTTAATTAACGTTAAAGTGAGGGGTCAATACATTTGAAACCGATAAATTAGTAGATATAAAATACTTTTATATTATACGTTATGTACTTACCCTTAAAATTCTCAACAAAATCTTGTAATCCCCAATTATTTAACTTCTCTGTGTAATCAATTGGAAACAAACACAATGTGTGCCCAATAAAAATGCAAAACTGGCGTCAGACCTACGATTTGCCTATCTGCCAACGTAACCGTAGGTGACCTTTGCTAGCGGCTAGGATAATTATAACTAAAACTAAAATCACAAATCGCCGGCTTGTTCTTGTCAGTACTTGCCGGTATACTATAGACCTTTTATTGCGATATATACCGGGAACTGGCGGGAACGGACTGAACGGGGTATGCCGAATACAGGAAAATTTTCTCGAGTATAGACGAAGAAGCTCTCGATCGAAACCGATCGTTATTTTCTAAAGATATTTTTTATTGGACTTAAAAAGCGAATTGTTATGATGAAAAATATACCTATTAATATTTTGAATTTCTACTACAGAAAATAAATGTTTAGTAATTAAAAACTATTTTTAAGAGCAAAAATTATTTTTGCTGGTTCTATAGACTGAAAAAAAATATTTGCAATGGTAACAATTTTTTTTTGTATGGCGACAAAACTACTTTAAAAAAGCATTTTATTTAGTTGCAAGAATGTATTTTTTTAATTGCAACTAAAAATTTATTTGTGGTAGCAAGAAATTTCTCAACAAAACACTTTTTAAATATAATTCTCTCAGTGTAAAAACTAGGTGAAAACGATAAGAGTATTTTTACATTTCGTTTTATTCGTGGCTAAATGACAAAGACAAATGTTTAATGTTTTAACTGAAAATTATATTGATTTACAACTTTTCTAACTAAGAATGATTTTTAAATTTGGTTAGTTTTTTTTATCTTTCTTAGCTTAATTCTAATCAATTTTAATCCACAGTAAATTCATTTTCCATAAGTTCTTAAACTTAAAATTTTAAACGATTACTCTTTAAATTTTTATTATTGTGTTTGAGAATATTTTTCTATAATATTACAGAACTAAAATAAAAACAACAATCTCGGTATTTTTTTTTTTTCATTTTATTTTGTTGGCGGCGCCACCCCTAGTCTTTTTATTATTGTTAGTGATAACGTTACATAAATGCCCAATAAATGACCTATAATATGTTATTTGTTTTTAAATTTATCAATAGTTATGTATCTTTGACAAAATGTTTTATTTTATTTTTTATGTGGCTCCCTCTTTATAAATAATTGGTTCTCAGTGATATAATTATAGACAAATTAACAAAAAATGTCCCTTTTAAATTATTTATTTCCTCTCTAAAAGACCATTACATATTTATGACATTAATTTTTAAAAATATACCACATTATCCTATGTTGCCTTATAAAAATTAAAGCAAATTGAATCAATTTGCTATTGCTTCATTATATTATATAGATATAACCCATGTCCGGCCGTACTCAAGGGATATCATAACTACGTACGACGGGGAATTACATTCTAATCTTATTAAGGTGACGTATAATTAAACGCTTCATTTGAATATTAATTTTCAGTAGAGCGCAGATATGCAGAGCATGTCACTTGGCATAAGTCTCCAATTACCTAGAGACATAAGATTAAATTCAAATTATCTCAGTTACCTCAGTTCCGAGATAGAATTATGTCCATTAAACTATTTTTATCGATGCATGTAATGCATGTAATTGCCTTTAGGCAATATTACAATTATTTATGTTTATATTTATATTGGTAACATTTAACACTTACTTTAATACATTAGAAAAACAATAAACCTAAATAGTCGTGGCGGGCAGTGAGAACGCACAGTTAAATGTATCCACAAAGATTTGTAATAAATGCAAGCATTCAATTATAAAAGAATATATTGAAATGTGATTCCGTGTACCACCCGAGTTGTACTAAAAAGAAAAACGTTAAAATAGTTGGTGACAACATAATAAATTGTTGTTTTTCAAGTGAACAGGATGAAAAAGAGGATGAGGATGATGAAGCTAAATTCAGCGAATCTATGGATAATGAAAAAATGGACGTAAATATAATTAGATATATATTAAATCAGAAAGATATTATTATTGAAGAGCTACGAGATAAAATTAAACTGCTAAATAAACACATAAATTTATTAAACAAATTTAATAATAAAGATAATGCTATCCAGGGTGAAACACCGACTAATACAATCAGTAAGAATACCGAAATTATAATTAGTTCTTTACTAAATATACAACCTTCGAAACCAGTATTAGATATAAACACTGGGGAACCTCCAGAAGAAATAGAAAACAAGATTAGTCGCCAAGAAAGGAATACCCACGAGCCGTTTGAAAACAATAATAAACAAATACACATTACGCAGGTCTCTGCGGGATTTTATTTTGCTCAGGGTGAAATAATATTAAAATATCAAATAAATATGAATGACGAAATCACTAGTGATACGAACACTGAAAATAACTGGAAAACAGTTGTTAATAAAAATCGTGATAGAACACAAATTGTAGTAGGGAGCAATCGCGAACAAAATAAAGTAGAAGCAGTTGAAGGTACAGCTACACTATACGTATATCACCTAAATCCACATACCATAGCAGCTGCTTTATGTGATTTGATAAAAAAACAATTTCCAGAAATAAAGTGCAAACAAATAAATAAATTCAAAACATCCTAATGTCTATAGTTCATTCAAGGTAAAAATTTGGGCCTCAAACTTTAAAAAATCCATGGATGCTAATCTCTGGCCCTATAGGGCATGTATTAGTCGTTTTTTATTTCGACGCTAGAGAAACAATCCCAACAACACTTAATTTTTAATCCACAACTACTCTTGCTAAATATTAATACCAATAATAATGACAAAATCAATTTTATTGAAAATGGCATTGATCTTCTTAAAGAATATTTTATGTATAAATAAAATTGGTATTAAAGACGATTACCTAAATTTAATAAAAATTTAAAATTTTAAATTAATTAGCTTTTACTGCAGAACAAATTTAAAATGTGAAGGTACTTGTATTTGGATGAAAAACTTAACTTTTTGAAATAAATACCTTTTTCAAATTAATAAATTTTTCAAATTAATAAATTTTTCAAATTAATAAATTTTTCAAATTAATAAATTGCTTAAATAAATATTTCAAATAAATAACTTTTCAAATAAATTACTTACTTTTTTAAATAAATAACTTTCTAATAAATAACTTACTTTCATACAAATTACTAACTTTCATATAAATAACTAACTTTTCAAATAAATAAATTTTTCAAATAAATAAATTTTTCAAATAAATAACTTAACTAGAAATAATTTGAAAATTCTGAAACAAATCTCAAAAATCCCCCTACGAATTATTAAAACCATCTCCAAACCCCAAAGGTAAAAACAAATACTTGGAGATTTGAAAAAAGCCTTTCATCGCTGAGACTCGAACCCATACGTCTTTGTTATGTACACAAAGACAGCAGTTTGATGTGTTAATTTGGGCCAAGCGCCTTTTCAGGATCGTTCTCAAATCTTTAAATACCTCTATACAATATCGGTGTGTATGAGAAATGCATTGATGCATACTAAGCTCATATATTCGTCTGCGTGAGTTAAGTTTTCAATGTACGTTAAGCGACGTAGACCTAAGTACGTAAATTGTGAATTGAATACATCGTAAATTGCAAATAGAAATCCGAAAGGTCAGAATTATCTGAAATTATTTATAGAAATAATTTAAAAATTCGTAAAATATCTCAAAAATCCCCCTACGAATTATTAAGGCCATCCCTGAACCACAAAGGTAAAAACAAATACATGGAGATTTAAAAAAAAGCCTGTAGTCGCTGCGTTTTGAACCCAGATATCTTTGTTCTGTACACAAATGCCCTAACTCTATACCATCACGACATTTACTGTCAAGATTCCTAGACGGCAGTTTGATGTGCCAATTCCGGCCAAGCGCCGTTTCAGGCTTAACTTAACTTTTTGAAATAAATAACTTTTTCAAATTAATAAAGTTTTCAAATTAATAAATAATAACTTTTTTAGTCACATAACTATTCAAGTAAATTTCATTTTCAAATAAATAACATTTTCAAAAAAAAAGTCAAAAATAAATATAAGAAAAAAATAAACGAAAAATTCAATGATTTAGCTCGGTGCCCACGAAACAAAGAAAGTTGCGTATTAAAATATATAAATCTGGGTCTATCATTAGTTGAAAAGTACGATAGTTTTTAAACATTACTTTTCAGAATAAGTGCATCCGTTGAAATGGGCCAGTTGCATGGTTACCAGACCTAAATCCTTGTGATTTTGCAAAATTGTTTAAAAAAAAAGTTATTAACTTTGGAATTACCCTGTATACTATATTTGTGCTATTCCTCGAATAATCGATTGTATGTACCTATCAACCGGAGCCGTAGAAGTCATTCTCAATCTTACTCCTCTTGATATTTTAATCAAACAGGTTGCTTTGATGACAATGACATGACTTCGCACGATTGGAATAGAACCTAATGTAGGATCTGGCGAGAAGTCGCTTTTGACGGGAGGCACTCGATACGCTTCCATTTGTTCAAACGAACATGAACCACATTTCAGCGAGATATATCTTCCATAAGCCATATAAAGTTATAAGGGTAAAATTCATATCTACACCAACGATTCAAAAAGAAAAATAGGCTTAGGATGTGACAGTACCCATCGTTAAACCTAAATATAAAATGTACTCAGTGCAGTTTAAATAGAGCTCACGGGATACTCATAGCATCAAAAGAAGTTAAAATAAACAGTATCAAACATAGCAGATAAGAACTACTCACGCTGGACAGACCATTAATAATTTACTCAGGGTTAGTACTAGAATGTCACGTAGCTTAGGCCGAGGTATCATCTATCAATAATGTGATCAATTTAAGATGGATTAGTGGTAACCACATCAAAACGTGACCGTTTTGCTAATTTACTAGGCAAGAAGGCAGGCAACCAAATACTTTTTGGACCTGGCACTTTAATTGGACTTATTCATCGGTAGTGGCAAACCTGCTTAAATAACATTCCCTTGTGAAACACAAGAAAAACTAGAAAACAAAAAGAAGCTGCAGAGTAATCAAGGTGCTTTAAAGTTATTCCAACAACATAACAGCAAACAATTACTTGACTATGACTAGACAGAATATGTGCCTGACCACAGATTTGCCAACCACAGAAGCACATCCATAGCATGGGACTGTCAGAATCAGCACTCTGCAGTAGATGCGAACAAGAAGATGAGAGAACCCTCTTCCCTTGCCCAAGGCTCTCAATTATCATAAGATTTGTGTTCAACGAGCATTGGCTTACACCGGCCGATATAAACACTTCTCGGCGACGTTGTCAACTACATTAAATTTGTAGGCTCGCTGACGAACTAAGAAGGGCCTTTTAATTCAGGAGGATGCACAATAGGTCTAACGAGGCCTAAGTGCTGTAGGACAACCCACCTTCCAATAATATAAATTTTTATAGAACTCTCATCAGATATATTTTTAATCGACTTCAAAAAAGGAGGAGGTTCTCAATTCGTCGGAATATTTTTTTATATGTATGTTCAGCGATAATTCTTTCACACGTTGTCCAATTATAATGAATATTTTTTTGTTAGAAACGGGATACCTCAGGGGTGGTCCCATATAAATTTGGTGAAGATGTGATGATGGCATCTGCACGATTTTAATGTCGGTTTTTTAAAATTACTTTTAATACTTGTTATTTAGATTTTTAGTGATCCTAATGAAATGAAGTATTATACGCTTCACTATAATAAATATTTCAAGTACTTTCATGAAAACCTTCTTCTCACAGCTAAATAAATTTATCTAAAAATTTAAAATAATATAAATTTCACTTAAGTGAAAAAATCGACGCACCGTAACACGCATATCTGATGACGCGCCCGCAGCGAATGTGTTAAACGTTAAAATAAATCTTAAATGGGTAAATAATTAATTATTTCCGAGATTACAGTGTTGCCGGATGTGATGGGCTTCGTAATGGTGGTTTGTTTAACTTGATCTGTGTATAATCGCGTTTGACTCTTGTGCCCTCTGCCGCTGAAACAACTGAACTACAGGCGTGTATTTGGAGGTATTTTCCGACATTTTGAAGCCCACCCGTTTTTGCTTAAACGATACAGATGGAGTTGCCTCTAAAACGAATTTATACACTGTGTTTTTAGGAAGCCCGAAATCGGGCGTCGTAAGTGACTAGTGGGCTTCATATATCATTTGAAATGTAACGTTTGGGGCTTAGTAATGTCTACTATGTTAGTTTTAAAAGCGCTCTAGGTAAATGTGTGCCTACCTTTTATTCTTTCTAAATACTGGAATTTATAGTATCGTTACATACAAAAGCAGTAAATGACACAATACTAACTCTTAAGTACTACTAACTGCTTAATGACCCACACTTTTTGTCCCGACAGCCAGCCGAAATGGTCTTCTCCTATAGATTCTAGGAGAACACTATAACCTTTTTTCGTAACGGTTTTCTTTTCCAAATCATACTACCAGAATTTTGGAGGGAACCCGTGGATACCTAATGGTGATTAAGGCAAAAATTCCTGTTATACCGTCCCCGAACCCAACACGCCAAGACATTGTAGAAACTCAGAGATTGGCTTCGAATATGTATTAAAAAAAATAGTTTCTACTTGGACTCTGTAATTTTCAACTCTTGATGAAAAAAAATATGGGATTAGTATACATTTTACAAAATACAATTATAAATAGCATTTGAAATGACAATTTTATTAAAGTTTAAAATGTTGGAGATCATTTTGTCGGACCCTGTATTTATTACCTAGGTAGTTATTTTGCAATCGTAGAAAAAGCATTATTTCAGTATTTCACAATTTCATAATTTCTGCCTCAAAAATAAACTGTTATTTTATTTATAGTACATATTCAGGAAATAATTAATATTATGAACCGTTCAATAATTTTTCAATTTAAAACTCAAACCAATTTAAAACCAATATTTAAAAATGCTTATTCAGTATATTAAAATAGTGTTACTACAAAATTACACGTTTTAAAGGCATATTGACCCGTCATAATTTAATCATAGGGAAGCAATTATCATTACCTATGCATGACTTGGGTTGTGTGTAATTTCACAAATTGATGGAGAATTTATTCATGGTCCCGCATTCATGCACGACTTTAAACCTTGGTCTTTTCACCCTTTTGGGAACACTTGGAATAACGTATTGCCCTATGTGTTACGCTCCACGCCCCCACTTCATAAAAGGGCCGGGGATGGGGACGGAAACGGTAAGGTCATAAAATCGGAAATGATCTAACGCGGAAGGCAATTTATTGATCAATTTTGTTAAACCCAATATTTATTTTGACATCTAGGTCAGGACCTATTTGTGGAATATATTGTGATGTACTATTAGAATAATAGTAGAATTTATAAATTTTTAAAGACTAAAAATGTAATAAAAATACTGGGAATAAAGTATACACTAAACATTAGGAGTATATCAGTGTGTACCATTTTGTTAACACGCATTTATTGGCTTAGTATGTATGTATCTATGTAACGAAATCTTTGAACGTGATTTTCACCCCCTTTAGAACATAAGATTAATTTGAAACTTTGCACACTTATTAAAGATTGATGACAATCTAATAATTTGAATAGTTGGCCCCATTAACCTATTCAGGACATTCAGAATTAGCGATTTTACAAATCCAATAACGTATGTTATCCTTGTGGTAACTTTTTATTAAATTTTAGACAATGTTAGGGATTGAGGGGAGGTAAATTCATTTTTTACTATTTTTTTCAATCCTCTATTCATCTACGAGTATATACTTATTATTATGATAAGTCCCAATAAAAATCCAGCGCAAGTTGGCTTTAGATGCAGTTGGCCAGTTGTCCCTGTGGTAACATTTTTAGAAATCTTATTAACACGTTCGCGGACACCTAGCTGACTACAGGGGGTTGTAAAATCACACTCGTAAATTTTATTCGTAAATGATTCTTACACATCATTCAAATGGACAAGGCGGCAAATGCCGCTCTCTATGAGTAAGTGCAAATAATTCTTTATTTCTAAGTAAAATCAAACAAATAAACTCTTACAACGATAGACTTAGCCTTTGTGATATTGTTCAAAACAGGGAACAATATAAAGCGCTGGTTTATCAGGACACGTTTTGCATAAGTATTTGGTTAACTTGCGCGTTTTGTTTTTTAGACAAAATTTACATCTCATACGATGACTTTTGCTAGGGTCTTTTACGTTTGGTATATGATCTGAAAAATGTTGTACACTATTAGGGTTCTAAACTAGGTCTTTTTCCGCCATGCAAAGTTTTATTATGAACCAGATTTCTTTCATCATTCATTTGTTTAGGAATATTTAGTAATTCTGTTACCAAGTCTTCTCTAAACTCCAAAAGACTCACCTTCGTATTTTGTGTGTTTCTTCATTGCATAGTAGGAATTCCATATAGCTACTTCCAGCAGGTGGAATATAACTTTTTTGTACCATCTTATTGATTTCCTTGGAGAAGAGTAGTAACTCACCATCTGATCGCAGCGGTCTATTCCGGACATAAAGTCATTGTATCTGGCAACTTCTTCAGGTTTTGTTATTGTTTTCCCAAATCTCTTTTGTACGTTTTTTAGTTTTAGATTGTATTTGGTTGTGATGCTAAGAACTTCTCTCTTATCCTTCCACTTTGAAATTTCGTTGCCACTTATGTTCTTCTTTTTTTAGTGTGTAATTTACAATTGCTTTCGAATTTCCTTTTCTGTTTTTCAAAATGACCAGTAAAATGAGTTATCCTTTCAAAAAGGCATTAAATAGCAAAAGGCTATTATAAAAATTATCCATGAACAAATGGTCGACTTTATCTAAATAGAATTCCATAAATTTCAGAACCAAGGCTTAAATTTTTGATGATCCTTCCACGACTCCAGATTTTCCTTTATATATTTTCATATTCAAAACATAACTGTCAGATGAGCAAAGCTCATAAAATTTGATATTATATCTATATTTTTCCTTTGGTTTATATCATAAAACTCAGACGACGACGAAAAATGAGCAATAATTCATCCAATGACAGTTGTTCTGCAGGGTAGTAAGTATTCTGAAAATTTAGTAATAGTCTATCCAATAAGGGTCTAACTTTATTCAGTTTATCAGCCCCATTTATTTCCTGACTAAATAAGCACAGCTAAAATACCTAAGTATTTCTTTAAATCTTCTACCAGATAAAGTATAATAAAAAACTGAGGCATAGTAAAGAGGATTCATTGATTAAAGTTTTCATATAGAAGGGTACTTGATATGACCCTGTAAAATGCATTTGGCTAAAGAAAATGAAGTTCCTCTATTCTAAATGGCCTAATAGATGCATGCCTACTGTATTTTTGCTTGGGCAAATTTGTCTTAGTAAAAATTTGAGCATAATTGTTCATTAAATCTAGAATGGACGATTTTAGTAAGTCGGATTTTTGGGATTTTTAATATACCGACAATTAATCTTAATCATATTGATTCAGTTACAAAACAAAACTCATCGCAAGTATACTTTCTTTTTAATAAATAAATATTTTTTTAAAAATACGTGACGTACTTACTGATCTGGGGATTTTGTTCGATAATTTAATTTATGTTGGTACAACTCGCTATCATACGTTCGCTGAAAAGAAATGTATACGAGACCAACTATTAACTCCACTTCCTAAAATTGCTAAACTGCGAGTTTACTCACGGTCGGAACTGGAATATCACGAAGCTTTGGCCAAAGTATCCACCAACAATATGGTTAACTTAAGATGGATCAAAGGTCACCCTACATCTAAAGGTATCCTACTTGCTGATTTACTAAACCTAGAAGGTAGACAACCAAATATTTTGTGAAGCTAGCCCTTTTATTGGACTGACAACGTCAGTAGTGACAAACTTCATAAACTATGTAGGATGACTCACAATCTGAAAGGTGCCTATCAATTTAGGAGAATGCATAATGAGCCTAGTGAGGCCTAAGTGATGCGAGGTAACCCACTCCTTCATACGTTACAAATACAGAGACAGACATTAGATTTTTGGATTTAAGAATTTTGACGTTACATGTCCAATTTTTCTAGTTTTGCCGTGCTCTTGGTATACATCCAAAGGACAGGCTACTTCTAAGTATGCTCTAGAGCATAAAACAGCATAAAACAGCATTAGAAAAAACTAAAACGCGTACTCAAAATAGATCAAATGGGATATACTAGGAGTAGTTTTCATTTATTTAATATAATAAAAATCAAAAATTAGAAAAGAATTTACCTTTAGTTAAGTTTTGAACCCCGGATATTTCGCATAGAAGTGTAGCGCTTAATTTTTTGCGTCAAAAACTAGCATTTCAAATTAATTTAACATTTATAATTGACTTGGTTTTAAACATTTTTTTTACCTAAAAGTATGTTAGTATAAAATGAGTTTGATAGAATTAAAATTTTAAAAATAATAGCGTTGTACGTAACATGAACTGTAATTGGTGGATTGAATAAATGTGAAATTATATCCGTTTAATAGACTCTCAGATAAAACAGCCTTTTTACGTATTTTTACATATTATAAAGAAAGTGTAGAAAAAAAAGTATTTGTTAATATTAAGGTTACACGTTTCTGACATATGTTCCTTTACGCGTATCATAACGAAATTTCAGAAAAACGTGTTTCTTTATTTGGATTGCGTGACTGATCTCATGCGAAATAATTCATACTTGGATAATCAAGATATATCTTTGAAGATAAAGAATTCTCGCGTTATAATGGGATATACCTTGTCATTATACTATAATAAATATTAGTGAATGTAATGCTCAACCATTTACGAAATATATTGCATTAATATGTCATAACATGTAATAAAAATGGCTAGAACCAAAAAAAAAACTATTAGGAGCAATAAATAATGTATTGATGCAGAAAATCTTTACGCTTTTGATAAATATTTAAAACATTTCATTACTTTAGGTGGAAAAAATTTGAATTAAAAATTCATTTTTATTTCGAGGTGTCTAAGACCACCCACAAGTTATGAGATATGATACAAAATATGAAAAATAAAACTTGAAACCACTTATGCTACATCATTGCATCAATTATTAAAAACATTTAAATCATTTGTTGAATTTTAATGATTTAGTACAGCGTTTCTCGTCCTTTTCGTATTCGGGGTACAATTTTCAATAGCAATTTTTATGGGACCCCCTACCTTTGTTTTTTACATAATAATAAAATACAACGTTAACAAAATATCTTTGGATGAGTCAGACAAGGGCTATTCAAATTAATATTTTATTAAAATATTGCCCTTCGTCTAGGTGACTTTTAGTAACGTTTACTTGTCGCTGAACTGGAGAGTGGTTGAAGTTTATAATAATAATAATAATAATAATAATAATAATAAAAACGTCTTTATTATTTCCAATAAATACAATTAACATAATTAATGACAAAATATAGCAGATTGAAAATAAAGGGCGAAGTTTATTTTTGATTATGTTATTGGACACAATCAAAAATATTCTTCCACTCAACCCTAAAAATGTGTAATAGGTATATTGGTTTTGTTTTATAATTAGATAAGTATAATTTGCAATAAATTTTCAATAAAAAAAATGATAGGACTGCAATGATAGGACTGTAAAGTGTAACATGGGCAGCATCAAGCTATATGTTGATATAAAAATAAAAAAAACTAATTATAAAATTGTTAACTTTATCACTGAGCGTCTAAGAGATTTTGTTTCATTTTTAATTTAAATTTTGAAATACTACAATTTTTTAATTCTGGTAAGACTTGGTTATATAAATAGCAAATTTGGTAACTATATGAACGCCTGAAAAATTCCGTGATGAAAGCAGGAACAGTCAACAATCCTTTGTTTCTTATATTTAAGTTATGAACGTCAGAACGATAAGTTATTTTACGATGTAGATAGGGTGGATTTTTACTCACTATTATTTTATGACACAAAGAGATAAAATGTAGTTTTCTCCTGTCCTCCATATTCAACCATCCAGCTTGACTTATTTTGTGAGATATTCTACAACGCCTTCTTATGCCAAAAATCATACGTAAACAAGAATTTTGAACTTTTTGTATTTTATTCTGATAGCTCACAGTTAAGTTCGGACCGTAAACGGCATCCGCATAATTGAATAGAGATAAAACTAATGTTTCACAGAGTTGTTTCTTTACAAAAATAGGAAACAAATGACGGTTTCCATAAATCATTTTAATATTACAATAAGCACGATGTATTAACTTATCTATATGTCTCTCAAACCTTAAATCAGAATCGATTATTACTCCCAAGTTTTTTGCTTCACTTACCAGTTCTAGTTTTTCATTATTGATTTCAATATTTATTGAATTCATTACATTTTGTTTATGATATTTACTACCGAATAACATTACTTTTGATTTTACTGGGTTAATAAGAAGACAGTGCTCAGTTGCACAATCAATAAATGATTTTAAATTATTATTAATAACATCACAAGCAGCTTCCACCTCATGGGGATCAAAACTGTGGTATAACTGAGTATCGTCAGCATATAAGTGAACATTGCAATTTTGGATTTTGTTTAAGAGGTGAGAAGAATATATCGAAAACAACAATGGACCAAGTATGGAGCCTTGCGGAACACCTAATTTTAATGTTAAATATTCTGAATTAATATTATTTATACGAACTTGTTGTTGCCTACATTTAAGATAATTTTCTATTAGAGAACACGCATTGTTTGAAAATCCCAAATATTTTAACATACAAATCAACAAATCATAGTGAATGGTGTCAAAAGCTCTACTGAAATCTAGCATAACTAAAACTGTGCATTTACTCCTATCAGTGGCTCGGAAGATGTCATCAATAATGTGGAGCAAAGCAGTAGTACAACTGAAACCCTTTCGAAAGCCAGACTGAACTACAGGAAGTAGTGCGTGAGTGCTCAGGTAATCTTTAATTTGTATTTCCAGAGTTCTTTCTAAAATTTTAGATAATGTAGGCAATATACTTATCGGGCGCAAGTCTTTAAATTCGGTAGGAGTTTGTTTCTTTGGCAAAACCTTAATAACTGCCTTCTTCCACATGACTGGTACGACACTCTCTGTTATGCAAAAATTTATTATATGAGTAAGATACGGTACAATATGTGGACAACATAGTTTAATTAAATTTATATGTAACCCATCACATCCGGTTGCATTAGTTTTAATATCACATATTATTTTATTAATAAAAAGATCATTAGTTTCTTGAAAATTAAAATTAAAATCAAACAACTTATTGAATTTGTAAAAATTTTTAGTTTCTTCTGAAGGTTCAGTTTGAGGAATAGACCGAATAAAAAAACTATTCACTTCATCGGGATTATTTAAATGATCTGGAATATCAGATTTTTTATCGGGTAAAAATTTATTAGATTTTAGAGTTTTCCACATGTCTCTTGGATTATTATTATTATTAAACTGATGAGTAAAAAATGCTTTTTTTTCTCTTTTAATTGACTGGAATGTAAAATTTCGTAAATCTTTATATGATTGCAAATGAGCAGCAGATCTAGTTTTATAGGAAATGTTAACCACGGTGCTTTGGGCTTAGTCACTCTTGAAGTGACAACAGGAATATGCCTATCAAACAAATCATTCAAACAGTTAACTAAGTACGAAACTTTTTCGTCTATAGATTCTTGGTCATATATTCTAAAGAATGATGTGTTAAGGAGTTCTCGCTGAAATAACTCTTCATTAAAATTTTTAAAAGTTCTATAAGTAATAAACTTGTGCTATACCTGTATTTTATCATTTAACTTAAAATCACAATACACCATAGAGTGGTCTGAGATTACTTTCGGCATAACACCTTTTTTATACAATGAATCCTTAGGAATAATGACATAGTCTAACAAAGTTTCCGACGTTGCAGGGATTCTAGTAGGCTCGTCAATTACTTGTTGCAAATTAAATGACTCTAATACGGAATAGAAATTTTTAATAATCGTATTTTCATAATCAAGTAAATTTAAATTAAAATCTCCCATACAAATAATTTCATCAGCTATAACATACATACCACCAAGACTATCTTCAAACTCATCTAAAAAAACTTTATTATTCTGTTCATTAGGTTTATAAATATTACCTATAACAAATGATTTTTTATTTATGGTCATCTTAATCCATAACTGTTCCCAAGTGTAATCTTGTTTAGTAAAAATTACCTCGCTGCGTATGCTACTTCTAACGTATATGCATAAGCCCTTACCATTGCAGTTCCTATCAGCCCTAAATAAACAATAGTTATTAATATTTAAAACAGAATTATTAATATAATTTTTTAACCATGTTTCGCATAATAAAAAAACATCAAAATTATTTTGCAGTATAATTTCCTTTACATCATGTATCGAAGGTAATAACGACCTGGCATTTGCGAAACCAATTTTCAAAAACTCCATTTTTAAAATCGTAAACAAATTGTTTTATTAAAATAAATTCAAACAATTCAGGTACCACTTATACCTACCAATTAATAATCTACTAGAAAATTAAAAATATATTTTTATCAGTATCACAGTGACAAAAAACCAAAATAAAAGGCAAGGTTTAATTGAACATATTGACCGGTGCTGCGAAATTAATCCAATTTTTATTTTTATTCACATGCAAATTGCGGTAAAATAATTGAATATTGTGAATTTAGAAAGATGTTAAACAATATTTCTAACAATAAAAAAATAAATATCCACAAATATTATAATAACCAAAGGAGAAAACTCAATATAAATTAAAGTTTACAAAAGCAGATAACTCATAAATTCATTTTTACATTGTACATTGTAATTGCGCCGTATTTAAAATAACGACAATTAACCTTATGAAAAAAAAAAACAAACAAATTCTAAGAGGAACAAAAGAAAGTAATTCACAAATGATACTCGGATAACACAAAACTCACTCTGTTGCTCCAGGAAGAGCATTCGCATCATCCATTGTAAATATCTTCATAATTTGATCCATGTTATCATATTTTACAAATACGTTGTCATAGCTGGTCCACACTTTTCCATTTTTACCCACCTTTTCCAGTGCAGCTTTCAAAATTTTTGTTTTGTTAGGCGTCAAATCTTCTCTAGCTACAATCTTTGTTTGTTTAAGTAACTTTTTATTTTTATAAACTATTTCTTTATAGTATCTAGAAGAAAATTTCACTAAAATGGCTCTATTTTTATTTTTAGTTTTTCTTCCTATTCTATAACATGATTCAATGCCAGCCTCATCTATATTTAAAGTCATTGTATCAGCAAATAAGTTTAACATAGTCCTGCTACATACTTCTCCTTGATTCTCCTTTATTCCATAGAATAAAATATTACGGCATCTAAATATTTCATCTTGTTTTTCTTGTTTTCTTCCTAATACCTCTATGATTGTATCCTGATTTTCTATCTTTTCATTCAATCGCATGTTTTCATCTTTTAGCTTTCGAATGTCTTCTTTAAACTCTTTACTAATATTTTCAATAATAACTTTGGTTATTTTACTAATAAAATCCTCAGATGTACACAAAGTTGTTACTATAGTTTTAACTAATGTGTGCAGTTCTTCTTCACCTTTTGTTGAATTCTTTCTGGTTGTTCTGCCTTCCATATTGAAAAAACAGATTTCAGATTTGCAAGGTTCTATTGCACTTTTTAACTTAAATTATATATCAAACCTTTTCTTCACACTCTCACTAGTAGCTAATAAAGTTTTGTAATTTTACTTGCACATTTGCTAACTATTTTACGGTTTTAATACGCAGCGACACAGCAACACGTCTATTCAACACGACCCATCAACACCTATCCCCAGTCAAAGAAACAGATTATATATTTAAGAGCAATCCAGTCCCTTCTGATGTCATACCGCACGGATCTAACGACCTCCACTTGAAGTATTCGGAACCTTGTTCGCTACATAAATTTGGCAATGTCGTTTGTTGTGAACTGAAGAATAATCATAGGATTGGGTAAGGTCCGATTACAGTTTACATGAACACAGGTATATCATCAATTGGCGAAGTAATTCGTTGGCTATCGCCGCCTACTGGGGGTTTAGTGGCTTGTTAATATTATAGGGATGTAGGAATACTATTTTTAAACCAAACAACTCTAATATTTTTTATTTATTGATAGTTATAGACGAACATATTTTAACAGCGTAATCTTCATCCTAAAATAGTAGTAAGAGTTCATATAAACATAGGTCCGAAAACGTTTCTTTTCCGAGATAAAGGTGAAGTCCTGATACCACACTTTTGTAAATATTTTCTAAACCTTTAAAGATAATTAGGTAAAATTTGGTACAAATACTTAACTTTTAACGCTCCATTTATTGGACTAAACCTCAGTTTTTGATCATCTTCTTAGGTGGGTAAACTATTGGGAGCTTAGGATAAAATTGCTTTAAGTTTTTTTTTGTTGGTAGTTTTTATCATTTTTGACTATACAATTTGGAAAACCAATATTTTCTGTATAATAAAGCTGCATTTATTGCATCTCGCTAGGACGCCCCATTTTCAAGAGAAAAGCATGTTACCTTATTCGAAAGTGTAAACAATAATTAGTAGGTCTCTAGAATCAGAAATTTTATTTTTTTTTAACTTTGGAAAACCGGTCAATAAAGAAATTTTAGAAAATATTTACAAAAACGTGCCATCTGGACTTTACTTGTAACACCCTGTATCTCGAAAACGAAACGTTTTCGGACCTATGTTTATATAAACTTTTACTCCTATTTTTAACCGACTTCAAAAAAGGAGGAGGTTCTCAATTCGTCACAATATTTTTTTTAATTTTTTTTTTATGTATTTTCAGCGATAATTCTTTACCACCTTGTCCAATTTACATGATCCTTTTTTTTAGTAAGGAGATACTTCAGGGGTGGTCCCATATAAATTTGGTAAAGATGTGGTTACGGCATCTGCACGTTTTTGAATTCGGTTTTTTTTAATTTTTAATTTCTAATACTTATAGGATGTAGATTACGCTGTTAAAATATGACCGTCTAAGTTCGGGACAACCTGAATATTGGAAATTCGAAATAATAGTTATGACGTAGCAGTGTTCTTCTTATTGTAATCGGACCCTACGTATATGGATACGGAAAGTGATGAATTGGAGATAGGTAAATTGTATTTATTGTATTAAAGAAACAACAAATATAAGTACAATTAAATAAGTATATTAATATAACAATTTTTTATTGTCTGTATAATTTTTTTTTTTTCACATAGATTATTAAATTAAAAAAATAACTATTAAAACACGAAATGTTAATTTTTTCTCTTTCACAACACAAAATATACAATACTGTTGAATAAAAATTTTCTCCTGGCAGCAGGTGGTTTTTGTGACGCGACAATTATGATGCTTTGCATCTCATAAATTAAAGCTAATTCTGTTTCAATCTTAAGGTGATCACACCCTTATAATTTTTGGACAAGAATATCTCAAAATATTTAAATTTTGGAAAAATAAATAAGGCAATAATAATAGAATATGCATATATTTTAATGTTTTAATTCCTTCTAGTTTCCGAAAAAAACTAAAATGGCTTTAATTTTGAAATATCATAATGAAAATAAATGCATGCCTCGACAGCACTATTCTTAATTTAATCCACAAATTTAAGCTCCTAATGTCTTGTTAATTATTTCTTAAAATTCGCCAAAATTAGTGGCTAGAACGCCTCGTTAAGTGCTATCTTCTGTTGTAAACTGGTGTAAATTGTTGCAAGAAACGATTAATGACAGAGTATACAATACGATAGTTACAAGCGCGTTACACCAGAAGGCAGCACTTAACGAGGCGTTTTAGCCACTAATTTTGACGAATTTAAAAAAATAATTACCAATACATTAAGAGTTTAAATTTCGGGATTATATTAAGAATAGTGCTGTTAAGGAATGCATTTATTTTCATTATCATATTTGATTTTTATTCTCGGAAACTGAAAGGAATTAAAACTTTAAAATGTAGGCATATATCTAGTTAATATTACTTAATTTATTTTGCCAAAATTTTAATTTTTTAACAAAATGACTTGTTGAAATATCCTTGTCCGAAAATTATAAAGGCTGCTGCATTCACCTTAATATACCAACATACACGGTGTTTAAAAATTCATGCGACAAATTTTTGGAGGCGATTGCTAGTATAAAATTAAGATGGGTCTTTGCTATAACAAAATTTCCTCAGCCCACCTATTTTTCGACACAGGAATTAAGAAATTTAACTAAACAGCAGCTCTGCTACCCTTTTAACCATGGGCTTCATAGACTGGCAGCGTTGCCATATTCACTGGTATCATTGTTTTAATAGAATTACTATCGGAATGAAAACTATATTAATCTTTGGTCCTGTATAAAATTGGTAATTTTTTTAAAAACAGTTATTTAGAAAATAGTTAAGATATTTGTTATAGAATAACGCGAAAGAGCCAAAAAATTTAATTTGTTAAAAAGTTGAAATTTTTGTTGTTTTTCTTTAAAAATATAAGTTTTTCGCAATTTAGCGTCATTCTTGGTTCATTTTTAGAACGATTGGCCTGAACCATTTTTTTTTACAATTTTTTTTTAACTGCCCAAAGAATTAGTATTAATAAATTTATCAAAATGAAAAATGATGTTGCCGCTTTTTTGAAACCATTTTAAATTTTTATACGTAGGTAGGCATAAGCCACAATGGTTGCAAATATTTTTACATGAACAGATCTACGGTAGTAAAGGGATCATATAATTTTACATAGATATACTTAAAATAGATCAAATAATTTTAGATAAATAGGCGAAGTAAAGAGCCCAAATATTGGATAAATTACTCGAACAAGTTTGTAAACTCTAATGAAAAGGTGATATAAAATGGTTTTAAAAATCAAGGCTTGTCAAAATCATCACATTGACCTAGGTAATGCCAATGATTCACAAACCAGAAAATTCAACGTCTTAATAATATTATCGGCTTTCGGTCTTACGTTCTAAGTTAAATCATTTCTCGTTTTTTTTACGCTACAAGTTTTCCCTTGTGGGCCTCAGTCTAGATAAGGTGGGAACCACCATTTTAGCGTTTCTCGCATTAATAAGTGTTTTCCCATATTTAAAATTTAAAATTATTTTAATTTTACTACTTTTATTATTTTATTATTGTTTTTTATGTTTCCTACTATTTTAACCTTATTTGTGTATTGTACTTTAACATTTCAAAATTTTAATTTATCCTAAAACTTTCTACGTTCTAAATTAATAGGAGTAAGTTGTAATAAAAGATTATGGCTAAATCTCGCTCCATTACTAAAATTTTTGTAACATTTTAAAAAATTATTAATATGAACGGTTTATTTTATCTTCCTTTAGAAAAAATTATTAATTTTTATTAATTCTTAAATTAAGTTATATTACAATAAATTTGTCCTTATAACAAGACAATTAAATATTATTTTAATTTTACAAAATTTATTTACCAAAATAAGTTTTCTTAATGCAATCTTAACGTTGGATCTAGGACTATAATACAATCACACTATTTTTCATATAACGGTACAATAGTTACAATCAATTCTAAACTTAGGATAACATTGAAGGTTTTCATTAAACATGTTTAGAAAATAGGTTTGAAATCCAGACAGTAGTTGTGGAACTGATGAATTTACGCTCGTTGGGTTATGTAAAGCTGCAGGTTACTATCTATTCCATTAACAGCGTTGCAGAAATCCGAAATTCGTGTTTATGAAACTCATTCAAGCTGGTCAAAACCCAACGGAAGGGTTATTCGATCTCTAATGGACTTCAGCCAAGTTTTTGCTAAGAACTTCGCATTCGAACACTTCATTTTAACTCATAGGGGATTTGATAGATTTTAACAGAAAGCAAAATACCCTTGTTGCCATTAACTTAACTTGGTCGATGAATCCATTATTTAGGATTTCGCTAAAAAGTAGTTAGTTCTATCTTAGTTTATAAGTATAGGAGGAATTGATGCATGAGTGTTAAAAACTATTCCGAGTCAGTGTTTTGTCAAAATCCTTTAAAAATATGCAAAATATTATGTAAAAGAAGTTTCTTAATATTTCAGATGATATAAATTGTTAAATTTTAAAATTACGATTTTGACAAATTTTAACGGCTTATAAATCTATGAAAATATTAAAGATTTTTTTTTATATTCTTTATAATGTAGTTAACCAACTCTGTCTTTGGTAAATATAAAGATTTTTATCATTAAAAAGTGTTTAATTTAATATTTTAAGTATATAAATGCAATTTTATTATTAATATTGTCGTTCATTATGTAACTGGTCAGTAGGTATCTGTCAAATTCAATCAACTTGTATTGCCTAGAAACCCTAATCTCCTGATGAGGAAATGCGTAGTTGCCAAGTTGTAGATGATAACGGTTTTTATTTAATTTCATTTAGCTGAAATCAGTTATGCAAAAAATGTTGCCATGGGCACTCTTTTCATGTTACCGACCAAACAAAAACCCTGGGGCCCTATCCTCGACAATCGTTTTCTAAAAAACGTATACGCTTTAGTAATATGCGAGCTATTCGCTATTCTCGACATTCGTTTTAAAAGCGTGTACGTTTTTAAAACGGGTGTTTTACAGCGAGCGGAATTTTTCACACGTTTGTGATAAAACGTGCATGTTTTCAAGGATTTAGTCAATGTCACTTATATGTCACTTTAAGGATGATTAATAATATTGATTTATTTTAACACATTTTACTTTTTATTAATACCTACAAAAGTATCTAATTTCTTATAAATATGGTTTGTAGTACTAAAAAAGTCTAATAGCTGAGAATTTATTTCAATTAATACAATAATTAGTACAATTAGAAAACTTGGAAGATAAAAATGAGAAAAGCAGAGATTTACTTAACTTGAAGCCACTTCAAATCCTACACTTCCTTATAGGCATTGAGACATTTCCTTAGTGCATTGGCGACAGAAGGGGGCACAATAGATCTTTTAGGTCGCAGTGTATTAACACCCCATTCTCAACATAACATAACATAAAGATTCAGACATGCAGAGGCAGAATCCATTTTTTTAATTTAATAGATATTAAATGAATATTTTTTATATTTTACTGTGTAAGAATTTAATTATTAATTCATGTATGTTTTATTTATAGATATTAATTTGCTTGCGGTTTCTTGCAAGTGGTAGTTCAAAGCTCTTCTATATCACACGTTGTGTCCAGAACTTTTAACAATTTTGTAAAATTGCCACAAGATATTAAAGAACTGAATAAGATTAGCAAAGTTTTTAAGTTAATTTTGTACCATAGAAACTAGGTTTTATGACGTACGATTTTCCTAAAATTATAGGTTACATTAACAGCACCTGTATAGCTGTTTTCCGCCAATGATTAACGATTTAGTTTATCATGAACATTGATATATTATGTGATTAGAAAAAATCATCATTCGATAAATTTACAATTGGTTTGTTGTAATTAAATTACATAATCCTTATTTTTTATGGCCTGCACATTACTTGAATTCAGCGATATAGACAGTTTACAGTGATGCCAGACATATTATTTGCTTGTTAAAAACGTACACGTTTTAAAAGACGAATGCTTATCGAACGCCAGTCAAGAATATAGATTTCAAAAACTACTCGCTTTTCAACCATTCACTTTCGAAAACGGTTCGTTTTTTTAGCGATTGTCGAGGATAGCCGCCTAGATCTCGTGGTGAGAAAATGCGTAGTTGCCAAGTTATAGATAATTTATTGTTTACTTTAGTTTAACCGAAATCAGTTATGAAAAATCTGTTGCCATGGAAACGCTTGTCATGTCAACGACTAAACAAAAACCCAAATTTCGTAGTGAGAAAATACGTATTTGCCAAGTTTTGGATAATTTAATGTTTATTTTAGTTTAGTCAAAATCAGTTATGAAAAAACTGTTGCCATGGGAACGCTTATATTACTAACGACTAAACAAAAACCCAACTCCATTAGTGAGGAAATTCGTAGTTGCCAATTTATAGATCATTTAATTTTCACTTTAGTTTAGCCGAAATCAGTTATGGAGAAAATGTTGCCATGGAAATGCTTGTTAAACTAACAACTAAACAAAAACCTAAATCTGGTGGTGAGAAAATGCGTAGTTGCTAAGCAGTGATTAGTAGATTGGTGGAACGAGCGTAGCGTGATCTTATAATATAGGTGGAAAAAGGGCGCGCCCGGTCGACGTTTCGAAATTCGCGTTCGCTTCGCTCGCTCTCCTCTGTACTTGTTAAGAGGTGGGTGGGAGGAGCTTAGTGTGATCTTATGGAGAAACTGTTGCCATGGAAACGCTTGGCATGCTAACAACCAAACAAATCCCTTAGTGAGAAAATACTTAGTTGCTAAGTCATAAATGGTTTCATTTTCAGTTTAGTTTAGATTAGAATATTATCTTAATATTTAAAATAAATATAAGAGGCAACTGCGCATTTTCTCGTCACCGGACTTAGGTTTTTGTTTACGAGTTCTCTGTAACCGATTTCAGCTAAATTTAAGTGAAAATTAAATGATCTGCAACTTCCCAACTATGCATTTCCTTACCACGGGATTTAGTTTTTTGTTTAGTCTTTGCTATTTCAAGCGATCCCATGGCAACAGTTTCCCCATAACTGATATCGTCTAAACTAAAGTGAGCATTAAATTATCTATAACTTGGCAACTATCCATTTCTTCACTACGAGATTTGGGTTTTTGTTTACTGGTTACCATGGCAACGGTTGCAATGGCTACAATTTTTACGTAACTAATTTCGGCTAATCTGAATTTAATCCAATTCGTTTACACACCTTGGGGAAACTCATTCTAGCCTAGCGTCTGTATTTTATTTGGTATTCCTGATCATACCTATTTACTAACTCGTCAGAGTGTTCCTACATTACTTTTCCATCGCTTTCTTACTGACAGCTCATATGATGTCTTATAATTGTAGATGTACAACATGCAGGCCAGATCGTAAGAGAGTACCTACTCATACACTACACTAACAGTGAATATGGGGTGAATAGGGCTAATACATATCCCCAAATATAGCAGCAATTGATGACTACAAATGACAAGTGGCCACTATTATAGAACATTCCTTTTGATTTTTAGGATGTAAATTATACTTAAGAGGTGATTTAGCCGAAATTTTTCGTACTGCTTGGATTCATAAATTGGCCAGGACAAATAACATGAGAGTGGCTTGACCTGTTCGCAAACCAAAGTCTAGTTTACGATAAAATGAAAGACTATAATACGATAACGACAGAAATGTTGAGACCACCAAGTTTTTGAGTAACTTGGAAAACTTATCTGATTGTGTATGCCCTGTTTAATTGAGTCAGTCTTTGGTATCTAAAGTTATCTGTTATGAGTTCAGGCAAATAAAAGAAAGTGAGAAAATTTAATACATTTAATAAAACGAATGCAATTACTCATTTAATTAATAATTAATGGCTGTTGAAAAGATGGATGAAAAATTGACTATTGAAAAATTAAATGAAATTAAATATTGATATTTAATTGGTTTCTTTTTTTCGACCATGTGGCATTATATTGCGGTTCTTTTCTGTTAAATCGTCTCCTGGATAGATAAATTCTGTATGCTACTTTGAAGGTACTTGAAGCTAATTGGAGCTATGTCGAGATTTGAAGATATGTCCAGACGTTGTGCTACATGGAGCTGTTTCGGAGCTACTGGGAGCTATTTCGACATTACTTAGAGCTTTTTTGGAAACTAGGAAGCTTCGCGACTTGGAGCTTATTCGAAATTACGTGGAGTTTGGAATTCGGAACTCACTTGGAGCTCGGAACTTCGTGCTTGGAGCTTAGAGCTTAAAGCTTGGACTTGGAAAAACTACGCTACTTGGATCTTGGGGTTTGGATCTTTCAGCTTGGAGCCACTACATATTTTGCAATAAGAAGAACCTCAGTAACAGAAATAGTACATCTACAGGCCAGTTTGGAAATCTAACGGACTTATGCATAAACAGGACACATATTAAAGTTACATCATCTGAACAGAACATAAAATATTTACAGGGCCAAAATAAGTTATAACAATAAGTTTTTCGTCATCTGAACAAAACATAAACTATTAGTTATGCCAAAATAAGTTAAGAGCCATAGATTTCTGTTTAAACTGATTTTCCAGACTGACTTGTATTTCAATTATTTACTTGCCTCCCCTCGTATACATAAAAGAAAGCTTAAAAATAATATAAGGTAGGTTAGCTATCATCTAAATAAAATAAAATAAAATATTAATAACCGACATGGTGGTAATAAAAAAAAAACAAATGGCCGACCTATCGGCTTTCCAACTAAATCCAGCACAGCGTTAAATTATAAGTTGAAAAAAACACTACCTGACAATTACCCTAACGGTAACACATATGAACGTACGAAAGATACACGACAATTATCTAAATCTACTCATAATAACTGCAAACTAGTAGATTTGTCGACACAAAACTGGGACATTGAAGTTTTGAACTCTATAAACCATATCTCAGCGTAAATGCAGATGAAACGCTGGGCACATGCGCAAAGCTTACTTTGTAAATCTAGAGAAGCGAGCGGTTGTCGTTTAAATCTTGTTAAGAAGGGTTATGGAATAATCGTTTTTAAAAATAAATTTGAAATTAATTTCACATAACAATGGCCATAAAGCATGCAGAGAATTCATTAAAATGAGTGACCTAAACGCCAAGTCACTACAATGGGGTTCCCCAGTCCTGGATGAAAGAGGCGAGTACCTGACCAACTGGCTTGCTACAATGGATATGATTGTAACAAACCTTCGGCACTCTTATATAGAAAAGCGATCAATTAAATGGAACTTGTATTCAAATTCAACACAATTTTTCTTACTACGAATTTAACTTACCTTTTATTCTGTTCCAGCTTTTTGATAATTTTCTAAAAATTCTTACAGTACAGTTTATAAGCATAATCAAAGTCAATTTTTTATATATTCTCTTTTCTTATATATAAATTAACCATAAATTGGGTATTTGATATTTATTGTTTAATACTTTTACATTAACATTTAAGAATTAGGTTAATTATTTTAATAGACACCTGAGGTTTATCAAAATTATAAGAACTCTTAAACTAAGGTATCATGACCTTGACCATGAATCTATCCTTTATTGATTAGCATAATAATACAGTAAAGGTAAAATTTATTGGAGTATCGAAACCAAAGGAACAATATGATGTTTTGTGGTTCAAATGGTACTATGGTCTTGGCCGTGAATCTGTCCTTTATTGACTAAGCCAATGAAATAATAAAAATATATTATATTGGAGTGTTTGCAACAAAAGAAAACATATTTGATTAATTTTGAACTTTGATCTTGAGAAAGGATTTATACCGGAAAATTTAAGAATTATCTTCTATCTTTAATATGTGACGGAGTCCTGACTCTTTTTGAGGTTTTAATAGTCAAAAATAAAATAGTAGTGTTTTATTGGAAGAAATTTTATTGTGAGATATAAAATACACTATAGTGATTTTGTGGATCTTTTACCAATAAAAATATAGCACTCAAAAAAATCCACTTTGCCACACCCAACATCTACCGCATTTTAGTATTTTTGAATAAATTTTTACTTTTTATGCTTAACTCGTATTTCAATTATTTTAAGCCACTTTGCTCCCACTTAAGGAGGTTTTGTTTTTTACAATAAAATATATAGGTTACCGTGGAATTTATTAAGATTTTAATATTAAAAAAAAAATTCAAGTAACCTAGTTGAAATTTTTTTTAATATAATTTTTCTCAATAAATTCCACGGTAACCTATATATTTTATTGTAAAAAATATTTCAAAAACCTTATTTTTAGTTTTTTCTACTCCATCTAATAATAAATAATAGTATACTTAATTATAATTCGAAAATTGTTGTTGAAGTCTTACTTTCTCGTAAGACACTGTACAAATACTGAGATTTTTAAAATTCTTTTTTCTTAAAAATTTGCACGGTAAGGTATAGTTAAAAGTTTACTATTAGATAAATAAGGACTTCAACTATTAGAAAAAAATTAATTTTAGTCATAATCTAATATTTTTTATTTAACGTTGGTGGCGAAAGGACCTCCTTAACACTCACTTTGTTCACACATCCACTTAATACGCACTCCGCAACTTTTTACTCGCACTTTCTGCTTTTGCTTGAGTTAAGCTGCTTAGCACCATTACTTTTACCGCTGCACGCACATAATCAACGTGCAGAGTGGTACATGTAACCACTGACTGCAGTACCAGCACAAGGACGTCGTAGACTTTTAAGTGCATATCTAACCACATCCCCAACTAGCCATTCATAAAAGTGTATTTGTTGTGAAGTTCTCATCATCATCTATTGTATAGTCCAGGAGACAGTGACGATTTTCGTTATTTATTTTCCCAGTCAGCAAGCACGAATAGAGAATTGTAGGATTAGCAATTCTAAGCAAAATTCATATATATTTAGAGGGGGGATCCGATGGGCTGAGGCCGAAAATGCGTCAAAACATACGAGAACACGGCCTTTTTTTTTTCATTGATAAAAATAGTTTTAGTAGTAAGAGATGTACTGAAGTTAAGTAAAAAATTAGTCTGATTAATCTGTATGGATAATATATTTGGCAAGTGCATAAAATACACTTTTAAACGAGTTATGTACACAATTATTTCTACGACCACAATTATTTAAAGAACGTTTTAGGTGTTTTGTATATTAAAGTGTACGCATAGGACACATAAATATTTAGAATTCACGAATCACTTATTACTCTACATTAATTATAATTATTGTTAGTTTCGTTATGTTAAATCATTTATACTAGAGGTGTGAGGAAAATACAGTGAACTTTGGAACGCCAATATCGTTGGATGCGGGTGGTAGAAATGGTTTTATAATACTGCTAAAAACAGCTAAATTTTCATGGAAACACTGTACTTTTGACATTTGCGATACTCCGACGCATATGCATTATTGATGTAATCTCATGATTTTACAGTAATAGTTTTTGCAATTTTAGTGTGATTTTTA
Source organism: Psylliodes chrysocephalus (assembly GCA_927349885.1). Lineage (NCBI taxonomy): Eukaryota > Metazoa > Arthropoda > Insecta > Coleoptera > Chrysomelidae > Psylliodes > Psylliodes chrysocephalus. Next base: position 54,508,336 of record OV651817.1, read on the forward strand.
GGTTATTATGGTTATTCATTTTATTTGGTTCTGATCTTTTGCGCTTTTAGAGTATTTGTCTTTTATATAGTTTTTAATTTGAATTTTAATATTTTGGTCTATTTATATTTGATTGCTGCTTTTCGACTAGTGCTTTATTCTTTTTGTGTTAAAATAAGCTTTATAACCATTAAGTACATGCTTCTAGTTGATATCTACCTAATCGTCATCGGGTGCTTGCAACAATGGGAAAAAGTGTATGGTTTTTTTGGTGTAAAGTTAGACGCCTTCATTTTTCAGGTAAGTTATTTGTAGTTATTTTTTACTTAAAAGCATAGCAATTCGTCCTGGTTCGGGGTGTGACTTTTGGGTTTCAGCTATCTGAGCCAAATTGTCGGCTAAGTGACCTCTTTTAGGGCACCCAGAATCAAAAACTATATAGGTATATAATATGTTTTTTTTTAATTATTTTTTAATATGTATGCAGCTTGGATGAGGGCTTTAGGAAGAGATACTAAGACTGAACACTGACTGCTATAAATGCCGTTTTTAGAGCACATTTCATAGTAAGTGATTTCATTCTAGCAGCAATGAGGAAACGTTTAAAAAACATGCTGTACCAGCTATTACTTTAAGACCTCGTCTCTTTAAGTTATTATTATGAATTTCTTCATTCTAATGCATATATTAAAATGGTTTTTAACTTATGTCCTTATGATTAAAAGATGTAGGTATTTTAGTTATGTTATAATAGAAATATATGATACTTTGTATTGACTGACCTACTGGCCACTGGTCATTCCACTTTTACTTCCTTTTTTCATAAATTATCAAATTATTTAAAAACAAATACATACCTAGCTATTTTCTGTAAATTACTTTAAAATTTTAGTATTAATACTTTACTAATAAAACTTCAGTTAATTTATCTTATATATATATATATATATATATATATATATATATATATATATATATATATATATATATATATATATATATATATATATATATATATATATATATATATTGAATTGTAGTCGTCCGTGGCATCCGTATAGATATGACCCTTGATGGCATCCGCCCAATATACACCATGTATACTGAGAAGAATTTAAAAATACTAATAGCGTCTTTCGTGAACTCTGTAAGTTTGACAACACTGATCCGTTTAAAATTGCATGAAATATTTCTAGTTTGTGTAAAATTCAGCCCCTTTTAGACCTTAAAACCACATGTGTTTATTTTACGGACGTTTAGTTGTACTTTGAATAAAGAACCAAAAATAGATATTTGGGTATTGCTCGTATTTCTTTTACTTTAAATAAATAAAGTGCCTTGGTTTATTTGGTCATACATTTTTATTTAATTTTTTATTTTATAGGCGACAGATATATTTTGGATAACATATTCTTTATCTTCTGGTTCAGTAAATTATTTTTAAAAACATGAGGAACTAAAACACATGAAATTTTTTAACAGTTAAAGCCCCATCTTTTGTTTTACAGCGTGTGGAGGTGTATTCGAAATAATATAATTTGATTTAACAAGATATATACAGTAGGAAAACAAAAACATGAGTGTTTACAAATTTAAAAAATATCAGTGGCATTAAAATATAGAATAAAATTAAAAAGCTTACAATTAGAATTAAAATAAACGTTAGATAAATATTTTATGTCTGTTTTAATATTTTTTTAATATGTATCATTTCAGGGATAGTTCTTTTATTTTATTTGATTTATTTTCGAGAATTTGTACATTTTCAAAACCAAAAGAGTGCAAAAAATATTCTATATAGAACTTGTGTATTTCTTATGACTCCTAAAAAGACAAAAAACAGTCCAAAAATGACGTTCTCCTTAGTAAACAAAATCAATCAAAGAAAAACTGTAATAGGGTATTTTTTTTTTCTAAAATTTTACTTTAAACTTAAATTGGAGTTAATATAAATTTGGGTTAAACATGTAATATTAATGGATTTTTAGTTTTATAATGTTACTATTTTCTATTAAAATTTGGAAAAAATAGTTGTTTAATTATACATAAAAGCACAAGATTTTATGCCGTGGCTGGTGTTTCATAGCCGAAGCGAAGAGTTATGTTTAATTAAAATTTAAAATTGTCACCTATCCTCAAATTTCTTAAATACGGACAATTTTAGGAAAGTTATGTATAAAAGAAAACATATAGAGAATAATTTTGCAAACAACTTTTATTTAAGGAAGTTTCTTCTCCAAGTATAAATAACAGATACATTCAATAGAGTAGAAAAATGCCCTTGTATAAAGTAGCCCCAGATGTTCTGACTATGCCCAAAATCTAATCAGGTTACCACATAATAGATTAAAGCTTGTTTAAAATTTAGTGTTTTTCTCTTTATCCGCTTTTGAGTTATGTTCAAAATTCAAAATTTTCACTTATCCTCAAATTTCTCAAATACGGGTCATTTTACGAAAATTATGTATAGAATAGAAGAAAAAATAATTTTGCCAAAAAATTTGAATCAATGAAGTTTTTCTCCAAGCGTAAATAACAAGATATATTCAATAAAGTAGAAAATTACTCTCTCATAAAGTAACCCCCTGATGTTCCAACTATGCCCAAAATCTAAGAAGCTTACCGCATGGTAGATTAAAGCTTAAATTTATAATTTGTTGCTTTTTTTTAATCCGTTTTTGAGTACAAAATGTTCAAAATTCTAAATTTTCACTTTTCCTCAAATTTCTCGAATACGCTCCATTTTAGGAAAATTATATATGTAGCAAAAATTCTAGAGAAAAACTTTTATTTAACGAAGTTCCTTCTCTAAGCAAAAATAACAGATGTATTCCATAAAGTATAAAAAGATCCCCCATACAGTACCCCCAGATATTCCGACTAGGCCCAAAATATAATCAGTTAACCGAAGGGTGGATTAAAGCTTAAGTTTAAAACGGATTCAAGAGCCCCCGAAACGTAAAAATCCGTCAAAAACTTGAGGTCGAAAAAAATCATGATTACTATACTTTCCTTATCTGTATGTACACAGATAGGAAACAAATAAAACTTAAGAATTTTTTTTCTTGAAAATCAACACGCATTGTAGTAGAATAAAGAAATTTGATTATTTTTTATTTGACCAACTGTTTGTCACTAACGCAGTATAACATTTATAATTAATATTTAAGGTAGGTACTTCATAAAGTAAAATAAAAAATATGATGTACATAGGGTAAAAATTGTCTTACAGCTTGTATTTAAACCAACCACTTCTCAAACTGTCCCTACATTTATTTTTAAATATTTGTAATTATGATTTTTATCCTCATTTCAGTAATATATTTGCTCTACTTTTAGCTTTAATAGTCAAAATTACTGTAAATATTAGAGAAATATTCGACAACATTCAAACTTTGGATTTTGCAAGAGATTTGTTTCCTTTTTATTTTATGATCAAATAACTCGGATATTAGCCATTCCAAAACCTATGCAGTACAGGTGTCACATAAAATAGACATTTTTATTTATTAAACTTAACATTTTTTATAATGTTACAAAAAAATTCTTTTCTAAAGTTTTAATAGTTGGTTAAATTTTTAAATACAATGCTAAATAAGTAACATATGCTTGACTGGCTCAACACTTGATTTCAGAGCTTATTATTTACAATGGAAACCTTTACAATGGAATCCGTTACAACGAAATGATTTATTATTACCTATTTGAGAGCGGTTCAAAGAATTAGAATCTCTTTTTAAAAACATTTTAGGCATATCGAATGATCTAAAAACAAATTGGTCTCTTCGCCCTTTAAATTCATTCGCTTATACAAATTTACCAATGGATTATTTCTGGCAATAATTATTATAATATTGAAAACTGTTCATAAGGCCAAACTTTATTCTCGTGTGTGATTTAAAAAATGTTTTTTTTTATTTCATTCTATTAAAAAGCATGTTAAATTTGAGATTAAAACTTTATCATGAATTTAAATAGTTTTTCAAAAAATCAAAGAAGCAACATATACTTTCCAATTATACAAGGTTCTCTAAAAAAGTAATACCATATCAAAGTTTTCCGTACTGATTTTAAAGACGTGTATAGTGCAAAAGAAACATTTGAAAACCATTTTTTTGGAGTAAATGGTTTTCATTATTATTTAAAAATGTTTACCGATGTACTACTTTTTTAATTTTAAACAAATCTTTATAGGGTACATCAGTACGGAAATACATCATTTTCCCATTTTCTTTAATTGTATTTTATATCACCATTTAAAAGAACGTTTCTTAAAGTTTAATTTGAGTTAAGCATTCTCTATACCTAAAACTAATAATTTTGGGAGATTTTTAAATCTAAATGACAAAAAAGATAATTCACAAAATAGTTTAATTTTAACTGGTCACTGGTTGACTGGAAATAGACTGTGTGTTAATTAGTGATTAGAATTTTACTAGCTGTAATTTATTGATTTACATTTTTTTTTACAATATCCTTAAAATTTAATAAGTATTTAGGAAAAATGTGTTTATTGGAATCGTAAAAATATTATTATTTTAAAAGATATTTTTTATTAAATATGTGTAAAATGTTTTTATTGAAACGACAATTTAAATAAATACATAAGAAATAGTAATAAAAAATGTAAAAAGAAAATTTCAAATAAATGGTTAAATATTATTAAAATTTATAAAGTACTAACTAGTAACTACCTATTTGTGACAAATGTGTTTATTGGTTTCGTATATGTTATTGTTCTTGTTTTAAAAAACATTTTTCAGCGAATAAAAGTAAAAATGTTTTTATCGAGACAAAAAATGTATCGAATACATAAAATAAAGAGCAGTAAAGCAATTTTAAATTTAGAATGAGGATATATAATGCTTGGCATTCTATATTATACTCTTCACAGTTTAACAGACCCTCTTAACCAGCGATTTTTTTATAAACATTTTTTTTTGGGAATAAATAGGCTTCCCAATTTTTATTTAGATTTTTTTCTTTTAGTAATTAATAGGCTTCATCTCCTTATAGAGCTTGATTTTTATTAAACATTTCAAGTTGATATAATACTTCTTTTAGATGAATTATTTTTTTTTTAATTTTAACCCAACTTAACCCCCTACTGTTATTCAGATTTTTTAAAAATTTAATAGGTTTCGTCCTCTAATAGGACTTGATTTTTCCTGAAAATTTAAAGTTGATATCATGTTTCGTTTTTGATTTATGATTTTTTTAAAGTTTCAACCCCTTCACTAATCTCCCCATTTTTAATCGGATTTATTTAAAAATCAAGAGACTTCGTCATCTCATAGAGCTTGATTTTTTTTAAATTTCAAGTTGGTATCATGTTTCGTTTTAGATTTATGATTTTTTTACATTTAAACCCCGCTTAAACCCCTACTTTTATTAATTTTTTTTAATTCACTAGACTTTGTCCCCTTATAGGACTTGATTTTCCCTTAAAATTTCAAGTTAATATCATGTTTCGTTTTTGATTTATAATTTGTTTAAAGTTTTAACCCCCCCCCCCCTTAACCCCCCCTTTTTAATCAGATTTATTTAAAAAAAAAATAGTCTTTGTTCCCTTATAAAGCTTGATTTTTCCTGAAAATTTCAAATTTATATCATATTTCGTTTTTAAATTATGATTTTTTTAAGTTTTAACTCCCCTATAATCCCCTATTCTTAATCGGATTTTTAAAAAATTATTAGGCCTCGTCCTCTCATAGAACTTAATTTTTCCTAAATGATTTATAATTTTTTTTAAGTTTCAACCCCCCCTTAAACCCCTCATTTTTATTCCGATTTTTTTCAAAATATAGGCTTTGTCCCCTTATAGAGTTTGATTTTTTCTATAAATTTCAAGAAGATATCATGTTTCGTTTTTGAGTTATCGTGCGGACAAAAAACGTGACATTGGACGGACAGACAGACGGACAAAAGTAAACATATAATACTCTTCACAGACTACTGTGTGAAGAGTGTAATAATGTTGTAAATATTTGGTAAAATATTATTACAATTTATTAATTTCTAATTAGTAACTATTTCTATTTAGGACAAATCTATTGAATTCGTATAATATTATTCCTATTTTAAATAAATACATGTGAAAATGTCATTTGTTTTATTAGCCAGAAAAGCACAAGATTGAATGCCGTGGCTGGTGTTTCATAGCGGAAGCCAAGCTGAGACTAGGGAACCAGCCAAGGCATTATATCTAATTTTCTGCTGTGTGGAACATATCATTTTTTCTCCGAATGCCTTGGCTGGTTTCCTAGTCTTAGCTACGCTTCGCCTATGAAACACCAGCCACGACATTAAATCTTGTGCTTTTTTGCCTAATAAAACAAATGACAATTTAACATTTATCTATTAAAAATGTTGTTTAAAATAAAAATAATATTAAACGAATTCAATAGATTTGTCCCAAATAGAAATAGTTACTAAATTTTTTGTATTGACGTACCCTATAAAGATTTGTTTAAAATTAAAAAAGAAGTACATCGGTAAAAATTTTTGACTAATAATGAAAACCTTTTACTGCACAAAAATGGTTTTCAAATGTTTATTTTGCACTATACACGTCTTTGAAATCAGTACGATTTTTATATAAAACTTGTTATAGCGTGTGAAATACCCTGTATAATTTCAGACTATTTTATTGTTATAATAAGGAAGGCAAGGAAAATTCAAATATATGAAATACAAGGTGTCCCATTTTGGAAAACTTTGATATGTATCACTTTCTTGGAGCACCTTGTATAATTGGAAAGTATAATGTCGCTTCTTTGATTTTTTGAAAAATTATTTAAATTTATGAAAAAGTTTGTGTTAAATGGTAGTCATAGAATGGAATAAAATTTTTTTTTAAATAACACACGAGAATAAAGTTTGGCCTTACCTCGGGAACTGTTTACCTGGACAATTTCTAGATTTGTCAACAAAATCGTTGGAATAAAATATGTTTAATTTTGTAACTTACCGCTATATCTCGCGATAAATGTATATTTCTTTAAAAAATATAATTGTTTTTCACAAAAAAAGTTTGATGGGTTTCATTATTTGTCAGGTGTAACGAAAAGAAAACATGTAAATATGTTTAGTTTTGAAAGAAATTCGTAGGAAAATTAATGATTCCACGTATAGATATATTTTTCAAATATTTAAAAAAAAACTTGGTTTCTTGTACCCAAAGCGGCTTTTTATTGAGACTTTAAAGACTTAAAAAGATATTATTTTACTGCCTAGGCAGAAAAAACAGACTTACTATGTAACGTTCCAGGTAATAAGTTATTTCAAACGGAAAGTTGATGGAATAATATTTATCGGCGGATACGAATGACTTTAAAGACCTAAAAATTATATGTTGGAGTTCTTGCTATTTAATGATTTTGATTTAATTATTTGAGAGTAGTGTACTGAATTGGTAGTATAAGAATTGTATTTGTAATCTTGGCTAAATGTGTTTTCCCCTCTCTGCTCCCATAGTTGTTTGGCGGCAAAAACCTGACTTTAAAAGAAAAAAATATATATTTTGAATCATTGGTTAGTCTTAATGTTTTGTTTAATCGGTTAATCGGTATAAAAATTATATTTTGTTTTAAATAATATTTTAAACTGAATTAATGATTTTTTCAATAAAAATGATAATTTTTATTTATTTTTTAACTTTCATGACACTAAAGTCCATCTAAACCAAAGATTTCAGCGAATAACAATATTGAAATTTTCAAGCATCGCCGTCCAGTTTGTCCGCTAATTTCTCCTAGCTTATGCCTTATACGATTAAAAGCGTTTTAATTTTATCAACATTGGCAGACAAATCTGTGCAAATTTTTATACAAAACAAAACTGTTCCTCACAGATTACAGTTTAAAAAGTGACAGAATAAGTGTACCTAATTTAACCAGTATATTTCAAAAGATATAATAAAAATAGCTTTAAAAACACATGTTATTTTCTCGGAAGTAAATCGCAAGGGCGCCTCATCCTAGTGAAAGTATGTTACAGAATCTATAAAAATGAAAAGGCTGAGTTATAAACCAATATAAGATCTGGCAACAACGAAATGGATGCCATTAAACCGAAAACGGAATATACAGAGACCACCAGGTACTCAAAATGAATATGTATATCATTGGATGCCATTACCTCCTTTAAATATATCTCAGAATATACAGTACACGAAAGTGGCGGCAGTTGCGGTCATTGCTCAAACTACCATGTTTAAAAACATACAAAAATAGGCTGTTTTGGCATCCCGCCAATATTTTGCCGAGAGTTAGTAGGGATAGGATCCTTTCATTTGCGATGAGTTTCATCGAAAGTCCTCGTGGCATCTGTATATCGGATGCCACGAGGACGTGGATGCCACGGCAGACGCAATTTTAACATGGAGGGATGCCACCAAGGCCTATAAATAAATATATATATATACACAACGGAAGAGTTAATTGGATTTTCTCCTTGTTGAGTTTTAAAAATAGTAATTTAACATGATTTAAAAACAAATACATGAAATGGGCAAAATAGGCTTGCAAAGGCACTTTGTAAACAATCTCACTTGTATCGATGTGACGTAATGCGCAAATTCAATCTGGCTTACTTTTGTTAATAGATTGGCGTTCCATTTTAAATATACAATTCACCGGGAATAAATTATTTAAATATACACGGACCGGGAAAACAAATACGAAAAAATTCACTGGCTCCTGGACTAGTACTGTATCGAAGGAATTTTTATGAATGAAACAATATACGACCCTCCACAATTGCGGTCTACTCTACTTCCGCTGTTATCAGACATTATTTTTTTTTTGGACAATTTAAAGGCCTAACAGTAATTCAAGCAAACGCAATAACATTACTACAGTTAAAAACATCGCAAACTTGGCATAAATATTTTAATTTTATCCAAATATTGCATTTCTGTCGAGGATCATCCGCGTTGACTTCAGAAATTGTGTAATCTGTATTGGTTATATATATCTATAGTTAAAAGCACGTAAACTTGGCATCAATGTTTAATCCGATTATTGAGTTTCTACCGCGAATACCACCGTTCATTCTTCAAAAATTTTGTAAATAATCCTATCTGTCTTGGTTATATATCTATGTATCTAACACACCTGCTCGCTCACATCCCAGCCTCTCCATTATCATTATCTCCCTTAGCCTGCTGTCGAATACTAGAAGGCCAATAGAGATTCTGCAGCTTAGTAGGTATTTAGGATTAACAATGTAGAAAGAATCCAATAACGTCTACCACCAGCATCGACGTCACCTACTATAAGTTAAATATACAGGGTGTCTGTTAAAGGTCTTTACAAAAACATACCACATATTCCTTAGACCAAAATAAGTCGATTTAGGTAAAATTACCTTTGTATAAAGTTGCTTCGTTTGGGCTCCAGAGGGCCTTGAAGTTACAATTTTTAAATCGTTTTTCCCATATAAATTTAAAACGGCATATGCAATTTTGTTGAAATTTGGTATATCGGGAAAGTTTTATGTGGCAAAAAAAATGATATTAAAATTTTGTCCGATAATAATACATAGGCGTAGAACTTGATTTTTTAAATAATTGCACCTTTAAAAATTGTACGCCAATGGAAAAAAAAGGAGTTTGAGTACGAAATTTGGATTGCGCAACTCATTTACTTTAAAAAAGGTACTCTTAAGAAGACTCGATTACTCTCATGGTTTTCGCTAAATTTCTGTTTTAATAATTTAGAGTGTATAGGTTTCACAAAAATATTTATTTACAACATAATCAAAATAGAGATTTTACAAAAATTGTTCAAAATGTTCACCATTTTCACGCATACAAAGATTTATACGTCGAACAAAAATTAAAATGTATCCTTTCCATAACTTCTTCATCACTTCTAAGATTGTTTATTGCATCTTGAATACGTTGCAAGAGTTGTTTTTCATTTTCTACAGGTTTCCTGTAAACTGTGGATTTCAGATGTCTCCATAAAAAGTAATCCATCGGTGTTAGGTCTGGGCAACGTGGTGGCCAGTTTACAGGTGCGTCATTACCTCTGCTTATCTTATTTGTGTGGATATTGTTCATTCAAGTAGTTTCTAACGTTTAAAGAAAAATGTGGTGGAACTCCATCTTGCATAAACCACATATCTCCTCGAAATTGAAGAGGCAAATCTTCTAACAATTATGGCAACGTATTTTGTAGAAAATCCAAATAATTTTCTCCAGTTAATCTTCGTGGAAGTATGACAGGACCAACAATGAAATTACCAATTATTCTAGCCCACACAATAATTTTGAATTCGTGCTGAAACTGGTTTACCTTTATTGAATGCGGATTTTCAACGGCATAAACATGTTCATTATGGGTATTAGTTATACCTCTTCTTGTAAAACCCGCTTCATCGGTAAAGAGAACCTTCTTGACAAAGTTTGGATCTCTTTCTTTTTGCATATTAATAAATCGACAAAAGCCCAAACGAATTTAAGGATCATGGACTAATAATTCTTGTACTGGCTTCTTATGGTACGGATATAGCAATTGTTTTCTAAGCACTTTATGAACGACATCTTTACTCCTAGTTCCCTTCCAATTCGTCTGGTGCTTAATTCTGGATCTTCTTCAACACGTTCTAAAATGTCTTCTTCAACTTCAGGAATCCTTACAAAACGTTCTCTTCCATTATCAACAGTGTTGGGAGCAAAGGAACCGATCTCCCGAAGACGTCTCTCAACAGCAGCAAAAGTTGGGTGGCTAGGTACACGACGATTTGGAAACCTTTCAGAGTACTCTCTCAAGCATTTCCTTCACAAAATCCTAATGTCAGTAACATATCGGTATATTCTGCATTGGTATATTGTACAGCCATATTAATAAACCACGCATTTGTTTTTTTAATTATTGAATCAGATAGAACACTTTCAATCGTTAACAAGAGATTAGGTGTTAAAACTACAATATTTTTATTTAGATGAAACTATGGAAACTAGCAATAAATGTTTTTGTATACGTATTGCAGGTAAATAATTAATATTCCTCAAAAAATCATACATGGCAAGAATCGAGTATTTCTGTTAAAAGTCTCGATTAGAGGTGTTGAAGAAGATATGAAAAAAGTTAATTTTTATGTTTTTCATCGTATAAAATTTTGTCCGATAATAATACATAGACGTAGAACTTGATTTTTTAAATAATTGCACCTTTAAAAATTCTACGCCAATGGCAAAAAAGGGGTTTGAATATGAAATTTGGATTGGATACTCATTTACTACAAAAAAGTACCCTTGCTAACACTCGATTTACTCTCATGGTTTTGACAAAGTTTGTATTTTAATAATTATTGTTTATGTTCTAAAATTACTAAAATGCAAATTTCGTCAAAACCATGAGAGTAATCGAGTCTTATCAAGGGTATTGTTTTTAAAGTAAATGAGTTGCGTAATCGAAATTTCATACTCAAACTCCTTTTCTTCCATTGGCTTAGAATTTTTAAAGGTGCAATTATTTAAAAAATCAAGTTCTACGCCTATGTATTATTATCGGACAAAATTTGAATACCATTTTTTTTTGCCACATAAAAATCTACGAATATACCAAATTTCAGCAAAATCGCATATGCCGTTTTAAATTTATATGGGAAAAACGATTTAAAAATTGTAACTTCAAGGCCCTCTGGAGCCCAAACGAAGCAACTCTGTACTAAGGTAATTTTACTTATGTTGTATGATTTTGTAAAGACCTTTTACAGACACCCTGTATATTAGTTTTATATTACCTTAAACATTATAAACTTACCTTTAATGGCACGAATGCCCTTACTTTATTCAATATTTGTTGTGAGCCACAAGTATCGACACAAGCTGTAGTTATCTATCTCCCTTCTCATCTATTATAATATACCTGGAGATGGATTTTTATATTAGTACATAGTAAGAAGACCAGTAATTTATACTGTTAGTATTCATATTCATATAAACTAGAAATAAAACTTAATCAATCCGAATTAAGTTCTTTATTTATTATTATATATTTACCAAGCCCTTTCTTCCCTAAAATAAAAGGTAGAACTCACAATAGCCGCATAAAGGCGAAACTTTTTGCAGCTAACACAGGAGAAAACCAACATTTGTCAGACAATAGCAGACCATACATTGATGTTTTACTAAAAAAACAAAAGTTTCTAGAAACCGAAAACCCAAGCGATCTCCAATACATGTTTTGAAATCACGGACAAAATAAAAAGCAAAAAAGGATAAAAGCGATGAGATTCCATGGAACTGGAAATATTCAAAACCATATTAGAGTGGAGAGAGATCGAAGAAACAAGGAGTACAGCGGAGACTTGTAGGTAACTCGATTATAAAGGGGGCATAAAAAATAACGTTATTAAAAGACATTATGCAAGAAAAATGCTATACTGGTGGAGTACGAAAAAAAAAAAACCATTAAAAAGAGATAAAACGGCTAATAAGCATATCAAAGAAGAAGCATTTTTAAGAACTCCGCGATGATCTAGACAGGGAAATATGGGAAAATGGCTTCAAAATTGCGGCTGGAAAAATGTTTATATCGACATTCTACGAACTCATAACAGACATGAAAAAATGCATAGCCTCTCCCAAAAGAGACACCTGAGAGGAGGAAGTGATAATCATTAGACAGATGGAACCATTTACACTGGACGATATACAAACAGCGGTAAAAAGTATGAAAAACAGCACGGCACCAGCTCCGGATGGAATCCCACCCGAGGCGGTTAGCAATTTATTTCGAATTCAGTGCATGTGTTTTCATTAGACTGAAAGGTACCAAGACTAGTTTTAGTGCCGAAAAGTGTAAAACCGTAAGATAGTTCATCGGTCCATAGACCCATATTGTCTCTTAAATAGTATCCAAGCAACTGGCTAGAAGTACAACTCGGTAGGGAAAAAGGTCTCGCAGAGAGCCAATATGGATTCAGAAAAGGGCATTTCACTTTCCAAGCAATAGAAGCGGTAAGGAAGGAATTGACAGAAAGATGGGGAAAGTGACTGGATGTCAATAATGCCTTAAACACAGTGCTATTGAGTCTCATAGTAAAGGAACTGGAAAGAAAGGAACTCTAAAATATCTCTGTAACTTTGTTCAGAGATACTTGACAGAGAGAAAAATAAAGATAAACGAAGAGGAATGAAAAGTCATAAAAGGAGTTTAACAAGTTTGGTTCTGGGGCCAACTCTGTAAAATATTCTGTACGAAATTGACGAATGGTGCAAAAGCAATAAATTTTGCGGACGATTTAGCCGTTCTAGTAAGAGCTAGCGATGGGAAAGAACTGGAGTACAGGTCGAACGAGTTTATAAAGAGGATAAATAGATGGATGGACACACACCAATTAGAGGTGGCCTTCGAAAAGACAGAGGTGGTCAAACTTCGCGGAGTGTTAAAAAAAGAAAGACTAGGTTTATGCTAAGAGGAATGAAAAAGGCAGATGAGAGCATGGGCACTCACTTAAGGCTAATGAGAAGATTTGGAGGTCCAGAGAACCAAAAAAGGATACTACTAAGTGGAGTGATTTACTCATTCTAACTATACGGGGCACCACCAAGGGCAGGGGCTCTCAGGGTGAAATCGAACCTGGAAAAATGGAAAAATGTCAGAGAAAAATAACATTTAGGATGGCAGGTGCATACAAGATGCCTTCGTTTAGAGCAGTGCAAGTTATTTCTGGAATAGTGTACATTGTTAGTAAAATAAATATAAGATAACTATGTCCGTGATAGCTCAGTTGATAGGAACGGTGTGCGTAAAATACGAATAGGTAGGTTCAAATTCCCAAGCATGCAGATTTTTTAAAATTTATTATTACATTTGTTTTTATCTTGAGATTTGAACAAAAATCATTAATTAGTAGGGAATATTTTGGGATTTGTTTGGGGATTTTCGAAGAAGTTGTATATCTGATATCTTGTACGGTTTTTTAATCTACAAGTATCCGGAAATTTAAAACCGATTGTCTCACTAACTTTGTCGTTTGCCTAATTTTATTATTGAGAACTTAATAGACGACCTGGGAAAGGGTCTGCATGCCAACGCATGTTTTTCTTAAACGATGCTGTTTAGTAGTTTATTGAGGAATTAAAAATTATCTGTAAACAAGGTTGGATTCGAAATCTTATGTTTATCTTAACAATTTGAAAGTCATTAAGTATATCCGTCATAGCTTAATTGATAAAAGCGATGTGTACAGAAGACGAATAGGTGCGTAATAATCCCGTTTTTAGAATTTTTTTAATTATTCATTAAATTTGTATTCACTTTGGGGGTTCAAAAATATTTTTTTATTATTTTGTGGGGGCTAATTTTGGGATTTGTTTCATAATTTCCAAAAAACTTATTTATATATTTATGCCACGAATGTGGCTTAATACTAAATTTAAATTTGGTGCTTGCATTAATGTTTAAAAAATAATTATAGTACAAAAAAAATCTGATGTGTCCAACACATGACTTTCCTATCTAGTTATTAAAGGCTTCTTCCGGTTATTTTGTATAAACTATTCCAACACCTCTATAAATGTTTAGAGGATAAACTAAATATATACATTTTCCACATACATCTACCTCAAAACATTTTTCTATAGATATTCATTGAAAACGAAAATACTGAAAAATTTTAATTTAGCACTTTTCCTACAATTTTTCCATTACGGTCCATTTTAGAAAAATCATGTAAAGACAAAAATTATAGAGATCGATATCGCAAACAACTTTTGGTTCAACAATTTTCATAAAAATCAGAATTTTGCCCATTTTGTCAAATTTCTCGAATACGGACCATTTCAGGAAATTTTATTATAAAGCAAAAATTATAGATAATAATGTTAGAAGTAACTTTTATTTAAACAATTTTCTTCTCCTAACATAAATAACAGATATATTCTATAAAATATAAAAACGGCCTTCCATAAAGTACCCCCCAGATGTTCCGACTTTGTCCAAAATCTAATCATTTCACGTCAGGCTGAAATAAAACTTAAGTTTAAAATTTAATGTTTTTTGCTTCATCAGTTTTTGAGTTTTCTTCAAAATTCGAAATTTACACATTTTCTCAAATATCTCGAATACGGTCCATTTTAGAGAAATTATAAATAAAATAAAAATTATAGAGAATTATATTAAAAAAACTTTTATTTAAACAATTTTTATAAAAAATTATTTTTTTACAATTTGTCATATTTCTCGAATACCGACCATTTAAGGAACATTTTGTAAAACACAAAAATTATAGATAATAATATTAGAACTAATTCTTATTTAAAGAATTTTCTTCTCCGAACGTAAATAACAGATATATTCCATAAAATATAAAAACGACCACCTTTAAAGTACCGCCCCAGATTTTTCGACTCTGCCCAAAATCTACTCAGTTTATTGAACACTAAAATAAAGCTTAACTTTAAAATTTGGTGTTTTTTACACACACACACGTATGTATAATCCTAAAATATTTTAAATTTCTAAATTTTTATTAAAAATATATTTTTAAGCTATTGTTATTTTATATAATTAACCATCTCAAGTAATGTAGGCATTCAACTATATATGCATGTGTAAATATATTAGTTATCATATTAATTATAAAGGCTCTTAGCCATTGGTACCAATTGGAGTAAATACCACCTATTTTACTTGAATTTTAAATCTTTAATATTTAATATTTAGGGTCTCACTTAACTTTCTTCTCTGTAGTTTTTGTAACTGAATTGCGATTTGTGTTCGTAATTAAACCACCACATTTTTCTGGAATGATACCATTTTATTATTGTTATTCCACGACCCTCTCTTTGACGTTAATTTAAATTAAATTTTATAGCTAGTCGAGGTACAACTGTTAGGAGCAATATTACACTTATCACAAGCTCCTAACAATGCTGTAAAAAATTTATTTATAATTGATTTTACATTTCCTGTATTTTTTTCTATTGAAATTAAATGATTTATGTATTAGAGACCTGAAGCCGAAACTAGTCGCACTTGTATTTAATTTGCAATAAAATTTAATGTTTTAATAATTTGTACGTTTTGTTCTTTAATTGAGTAAACTGATCACATTTGAAATATGGATATTTTATCATTCTTAAAGAAAATAGTTTTGTTGTTGTAATGGACTTTTCACCTATAAGAAAAGTAACCGAATACATTTAATTAAATAAATAGACCATTAATTTAGAAACAGACAATATGTACTTCAATTAGGTCGCATGCTTGCAATAATTGTGTATTTAGCGAAGTAATAGTTTTCATTGTGAGTCGTGACTAGGAATGGCATACCTTTAATTTTATTAACACAATTTTATCCTTTGCTTTTCCATGTTAAGAGCAGACTCCATGAAAATAGCAATTAAATTAAATTGAAACAATATTGTGTCCTAGTCATCACGATGGCACATCAATTTGCCAGAACTTGCAGAATCGTATTCATTTTATATAATAAAGTCATTCGTTTAAATGAATTCACATTAGTATGGAATTAAAATGCGATAATATTCATTAAAACAATTCAACGTCAGTATTGAAGTAACTTTTATTTCTGTATTACTTTTTTATCCATCTGTCCATATACAAAAAAAGATTTACAAATTGATAAGTCGTTCAACTACATATTTTTCTTATTTTAGAATATACAGGGTGCTCACTAACTACAGACTAAAACAAACTACTGTTTTTTTTAAAGTCTCACCATATATTTTATTTAATATTTAATTTTGTATTTTAATTACCATCGTTTTCCCATTTTAACAATGACCCTTAGTATGGAATTACACAGGGTTCGTATCCTAGATCAAACCTTGTAAAGTTTTAATGAATTTGCATGGTTCCTTATAGGGTTTGATAAGTGCGGTAATTACCATTAGGGGAGAGTCTGGAATAGTGGCCACCTTTTTACAAAATAAATTAAATAAACGTGAGTTTTCAGTTTTTACTAAATCTGTTATGTTTATACAATAGAAAGGGAATTCATCCCATTAATGCTAAATTGCGGAGATAAAAACATGACAACTACTAATAATATTCATTTTGCAAAACAATAAATCAAAATGTACCACTGTACCAACAATAATGGTACACTGGCCAACTTAGTGTAGTACAGTGGCCATTATAATATGTTATAGTGGACACAATTTATCTATGGAATAGGTATATTGATCAGAACAGTATATTTAAAAACAAAGTTGTTTTTATTATAAATAAATTACCCAATATTAATTCAGAAGGCAACTTAAACAACAAAATAAGTCTTTTAAACTCAAATCAAAATTAAGTTAACAATTATTATACATAGATAAATTGATAGAAAAAACTAAATTATCTGTTCTAGTAGTGCCACCTACTTTAACAGGCCTAGACAAGTGAAGCACGATATTCTCAATTGAAACTATAGATGTATCAGGAACGTCAGGATACGTAAAATTACTGCCATGACGTCTTGAAATCATCTTTTAAAATCTCAGTAACGCGCCCAACATAATGTTTTAAAGTTTTGTTTAATGCAAACTTTACAAGAACAAAATAGTCCAGAGCAATATTTGCTATATCATTTATATTTGCTTCGTCATCTTTATCTGATTCAGAAAAATGTCCACAACATCGGAATCGATCAATTTCACATCCACATCGCTGAGCTTCTTTCAAGTTCTTTGTCAATTGTTTGTTCTTTTTGCTAGTGGATCATCAGACAATCACACACTTCCCTTTTTATACCATAATGTTTTTGTAAATTTGTTTTTCTTGTTTTCTTAAATTTTTCCGCTTCTTCAGGTCTTTTGTAAATAGGTGTGCTGGTTAATATTCTAGATTTTTTTTTTAAATTCAATGGGTGAAATAAATTGCTTCTCGGGATTCCTTCTTCTTATGGATAAAGAGTTGGTTGGCACTGCAGTCGCAGAAGGATACGGCTTTAATTCAGTGGATGAAATAAATTGCTTCTCGGGATTTCTTCTTCTTATGGATGAAGAGTTAGGTGGTACTGCAGTCGCAGAAGAATAAGGCTTTAATTTAACGGGTGAAATTAATTGCTTCTTATGAATGAAGAGGTGGATGGCACTACTTTAAATTGTTTTGCTGCTTCAGATAAATCTTGTTCCTTAGGCTGATTTTCCACAATATTATCTAAAATTTTCTGCTTATCTGTAATCGTCGCTGCCATAAAATCTTCGTCATTGAAAACATTGTGGTTAAACGGGTATATCCCAGTGGATCGGAAAACCGATACACAATTTCAAGGAGTGAAAGCAAGGGGATACGATTGTCCTAAAATCTCTGCAATATCATGAATCGTTATTCTTTTTCCTGAATTGTTCAGGAACCATGCCGTAGAACATTGATTATAAAAATTTTTCAGGGGGAAGTAAATGAATCGGTCATTTTGAAAAGGGGTCACATCCACTTTTTTGACATTTTCATATTTTGGCGATCTTAAATTCAGCATGCCCAGAAGCATCCATTCAAGATGAACACGGGCCATCTTTCAAAATTCTTACCGGCTATTCACACCCCACAAAAATCAGTTCATATCGAAAACGGGTTATCTCCAGGAGATATAACCCCTTCTCAAAATGAATCGTGTTTTGTTCCCACCGCCAAAGTTTTATTAGGTATTATAGATATTTTGCGGTTCACGTATCGGATCATGCAATCTATCCAGTAATCGTTTAGACTACGAAGATGAAGGACACAAAGGCCCTGACGAAGTTTGTTCTGTTTTAAATGGTTACTTTAACAATAAAATTTCAGAAAATATGTAAGAACTGCATCTATTTTGTGACGGATGTCCTGGTCACCATAATACGATTTCTTTTGGCTCTGGTAATGAAAAGTTCCAGATAATCATTATTTACTTTCCGCAACGAGGTCACTCATTCAATGATTGTGACAGGGATTTTGGTACAGTAAAAAGCAAAATTCGTCGCCTCGACCGGATTTTCTTTGTAGAAGCAATAAATTCGACGTTAGACATGTTACTCACGTAGATGTAGCTGGTTTCGAACAGTGATGGCCGGATTTCTTTAAGAAGAAAGTGTTGTCTACACGAAGTCTTGGCAAACAAGTTCCAAAAGAAGAGAAGGTTCATTTCACTATCAACTCCTTCCATGATTTCAGCTTTAACTCGGAAAATTTGGGTGTCGTCTTTACCAAACCATACATTAGCAACTTTGTTGAGGTATGCCATCTTCTTTTGAAAACTCTACAACGAAGCCATTCCGACAAGAGTGGTACCCGATCCTTAGAATTTTCCAGCCTATCAAGGCAAAATTCCGATAAATGTTAAGAAAATTGAGGATATAAAGAAGCTTCAGCAATATATTCCAGATAAATACAAGGAATTTTACACCACTATCTGCGAACAGCCCACTATCACCGCTGAAGAAATGCAGGAAATGTATTTTATACCACTTTGTTGTTTAAAATAAACAATATTTATATTCTATTTTGATTTTAAATATTTGTTCATTTTGAAAACGGGCCATCTCTTTTTCAAAAAATGTCAATTTTTTAACCCCTTTTAAAATTGAAATTATATTTTTTAATAATTCATGGTAATAAAAGTTCATGTTTAAAGCAAACAATATCTTATAAAAGATTATTTTCAAATAGTATTAAAGATAAAAGGTTTTTTATCTCTCTCTTTTCAAAATGACCGATTCAAATATATTTGTCCAATGGCCAAAGCTTGTGGCTGGTATGAGGCGGTAACGTTAATAGTATTACATTATTTTCTTTTGTTAATTTTATTGTTTTCATTGAAATATGGTATTCATGGTTGTTCATGATTAGTAATACTGCCAATTCGGGTATTAGTTTAGTGTGTTTTATGAAATGATTTAGCTATTACCCAAAAACGTCCGTAGTTATCCATCCTGACGGTGATGATGTTCCAATAGTTTCAGGTGGAGAATTTTTTAACATGTAGTCTTTAAATTTGTTTCTTGGAAATATAAAAAGTGGCGGTATATTATTTATAAATGCATACATACAACAACACATAGTAACTAGAGTTACCCGCTCACTTGAGGTTATGTGTCCAACCTGTTTTTGACCTTTCCTTGCAAGACCTTTTTTATTTCTTGCACGGTAGTAAGACCAGTTTCATCGACGTTAAAAACTTGTTCAGGCCCTTAATTATATTTCCTATAAATTTGACGGAAATTGTTAAAAAGAAGTTGCACCACTGATTTATTGAATCCCATTGCTGTTCCTAAAGACGTGGCTTCTGCTGACCATATGGACAGCTCTTTCTGTCTTTTCATTAAACCGTTAAACAATTTGCTTTCCATTTGCTACTGCCAAATGATAGCCTAACTTTCGGGCACATTTTGGGTCCATACCGTGAAAATATTTGATTTATTCTGTAGTTAGTAGTAAGTCTTGGTGTTCCTTTCAAAAATGATGAGTTCCAGTTAATGTCATCTTCCTCTTCCCTGCATTTCTGCAAATAACGCTTAGTGTAGTACGTAAAACACTGTGTTTAATAGCCGCAGCTTTAGTAGATAACCCACCAATAACCATATCGGAAAGTGCATTGGCTACGGTTTCTGAGGGAGTTTTTCCAATCTCTTTGTTTGTTTTCTTTCTGACCGGCATTTTTTTAGAAAAATCTGAAATAAAAGAAAACAACAGTAAGCAAATTTGCGTCAAATAATATTTTTCTAACTAAAGTACAGTGGCCACTTCTTATTTAAATAATTTATTAGTGACCACTGTACCTACGTTTACCACGGCCACTGTATCAACAAACGTGCTTGCTTGCAAAGAAATATGTCCCGCATAAGAATAATTTTAATGTCAAGAAATATTTACATACTAAATTTGCTGCAAACAGAAAATTATAGTTTAGTTTTATTTCTGGGTGAACAAATGACACCTGTTACAGAAAACTTTGTCTGTATCTGCGTATATTAGGTAACCTTTATACTAGATGGCACACCAGATTTCTTTTATAAGTAATAAAAATTGCGAGCAGGTGGCCAGTGTTCCTGTGTGGCCAGTGTTCCTGTATGGCCACTGTTCCAGACTCTGCCCTACCCAATTTAATTTCGGTTAATATATTGTTATGAAATTATTAAGTCCGACTCTGTCTACGCACGCAACCAACTAGTGATCGGAGCAACGATGACGTGTGGAAACAATCGGACCGCGTCTCGAATGAACAAGAAACGACCAGATGCCTGCCGCTGACGCATCAAACAGCTGCAACGACAGAGAGTGCCGTTTACTCATAGGAATGGAATGTTCGAGACGACTGTCGGAAGCCTCTAGCATTTTCCAGTAGCGGAGTTGAACTAGTATAAATAGCCGGCGTATCAGCGCCGAGTTAAGTTTTTTGTAGACCATTGTGTTGAAAAGTTAAAGTGTAAGAAATAAATTAGAATTGTTAGTTAGTGTCTAAATATTACATAAATTAAATAGTACGTCAGACATAAATTGTAAATTTTGTGTTTTTTAAATAAATAAACTTTAAATAAATTAGACTTTCGTCACATTAGCATTCAGATTACAAATCGCAGTACGTTACGGTTTTGGTGATGAAGAGTGGGGTTTTTCTTACCTATAAGTCAACCTAAGTACTTGTACTCTACCACTTTTTTGTCAAAATATCAGATTCTACATTACATATGTTAAAACACGTGCCTATTCGTTAAAACACACTTGCCTTTAAAATCGTCGTTTACGTGAGACTGTAGACCTGTTGTTCGTCTGAGTAAGTTTTAAATCGGAAATTGGCTTTTCCAAAGATTTAATATAGCATTTTTCAGTCAGCGAATGTATCAAAAAATTAGTTTCTTTTTAATATTTTGTAATGCTTACTACTTTATAGATGCATGCTAAAGCGTTTATTTATGCACTATTTATACAGTTTTCTAAAATTTGCAAAACCCTGAAAAGGGGTGGTTTGATTCTAAAAATTTACAAATACTATATACAAAATTTTATGAAAAAAAAAACTGCTATTCGCAATCTTCCATGTCTTTTAAAGTGTTTGCCTCTGTTGCCTGTCTCTGCGTTTCTGGTTCACTCTACAACGGCTCCTACTATTTGCTTCGTTTGCCTTTCTAACCTTTCCAATATTAAAACTTGCTTAGTTTTTTTTTATAAATACTTTGTATTTTATATTCATATAATTTTCAAACTAATTTATTTTTTCAAATTATTTTATACATATATTTCAAAGAACAACCCTGATCAACTGATGACTCGTTAAATCCGAACTGACAAATTTCAAAAATAAACAACCTCCAACATTCTGATTTTTCACTTTAATTTTAATTTTCAAAATTTTCAACACACTGGTATAATTCATTTTTGACAACAATTTCCCTATCAAATCCGCAAAATTTTTCACCTCTTATATTTATAAAATATGCTGTGAACACTGAATTTAAATTTCCAAATATCAAATATTTGTTCAAAATATTCAAATTCCCTCGTTTGGTCATATTTTTCCTCATTTATATTGTATTGACATAACAAATAAATCATTTATTTTACACATTTCCCATTTATTTTTTCTTATATTCCCAAAAATCACAAATTTCTTATATTCCAAATCATTTTATTTTTTCAATTTCGTGTTCTACCCTGGTTCCAAAATTTAAAATATCCGTCCCTAATTCTTTCACCTTTGTCCTAGCTCTTTTCTTTTCTGTCAACCTCCGATTTCTTACTATTTTCCACCTTTCGCCCCTACATAATCTGACTTTTCTTTTACACCTATTTTTCAACTGTTTTAATTTTAACTACTAATTTTAACTATTACTTTTCTTATTTGTTGCTCTAATTTTCCTTTCATCCCCCTGTATCTGTTTATATTTTATTTTAATGTCACTTATTTTTTTATTATTTTATTACTTGTATGAACACTGGAGGATGAACTTGTGTTCATTTCAGTTTTACTTTAATTTTATTTGCTCCTTTGTTTTCTTTTATCTGTTCTATCTTGTTTTCTATTCTCCTTAAAAATGTGTTTTCTGTTTTCTTTAGTTTTTCTCTAAATTTCTCATTTTATTTTTCAATGCTTCTTTTCCTTTAAAAATGTTATCTACTTATTTTTCTACCATCTCAATCAGTATTTTTATATTCCTTTTTTTTTTATTTTCTAATTATTTTACCTCCTCTACTTCTATATTTACTTCTTCAATTTATATATTCATTTAAACTTCCTTTACTTCTATATTTATTTCTTCTTTATTTAATTCTAAATTATCTTCTATTTGTTTACTTACTTTACTTCATTATATATTTCTATCATTTCGTCTATATTCTTTTTATTTCTCTTTTATCTTGTGCATTTTCATCCATTTTTATATTGCTTTCTTGATTCTGACTTTCAGTTTCTTGTCCTTTCTGCTCTAATTTATTAATTTTCTTTCTGTTAATATTTAGTACATTTTTCGTTTGTCACAATTCTCATTTATTTTTAGCAGCATCCTCACTATTATTGCATCATCTTTCTCTTCCTTCATGAAATGGGTTTTATGAAGACTGTAGAATTTGACGATGCAAATTTAATTTCCTTTTATAAAGAATGAAAAAACGAAAATTTATTCAGTCAACAATAAATTACAGTTGGTTTAATTACTAATTAAGAAAATGCATTATCTATTATCCAGTAAACCGTTAAAATTAACATATTTTACCCTAATTACATTTCTGGTCACTAAAATTTAAAAATATTTTATTACTAATACCTTCAAGTATAGAGGATTATTGACTCAAATAAAAATATACATAATTTAGAGTACTTTTGAACATTGATTTAACACAAGGTGGTCAGTAAAGAATCAATAAGTAATTTATTTTTACTCACCTCAAATAAATTGAAAAATGTTTATGCTCTGTATCAAACTTGATTATCATCGAAATACTTTTGGGCGCAAAAAATGGTTTTTATTTATTGTTTCTTTTTGCAGAACACAGGTCATTAAAATCAATACAATTTTTATATAGAACTGGTTATATCTTGTAAAATACCCTGTGTAATACCACACTAATTGGTATTGTTAAAACTAAGAAAGCGAATTTAACTCAGGGTTGCCCAAAAAAAAAAAACGCACACACAAGTTCGTTGCAGACTGAAGTTATTAGACACGTAGGTATATTCCAAAATAATATTAAAATATGTAATTTAACGCTATCTACCATTCTGTGTTAAAAGTTCACTATTAGATAAATAAGGAATTCAACTATTAGAAAAAAATTAATTTTAGTCATAATCTAATATTTTTTATTTAACATTGGTGGCGAAAAGACCTCCTTAAATAATGCCTTTTTATTGGTAACACTTTTATTATTATTCTTTATAGAATATAGTCAAATATCGTCCCTCGTACGTCTGATTTGCGTCCCGTAAAGGTCCCTTCGGAACGTCCCGGAGGTGGAAGGACACGGGACATTAGAACGTCCATTGGACGTAGTTTTACGTCCCGGTACCAGAAAAGGACGTCCCTCATGTCTCTAAAAGACGTCTTTCAGACGTATCTCTTCTCAGTATTATTTATGTAAACATTTTAAATTTGGTTTTTTTTGTTTATTTTGGACTATACTTAGAAATACTTAGTGAAAGAAGGTGATAAAGGTGGTAAGTATATATAATATTTGAATATTTTTTGTTAAGTCTGTAATTGTGTTGAGGAAGTTATTGATCTTTGAAAAGTAGACTTTTTTTTCTTTTTTCTTTTTGCTAAACTTTAAAAACTCTAAATTATTTGCTATACTTCTCGACATTTCCCGGCTATGATTTTTACTTTAATAGAAATTTAAGGATTTTTATTTTACGATATTCTTAAAATTAACCGCGTATTCACGAGGCTTTTCAAAACACTAGAATTTATTTAATTACCTATATTTCTATACTAAATTTGATTTTATGATAAAATAATGTTTACGATACAGTTTTAAGTCCGTAAAGTGGCTTTTTATTGCGGAATAAAATTACTTTATTGCCTATAAATATAAAACAAAAACATTGGCGCTTGAGTAAGCTATACATATTTTGTTACTTATTGTTCCCCAATCTTAAACTTTATGTATTCATACTTAAAAATAAAATACTTCCTTTAGCCATTTCTGATTTTCTTCAAGACTTTATGACTAATATAATGTTCATGATGTTTTAGTTCCGAGTTCCGAAATATGAGAACGAACTTTTAAGTGAGCAACTAAATGATCCTTTATCAATGTGAGTATATTGTTTGGTTAAGCTTTCCCCTTTAGCACTAAATACTATGACATTTTAAAATTTAGATTTTTTGTATTATGTATTAGCATTAAATATCTAATTTATAATAAATTGCGTTAGGATTTGCTATTCAAGTTAGAAAACATATTGCCTTAAGAAGAAATCGTCATAAAATAGAAAAAGTAAACGGTAGATATTGTAACTAAAGTTAGCAAGGTGGTAAAACAAGTAGAAAACCGATATAGATAGGAAAAATCATTGTACTGCACAGGAATGTAACTTTTTTTTTCAACTTTATATCTGTAAAATATCTCGTTCTAGACCAGAGAATGAAGCAAATTTTGCGTTTATGTTTTTTACCACTCATGTTACTTTTGTTACAATTTTACATTTTCATATTTGTAGAAAACATATTTACATCGACACACAAAAAAAAACTAGTCACTTGCGAACGATCTACCTCCTATAGTATATACGGTGTACCTTACAAAATCCATATTTTTATGAAATTTTTTTGGATGATTTTGAAATGAGTAAGAATAATACATTGGGCATTTTTTGTCAGCTGTTAAAATAACCTCTATACTACCTCTAAATATAAATAGCTATAAAAAGTATTTGTAAGCCTAATATTTCTCACTAAGACCAAACCAAACATTTTCAATGTAAAGTTATTAAATTTTTTTATAACTATTTAGAAGTTTTAAATTTTTCCGAGCTTTTGTAATTTTTCCATTCGGGAGAAAAATTCTATTTACATTTTGTGTTGATGTCTTTCAACTAATTTATATATTGCGTAGTAGCATAATTAAAAACGTTTTTATGTCGAGATTGTCAAGGCCAAAGAGAAAATAGAAAAATTGTAATATACCCCGAACTCAGCATCGAGGCGTATCATCTCTCTCTGGCGAAAACGTTTTTTAGTCAACTACACTAAATTAAGAAGCAAAAGTCATTTAGGAACATGCATCGTAGAGGTGCTTAAATTAACAAAAAGCAGAAAATAGAGAAGCAAATTTAGATCGAAATAATAAATAGAAACTAATTTAGAGAATTCATCATTTACTTTATCTAAACTGATATTATTAGAAACTTATATTTTTAGATCGTTGTCAATCTCTAGCCCAAGTTTGAATGTAAATTATTATTATTAGAGTAAAGTACATTACCCGCTGTTCTTGTTTTAGTTTAATATTGACTTTTTCATAAGTTTTTACATTTTTATAGAACATTTTATATTGCTTATACCCTGCTATAGGAGTTATCCTCCTTTTCAGGGTGGTTTGCCCTAAATACAATAAGTAACCTAGCTTTTTCCTAAGTTGTCGTGTACGCGTGTGGGACCTGTGTGACAGGTTGCGTTCCCCGAAAATATTGCCAAATATTTCCAACCTCGTAAATGGACAAGTCCAAGTATAAGGAGGGGAATATGATTTAGGGCAACCACGGAAACCTTAATCACGATATTGTACAAAAAGTATGAATTTCTAATTATAAGATTGAGAAGGGTTTTATCTGATGTTTAGGGGGGCTAATTCTAGCAGATCCTAAAGTTCAGCCGTGAGGGGAGGACCTTGGGAGTTGAAGAGAAATCATAGATTTGGTTGCGGCATTTTGCTTTTCGATTTTCAAAAAAGTGGAAGTCGACGTAGGCTCCATGGGGTTTGTAGTGTGTCTAGGGAGTATGTGTTGGTGCCTTTCAGCGTGCGAGAGATGTATTATTTCCTGAGTGTTTGGAAACGTGTGAGGATAGGAGTGTTGGAGATGTTTTTGAAGACTTCTCTGCTGGGAGAGCGATAGGGGAGGTATTGACAACGTCTGAGTATACGTTTTTAGAGTGTGGTGAATTTATGTGCCAGGTTTGTGTGAAGTACGCCGTAGGGTACAGCTCTCTATTTGGCAATGTGTAAATTAACGTGTTTGTGTTGCAACGCCCCATTCGTCCGCATAAAGCCCCAAGGGTACTGGCTCGTTTTCGCTTCTAATCAAGAGAGCGTTGGACATGAGAGGACTAGTTCAGTGTAAGAGATAGTCTAAGATCCGAAGTAAGGTCGACCTTCACCCATCTGTATGATTATTTTTTATTAAATAAAATATGTTTAAAAATATACTTTAAAAGGGTTGCCTAAGAAAATACGGTCCAGACTATTTATTTTCTTAAAATAATAAAAACGACACCCTGTAAAGTCTTTCCCAGATGCTTCGACTATGCCCAAACTTTAATCAGCTCACCGCAGGCTAGATTAAAGCTTAAATTGAAAATTTGGTGTTTTTCTCCTTATCCGTTTTTGAGTTGTCTTTAAAATTCCAAATTTTCATTTTTCCTCAAATATCTCGAATTAGGTCCATTTTAGGGAAATCATGTATAGGGACAAAATAATATAGAATGACATCGTTAGTAACTTTTATCATGATTTCTATACTTTTCTTATCTGTATACAGAAAGAAAAGCAAAAAATGGCCGTAACCGTATTTTCTTAGGCAACCCATTTGCGGTATATTTAAAAACATATTTTATCAAATAAAAAAAAACTTTTATCCATTAAACAGATGGGTGAAGGTCGACCCTACTTACTGATCCTGGGCTAAGCGAATCGTACCCCCAAATAATCAACTTCAGTCTGTTGAGCGAGCTTGACTCCCAAAAGATATACATTTACGAGTTGGGTGTTCTTGGAGGTTCTTTGATAATTTGGGTGTTTAGAAACGATAAATTGTGTTTTCTGTGGATATAATGAGACCCTCTATTTGCTACACCAGTGAGAATACTGGTTTAACAGATTTTGAGTATTTAGTTGGTTAGAATTTGGACGTAGGGTGATTTGGGTGGGGGGATGTCGTGTGTGTAGATGAGGTAGAGGAGAGAGGCCAGGATGGAGCCCTGTGGAACGCCCGCGAGTGGGGTAAAAGTGTCTGATGGAGTTGCTTACTTTAACGGTGATTTTTCTGTCAGTGAGGTAAGAGTGTTTGAGTTTGGTTATTTGGAAGGGAGACTTATGTTCATAAGATTTTTGACTAGTCCGCCATACCAGACTTGGTCGAAGGATTTTTGAACATCTAAGAAAACGGCTGAAGAAATTTGTTGGGAATTTACTTTAGTGACCGCAGTAGTGTGAAGGGAGGCGATTGCGTCCTGTATGGCGTGGTGAGGTCTAAAACCATGTTGTGATTGAGGAATAATATTTCTTTCTTTACAAAATTCTCAGATTTTTTCTTAGAGGAGTTTGTCTAGGACTGATATGAGAGAGATGGGTCTTTATGAATTCATGGATTTTGGGTCTTTGACTGGTTTGGGGATCAAAATGGTGTTGGCGGATTTCTAGGCAAGTGGAAAATAGGAGAGGGAGAGACAGGAGTTTAGGATTGAGGATGGGAAAGATGGTTTTAAGAAGATGCTTTAGCGTTTTTCTGTAAATGGAATCAGGTCAGGAGTCCGTGTTTTTGCCTTCTTGGCAGATATATTGAATGTCTTGGAGGGTGAATGGGAAGGTTAGGGGGTTTTCGACATTAAACGGAGGGACTACGGCGACAAGTGTCTAAAATACGTTTAGTTTGGTGTTGTGTTTGAATTGTTCGTCAAAATCAAAGTTCTGAAGGTGTCTTCAAGGCGAGTTTTGTGTGGTAGGGCTTTTTCGTCGGAGGTTGAGTGGATAACTCCGTCGATTTGGAGGTGGAAATGTGTTGTGAATTTTTGACCGGTGATGTGTCCGAATTTGACCCAAAACTTGGAACTGTACCTATAATCCAAATAAGAAGTGGTATTGATCCATAGTTGATATTTGTGTAAGTTGGTTTGGAGCCTGATCAGGGCGCTAAGGCGGTTCCATTCAGTTTTGATGACTGGGTCGTAGGTACGAACATATTGTCTATACAATCGTCGTTTTTGGGAGATGAGATTCAGGATAAGTTGGGGAGGGCTTTTGGTGAGGTGTTTATGGAGATAATTGGGACAAATGTTTCGACGGCGTAAAAGTTGGCGGTTTGGACCATTGTGTCGATGAGTCGATGACTTGTAGGGAGTTGAGCGGGAGTTGCTCAGGAATGTTTGCAGAGATGGTTCTCTGAAATCGTGGCCAATCTGCTTTTTTGATATTTCAGAAGGTGTAAATAGTGTAAATAGGTGGAGCGTATATAAGGAGAGGTGTGTGTGACGTCAAAGGAAGATGATCGGAAGTGATTGTCTCTCCAATAAAGCATCCATCAGCAACCAGAAAATGAGGTCAGTGATATATGATCCTTGGTAAGATACAAAGATCAGAAGTCCGTTTGAGGCTCTGAATATTGAGACGTCTATATGCAGATTAGCTAGGTAAATACTGTTTGGATTTGAGGTGTGATCTCCGGTCATGGTATATCTGGAGTTAAAGTCTCCAAGAAAAACGGCACGGGGAAGTGATGATAGGTTTCCTATCAGAGGGGTGATTTGGCCTGGTCGGTTGTAGTATGAGATAATGATTAATGGAATGTCTACTGGAAGGTCTATTGCTATTATGTAAAAATCTGCTAGATGAGTAAGGAATATATGTAAGTTAAAAAGAGTTGAATTTTTAATTAATAGAGCATTTTCAACGTAGTTTTGGGATTAATTTATATGAACTGTTTGAAACCCAGTAAAGCTGTTCAAAAATGACAAGCATAATAAACCGATATTTTTTGTACATTCTATTTATAACTACAGCATTTCTTTAAACCAATCACAAGACACACACAATCAAAGATACTTCTTTAACTCGACTCGACGTCTCGACGAGAAATTTTTTAATTATAGAACTATTTGCACCTCCAAACAAGTACGAACAAAATCAGTCTTCGCGCAAATGTAACAACAAAAAGATCTGTTAAACCAGCATGTTTTAAATATAATAAGATGTAAATGTATCACTCAACTGCTATAAAGATACAATAAACTAGTTATTAAAAGTAAACATTGAATTTTCTGCACTTTACGACAATCAGTATATCATCCTATCGACAAAATTTCCTACATGCATTTTTATATATACCCAAGTAATATCTTAAGCTGATTACATTGATTTGTTCAGCAATTTAGCTGATGTATCGATGTATAGTAGTGGCGAAGTCTGAATAAGCCAACTGGCTGATCAATAGGTTGCTAAGAAGCCTGTTTTGTACATTTGTACAACACTAATCAACAATTTGAAACATGCTACACAATTGGCTGAAACAGTGCTATTAAGTCAAATTGTATACCTTTATTCATTATGTTAGTATAGGCTGCACACAATGCTGAAGAAGCTCTGTTGTAGTCCTAAAGTACACCACTCATCATCAATTAGAAACTAGAATTCGACTACATACTTAAGCAAGGAATTTGTTGCATTTCAAGCAGCTGTTGCGCGAGTCCTCTTCACATGGTCCCGAAGTCTTAGCCAGGAAGTTGGAGAAGACTGCAGAAAACTTAACTCGCAAACAGTTCCTGAGAAATATCCCATTTCTTATTTAGGATTTTTCTAATAGATTGGTTGGTTGTAAAATATGCAGTTAACTAGACGTAGTTCGAGCTTATCATCAGTTGCTGAACCTGACATTCCGAAAAAAGCTATAATCACTCCATTTGGCTTATTTGAATTTTCTTCTATGTCGTTTGGTCTTTGCAATGCCGCTCAAATATTTCAAAGATTTATGAATATCGTCCTTCAAGTTTAAAATTTTACCTACTGTTACATCGACGATATTTTATTGTCCAGTAGGAATGAAGAAGAGCATTTAGAATATCTCAGTATTATCTTTTTACGGTTGCAAAACTTTGTTGTTGCACTGAACCCGTCAAAATTTCTTTTTGGTGTAGCAGAAATAGAATATTTGGGAAACCCAATTTCCACCAAGGAAAGCGAACCACTGTTAGAGTGAGTCAGAGCTACTCAGTATTTTCCTAAGTTAAAGAACTACGTCTCGCTTTCTAGAAATGCTAAATTTCTATCTTCTTAAGGATGCTTTATCTTCGACTCCACGACGAGCCCAGCCTTTATTATTATTTTCATTCCCCCATGCATTACCTCAATTTATGCTCAGTAAAGACAATTTTTATTTTATGGGGAAAAAGATAAAAAAACAAAGTCTCATAGGTCTTCAGGACCTTTTATTCTAACCATTAACGCTCCAGTCCATCCAGTATCTCCCCAAAAATATTGGGTGGGTAGCCCAAGCACTTAGTACACATACGTATGTACCTCGACCGTTCTCATAATCTGCGTCAATATCGAAACCATTATAAAAATTGTAGGACAAAGAGATTAAGGCGTAAAACCAACGTTCGCAAAAGTATTAAAAAAGTATAAAACTGGATTGTTAAAATTCAATATTATTTTTTGTTACGTTGGTTAATAATTAATTCATTAGTATTATTATTAATGATTATTGTTAATTTTGTGGGAAATTTAAAGTTATATTTTTTTGCATATTTATTCTATTGTATACATTTACGTAGAAAGCAAAAATCTAGTTTCATAGAACATCCTCTAAACAACTACATGGTTATCATTATTTCCACTAACAAGGATGTGAAGCATAATTAATGGATCAATCGACTTACCTGAAGGAAGTTCGATTTTAATTATACGAGCATCCTTGTTAGTGGAAATAAAGTCCCACCTCCACCACATTTATATTAATTTTAACCATAAACTCCTAGGCTCCACAACAGGTAATGAGTAATATAGGTAGACAGCGATAGAGAGTGACATAAAATTTTATATCTGAACATGTGGGTCAGCGGCGTAACATAGGTATACTACATGGTTATCTTTATTTCCACTAACAAGGATGCTCGCACAATTAGGATCGAACTTCCTTTAGGTAATTAAATAGTTATATGTATAACATATAAAATGTTTGAGTTTTTTGATATTTTAGATAATTATAATGAATTAACAACAAAAGAAATGGAAAATTTTTAGGATTACATAAAGGAACTAGAGAAAGACAGGTCGGAAAGTGGGATTGGGGTCATTCATTTTAATATTCAAAGTCTGAGGAAACATTTCGATGAACTTTTGATATATTTAGAAACAGGTATGGATGGATATATTGGACATTATAGTTTTATCTGAAACATGGTAAGCAGATGTAAGTAACTTTCATATTCCAAATTATACGCCTTATTGCAATAATACATCTATTAATAAAAGTGATGTCACAATAGTGTACATAAAAAATAATATAACCACATCTGTAAAAATAATGGAAGTAAATTTCACTAAATTTTTACGTATAACCTTTAATAAAAAACATCTAAACGAGTACATAGATGTAGGGGTTACAGCTTATTATAGGTCTCCTTCAACAAGTATTCAAAAATTCATAGATGATTTAGAACATTACTTTGAAAACCTTCAAAAACAAAGTCTAGAAATCTACTTAGGAGATTTCAATATTAATATTCTAGAACCTGAAGAAAATGAAACAACTAGATATTTAAATTTATTACATTTTTACGAATTTATTTCATATATAAATAAAGCAACTCGTGTCACTCGAACTACTAACACATGTATTGATCACATATTTCTAAGAATAAGCAAAAAAATTAGTAATCAAATTGAAACGGAACCTATAGTTTTTCATACTGCTCTTACTGATCATTATACACCCTTTGTCCATATATATTTAAATAAAACACTCGACATATCTGCTATCGAAAATAAAAACACATACAAAAAAAATTAATTTCATTAAACTCAAAAAGCTAGTAGAAAAAAAAATTGGGAAGATGTAATTATGGCAAGAGATACCCAAATTTCATATGACAAATTTATCAGTAAACTGAATCTTTATATAGACGAAACATTCACTGTAAACAAAAAAAATAGGAAACTTAAACCATGGATAACTTCAGCCTTAATTACTTCTATCTATAAGAGGGATCAATTAAAAAAGAGATTGTTAAAAAACTTTTCTATGGAACGGGAAACCAAATATAAAGAATATAGAAATAAATTAAATACATTAATAAAAAAAACTAAAAATGATTACTATCAAACTAAATTAAATGATGCTCACGGTGACTCTAAAAAAACGTGGAAAATAATCAATGATATAAATGGATACAAAAACAGTTCAAACATTTCAAATACTGATAGAAATGAAAATGGAAGTTTAGTTAAAAATAATAAAGAAAAGGCAACCTTATTTAATAATTTCTTTATAAACTTGGGTAAAAATATGGCAAATAAAATCAAAAAAATTAAATTACCAAACAATTTCTTAGCTGATAATGCCATAAAAAATTCTCTTTTTTTAGAACCAGTAACGGTTCCAGAAATAATAATATTAATTTCTAACTTAAAAAATAACTGTTCTGCAGGACCTGATAAATAGAAACTAAACTCATTAAATATATTCATAAAGATGAAGTGACTCCCTTGTCGCATATTATAAACCTTTCTTGGTCTAGTGGAATAATACCTTGTCAATGGAAACATACTATAGTTACTCCTATTTTTAAATCTGGGAATCATAGCAAAATGAATAAATATAGACCAATATCTGTTATAAATAATTTTGCAAAAACATTTGAACAAGCTGTCAAAAACAGATTAATAAAATTCCTAGACAAAAATAAAGTTCTATCGAAAATACAATTTGGATTCATAAAAAAATCCAGTACTGAAGAGGCGACATTACATCTACTTGAACCGATAGTCCGCGCCTTGGATAGATCAAGTAAATGCCTAGCGGTTTTCCTTGATCTGGCAAAAGCCTTCGATACGGTTCCTCACTCTGATCTCTTAATCAGAATGAGTAACTATGGAATTAGAGGTACAGGACTTGATATACTTAGAAATTATTTAACAGATAGAACCCAAAAAGTAAAAATAGGGGATACATTAAGTGCCGCTTCAATAGTACAAATAGGAATACCGCAGGGGACAGTATTGGGTCCAATTCTATTTTTAATTAACATACATAGCATCTCCAACATAAATCATTTTAAAGGAAAACTGGTATGTTATGCTGATGACACTGCCCTTGTAGTGACTGGGACATCTTGGGATGAAGTAAAATTAAATACAGAAGCTTGCTTAAAAAAAAATAAAAATTTATCTAGATTATAGTTTATTGACTCTAAACATTGAAAAAACTAAATATATTACTTTTTCTCCTACTACAGCTTTTTCTGAATCAATTTTAAGGTATTGTATAACGATATGGGGTGGTACTTTTAAAAGTACGTTACAAAATCTGCAAACTACATTAAATATATTAATTAAAATATTATTTAAAAAGGATAGACTATATTCAACTCAACTACTATATCAAGAATTAAACATTTTTACTTTAAGACAATTATATACATATCAGTGTCTTCAATGGGTATACAGAGATCAGGATAAACTACACAAGGTTTCATCAAAAACCAGAGCAACTACACATTTAAATTTGAATGTAGACCTATTTCAAAAAACGGTAACACGGAGATCTTTCTTTTATTTTGGCCCCAAATTGTTTAATCTTCTCCTTTTATCAACGAAACAAATTACTAAATTAACTAAATGTAAAACTGAAATCAAGGAATTGATCCAAACTTCCCCAGATATGTTTGAAATATTTTAAATAAAACTGCAAATAACGTACATTATTTCTGGTGTCTTTTCAAGTATTTTTTACAATTTTTTAGCGTTAACTTCTGTTTAACTATACTACAGGAGAAAGTTTTAAACCTATCTCACTTTTTGGACCTGTCTTGCTTTAGTTTCCTATTACTCCTATTACTGAGTCGTTTTTTCTTTTTATTTTTTTTTGTACTTTTAAAACAATTTATTATTGTATTTTTTTTATGGAAGGGATCACACAAGACAGGCATATATGCCTAGGTACGATCCCCTCCATGGATAAAAAAAAAACTTGTAATCTGGTACGTAATATATTTTATTTGTAACACGGCCGAAAACTTGATCTTTTTGATCGAAACAGAAATTTGCTGTCAAGGTGTTAGCTGAGGCCAAGCAAGGTCCGGTTAGGCCAAAAAGAAATCTTACCGCCGAGGCGCACGCATTTTTTAGGCGACTGTTTCATGAAGTAGAGCCAATATTTTTTTAACAATCATATTTTCAAAATGAAGTTTAAATGCAAGACATTTTCAGTGATCATTAACTAATAACATTTGTACAGTAGATCATTTTGATACTTGGTGCGATTACAAAAGATGTTACTTTATGACAAAATGAAAAAATATGAATTTAAAAGAAAGTGTTCGTTTATAATGCCAAAAAAAAAAATAATAAGGCTTTACTTCTCTAGAATTTGCAAGCATTGGTTAATATTTTCTGCTAGCACACATTCTGCATTATTAATTATATTTTACAGGATACAGTAGGAGGACGTACGGTATCTAAAACTATAACTTTTGGGACCTATATTATAATAACAAATATAGAAATGAATTTAATTAAAAGAAATTTTACACGTTTGATACTCCCTGTAACCTGGGTTTATCTTTACTTTAAATTCATATTCCAGACTAAATACTATATTAAAGTAATACAAAAATACTTGTAGTATTTACAAAAGACTATACAAAAAATTTAAAATCAAAATAAACTGATATGCAATATACATAATTTTGAGTACAAATTACTTGCTACAGACAAATTATTGTGGTTCGTTATTATGTTATCATCTTCTAGTATAATAAGATCTAGTTACGAGAGAGACCCTCAGCAACTTTGCGAAATTGAGTTGAGAATCAATTTGCCTCGATCCGACCAGAAGACCATTAATTTATTATACATTTTGGTCTTAATATAAGTTAAGCAATCTTTAACCAGTTTTGCTTTGGGGATGGATAATATTATTTATTTTTACTAGATCATAATTTGTTTTAATTGATGATAGGGCGGTATTTTTTTAATGTTTTAATTGATAAATAAATCAAATT
This sequence comes from Psylliodes chrysocephalus, assembly GCA_927349885.1. Lineage (NCBI taxonomy): Eukaryota > Metazoa > Arthropoda > Insecta > Coleoptera > Chrysomelidae > Psylliodes > Psylliodes chrysocephalus. The sequence goes on from OV651817.1 coordinate 54,544,409, forward strand.
CAAAAAATAGGACCGAGATGAAAAATACAATGTAATTCATAATATTACATAAATAAAAGCTTTACTGCAATAAGTTTCTATGTAATAGTTTATAAATTCTTTGAAAGTCCATAAATAAATTACAAAATTACCCTTACGAAAAACTGAAAAATATTTTTAAACTCCAAAGTGGAAACAAATATATTAAAAAATTCTGTTTGCGAGCGAATTTATTTCACCGAGTGTGGATTCGAAATATTATTTTCAAATTAACAATTTAGATATGTCTCGATGTCTCGATGTCTCGATGTCTCGATGGCTGAAGGGTTGAGGCAGTATGCGTACAAATTATTTCCTCATTTTGTTTAATCTGTTCCCCTATCTCCTTTTCCAGTCCATCCATTTTATTTAATAATTCTTCCTAATCTTCGTCCCTGTTTTTATCCAATATTTTATCCATTTTCTTTATTAACTCCTCCTTACCTTCTTTTCTTATTTTTATATAGTTTGACGTTTACCCCCCTCTCTACATACTAAAAGCCTTTACAACTTCTGCCCTCGGTCATTATTTAAAGAACTAATAGTAGTCTCACCTTATGGAAGTTTTATTGGAGCGAAATGGATACTACCAATAGATGGCGCCTAGTGAATTTGGATAAGACGTTAATCGCTTGCAGTCGCTTGTTTTGAAGTGGGCGGGTTGAGAGTCCCGCTGAAATTTTTGTGAATGACGCACACCGATCGATGGGTTTCTATTTTTACTTTCCTATCTGTATACAGATATAAGGAAAGTATAGGAATCATGATTTTTTTCGACCTCGAGTTTTCGACGGATTTTTACGTTTTGAGGTCCCCTGAATCCGTTTTGACTATTTTCGCGATGATGTCTGTGTGTGTGTGTGTGTGTGTGTGTGTGTGTGTGTGTGTGTGTGTGTGTGTGTGTGTGTGTGTGTGTGTGTGTGTGTGTGTGTGTGTGTGTGTGTGTGTGTGTGTGTGTGTGTGTGTGTGTGTGTGTGTGTGTGTGTGTGTGTGTGTGTGTGTGTGTGTGTGTGTGTGTGTGTGTGTGTGTGTGTGTGTGTGTGTGTGTGTGTGTGTGTGTGTGTGTGTGTGTGTGTGTGTGTGTGTGTGTGTGTGTGTGTGTGTGTGTGTGTGTGTGTGTGTGTGTGTGTGTGTGTGTGTGTGTGTGTGTGTGTGTGTGTGTGTGTGTGTGTGTGTGTGTGTGTGTGTGTGTGTGTGTGTGTGTGTGTGTGTGTGTGTGTGTGTGTGTGTGTGTGTGTGTGTGTGTGTGTGTGTGTGTGTGTGTGTGTGTGTGTGTGTGTGTGTGTGTGTGTGTGTGTGTGTGTGTGTGTGTGTGTGTGTGTGTGTGTGTGTGTGTGTGTGTGTGTGTGTGTGTGTGTGTGTGTGTGTGTGTGTGTGTGTGTGTGTGTGTGTGTGTGTGTGTGTGTGTGTGTGTGTGTGTGTGTGTGTGTGTGTGTGTGTGTGTGTGTGTGTGTGTGTGTGTGTGTGTGTGTGTGTGTGTGTGTGTGTGTGTGTGTGTGTGTGTGTGTGTGTGTGTGTGTGTGTGTGTGTGTGTGTGTGTGTGTGTGTGTGTGTGTGTGTGTGTGTGTGTGTGTGTGTGTGTGTGTGTGTGTGTGTGTGTGTGTGTGTGTGTGTGTGTGTGTGTGTGTGTGTGTGTGTGTGTGTGTGTGTGTGTGTGTGTGTGTGTGTGTGTGTGTGTGTGTGTGTGTGTGTGTGTGTGTGTGTGTGTGTGTGTGTGTGTGTGTGTGTGTGTGTGTGTGTGTGTGTGTGTGTGTGTGTGTGTGTGTGTGTGTGTGTGTGTGTGGGTGCGTGCGTGCGTGCGTGCGTGCGTGCGTGCGTGCGTGCGTGCGTGCGTGCGTGCGTGCGTGCGTGCGTGCGTGCGTGCGTGTGTGTGTGTGTGTGTGTCGCATAACTCATGAACCGATACACAGAAAAAGACCAAATTTTAAACTTAAGCTTTACTCCAGCGTCTAATGAACTGATTAGATTTTGGGCAGAGTCAGAACATCTGGGGGGGTACTTTATAGGTGGTCATTTTTATATTTTATAAAATATATCTGTTATTTACGTTTGGAGGAGAAAATTCTTCAAATAAAAGTTACTTCTAATATAGTTATCTATAATTTTTATCATTTACAAAATTTTCCTAAAATGGTCCGTATTCGAGAAATTTGACAAAATGTAAAAAAAATATTTTTTTATAAAAATTGTTTAAATAAAAGTTGTTTGTAATATAATTCTCTATAATTTTTATTCTATACATAATTTTTTTAAAATACACCGTATTCGAGATATTTGAGAAAATGTGTAAATTTCGAATTTTGAAGAAAACTCAAAAGCGGATAAAGAAAAAATCATTAAATTTTAAACTTAAGGTTTATTTCGGCCTAACGTGAAATTATTAGATTTTGGACAAAGTCGGAACATCTAGGGGGTACTTTATGGGAGGCCGTTTTTATATTTTATGGAATATATCTGTTATTTATGTTTGCAGAAGAAACTTGTCCGAATAAAAGTTACTTATAATATTATTATCTATATAAACAAAAATCGACATAAAGTAAAAATAATTTTTTAGAAAAAGAAAACATCTATCGGAATATTATTGTAGTAGATATAAAAAAATTAGGGCGGACCTAAAATTGAAAATAAGGACGGCGCACAATAATTATATCCAAAATATACAGAACTGTGTTAACCAGGACCCCATGCTTTTTTGGAAGTTCATTAAAGATAAGAGGTCTAATAATATATCCGAATCAAATTTTATTATAAATAATAGGGAAATATCTGACAAAAAAATTATAGCAGGGGAGTTCGCTGATTATTTCAGTTCAGTGTATGACAACTATTCAAACTATAACCTTATAGATATTAATGGTTTGACTAACAATTGGAACGTACATTTTTATCAGAATATTGACTTCGATCTAATATCCGTCAAAGACTTAGAAGCGGCATTTCGAAAGTTAAAACCGAAAAAGACAGCGGGTCCTGATATTATTCCTTGTTATATCCTAAAAGCTTGTAAAGATTATTTAATAAACCCTTTGCTGGTAATTTTCAATAAGTCGCTTAAAACATCCATATTTCCTATTGAATTTAAAAGCCACCAATTTTTAAAAAAGGGGATAAAATTAAAATAGATAATTATCGTCCCATAGCCATATTAAACTGTACAGCGAAACTGTTTGAATTTGTAATATATGATAAACTGTATGCTTACTTTCAAAAATACATATCAACCGAACAACACGGATTTTGTCGTAAAAAATCTGTAGATACAAATTTATTAACTTTCAGTGATAAAATATTAAAATGTGTCAATTCTCGTGAGCAAGTAGATTGTAGTTATACTGATTTTAAGAAAGCCTTCGATAAGGTAAATCACAATATTCTTTTAGCTAAACTGAAATATTATGGTCTTAGCGATCATCTAATAAATTTCTTTATGTCTTATCTAAAACTAAGGTATCAATACGTAATGTTTGGTGGTGAAGTAACTCATACAATCCTCGCAGGCTCTGGGGTCCCTCAGGGCTCCAATTTGGGCCCTCTACTTTTCTTAATATTTGTTAATGACCTTCCTCTACGTATTACATCAGACTGCCTAATGTATGCAGATGATCTGAAAGTTTTTAAGAAAATATCCACCCTAGATGACTATCTAGACCTTCGAAATGACTTAGACTCAATTTCGGATTGGTCATTTGAAAATAAATTACATTTTAATCTTCCCAAATGCAAGGTTATTACATTCAGTAACATTCGTAATCCTAAAAATTTTATCTACACAATGCAAGGATCAACACTAGAAAGAGTGTCAAAAATGACCGACTTGGGAATAGTTTTTCAAAATAATTTCAAAATCCATAACATTACCAAAGAGGCTAACAAATTATTTGGTTTTTTGAAACGCACGACTAGGGACTTTACAGACACACACTCAATTAAAAATGTATTTTTTGCTCTCGTTCGTAGTAAATTAGAATATGCATCCACTGTATGGGACCCTACACAACAAAATTTAAAACAAATTTTGGAAATTATTCAAAATAAATTTGTCAAATATTTATACTTTAAAAAGTATCGTACAAGTCCAGGATTTGTTTCATTTGGACCTATTAGAAAAGAGTTTGAAATTGAAAAATTGGAACATAGACGCTCCATAATTAACCTTGTCTTTTTACATAAATTATTAAATGGATATTTGGACAGTCAATATTTATTGAGTCAAATAAAAATCAATGTTCCAATAGCAGGTATTCGTCCCCGTCAATTAACTTTTCGTGCGGATAATCATGGTCCAGTAGAAAAAATTTATCTTTTGTTTAATGTACACTCCGAAGGCATTTCTTGCGGTATTTTTGATGTAGCTATAAGCACATATAGAAAGGAACTTAACAAAATTGTTGGGCTCGATTAAAGAGACATAACCTTGTAGGATTTCCATGGCCTTGGTGTGGGGTTTTGCAGACGCTCTGATTATTACTGAATATTTCTGATTATTTTAGTAGTTTTGTTCTTTAATAAACTTTGTTAAAATTTTGTAGTAGCGGGGTTTGTTTATTATAATTTCACTTATATATTTAATTAGATATTATGTATTTTTGTTGATTTCTATTTTCGCTGTATTTATAGGAACATGTAATTAGGCTCATGCCTGTTTGTTTCTGGAATAAATAAATAAATAAATAAATAAATAATTAATTTTTGTTTTATGTCAAAATTTCCTGAAATGGTCCGTATTCGAGAAATTTGACAAAATGTGCAAAATTCTGATTTTTATGAAAATTGTTGAACTAAAAGTTGTTTGCGATATAGATCTCTATAATTTTTGTTTATACGTGATTTTTATAAAAATGGACCGTAATGGAAAAGTGCTAAATTTAAATTTTTCAGTATTTTCGTTTTCAATGAATATCTATAGAAAATGGCTCGAGGTAGATGTATGTGGACAATGTATATATTTAGGTTGTACAAAATAACCGGAAAAAGCCTATAATAACTAGATAGGAAAGTCATGTGTTGGACACATCAGATGTTTAGCTCTTGGATGAAATTTTATTCACTCGTGATTCATTGTTTGGACTATTTTCTATCTAATGTTTGTTATTGTGCGTTAGTGCGTTTACAGGTAGTAGATATTGTAAATGAGTTATGTTTATGTTTTATTACTGAATTATTTTACTGTTAATAAAGGACGAGTTCCCAACAAGATTACCTACATGATTTATATATATAAAAAAAATTAAATTATAGTTTAAATTAGTTTTTGGAAAGTCTCAAAAATGTTTACCGAATTCAGTAAAATGATACTGAAAAACAAAAATATTATAGCCAATAATAACTTTTGAATGTTCAACTTTAATACCCTGCATTTCGAAAACGGCTATTTTTTTTTCTAAGCTTATTCCGTTTATTAGTTTTATTTTTAATCAAATATTCTTCAGTTTTACTATGTCCCATTTTTAATGATATATATTATGATATAAATAAGTTAACTATTAATTAAAGTTTTAAAATTAGAATTAAAAATTTGTGTATTTATAACTGTTTTAAAATTAATAAAATAGAAAATAAGCTTTTGTTTTTATAATTAAAAAAACCCTTAAGATGGTTTGTAAATAATATAAATTAATTCCTAATATTGAAGTAAACAAAATGGGTTCTATAAGGATTATTGGTTGGGGTTCGGCTATGGGGGGGTAGGGCATTTAGGATCAAAATATTGAAACAAAACGTGGTATATGAATGTATTATCTAATAAAAATAAAACTTGCTTTAAAAAAATTCACCCCTTCCCACCCCTATTTGATATGGTGAGGGTGGCATCCTCAAAAAATTAAGTTAGAACTTTTAAAATAAAACAGTTGAAGTCTACGATTTTTTATACATAAAAACCCATTGATGTTAAATAATTTTTGAAGAGGTTGAGTGGTGTGTACACACTGGGTAATAAGAAATATATAGAGAGAGTATTTAAAGTATGTAAAATTGAGTTTTATTCAATAAAACTCTATAAAAAATTTGTCTGAGCGCTTTCAGCCTCTTAAGCTATCATCAGAGACTCTAAAAAAGAGAAAAAAACGGAGCTGTACAATATAATCAACTCCAACATTACTAAAAATTAAATAAAAACAAAAACTTGTACACATACTCGTTAAAAACTTTAGAAGAAACATGAAAAGTGGACTAAATTATTAAGAGACAGCAACAGACCAGTCCCAAGTCTCCACCATAGCTTGTAGCTTATATAATTAAAAATAGAAAAACCACACCGAAATTCCGTAACTAACCCAGTGTAAAATGTGGTTAAATTTTACCAAATGAAGTGGAGGTTCATCCGACCATGTAGAACAAAACACTCCGGACAATAGAGGACTTCTATACAAGGGAAGTGCAACCAACTTGACAAAATAAAATTGACACTAATGACATAAGAAATCGGGTCACATAAAGAGGCTGTTTTTTAGTTTGCTTTTTGGTTTTTCCTATCTACTTTCATGCCATTTGCATACCTTGTTGTACCCGTAACGTGAAAAGGACTTTTTATTTTAGGGTATTTTACATTTAAAGGTTGAAACATTTTGTCATTGTCAGCTGTCAATTATGTTGATGATAGAACACAGGCGTAACCATAGATGGGCACAACGTAACTAGTATTGTATGTTGGTTGTATATTGTATAGAACTTGTATTCGTTGCAGCAGCATTTTGCAATCGACATAAATAAGTAAAACCAAATGACAAAAAATGTTTCAAGAAAGCAGGGGAAACACAAATAGACTATTAACAACAAAAAATAAAATGCAATGCTACGCTTATGTTTTGACATTATCGACAGCTAATATTGACAAATGTTTTCAACCTTTAAATGTAAAATACCCTAAAATAAAAAGTCTTTTTTACGTTACGGGTACAACATGGTATCTAAACGGCATAAAAGTAGATAAGAAAAACCAAAAATTTAACAAAAAAACAGCCTCTTTATGTGACCCGATTTCTTATGTCATTAGTGTCAAAAAAATTTGTCAAGTTGGTTGCACTTCCCTTGTATAGAAGTCCTCTATTCAGAGAAAAAGAAACTGCTAGTCTTCCACATGAAGGCAGCAAGATTTTGTCAATTGCTACCGTGAGGCGAAGGCAACTTGGGATACCAAAAATAGGCACACGCTTTTTTTTTGAAAACGTGACTATCTTGACAGTTTACCAAAACAGAATGAGCGACAATTGACATTTGACAACGAAGTTTTTAAGAAAATTGCCAACTTGAGAAATTGAAATGAATTTCGTGAAAAATTGTCACAAGTTGATATTTTTTTTTTTAGTGCAAATTTACAATCTACTCTAATTACAAAACAAAGAGTATTAAGCAAATAGTTTGATTTGATTTGTGGCTTGTTTTGCGCACCATCCAGTGATGATTCTCCAATACACCTAGTCAATTAGGTCTTCTGGCCATGTCCTTTTAAGTCTTCTTCCCAATAGCGGCAGCTGGTAAAGTAAATTTATAGTTTGGCTATCGTGAGTGAAGTTTCTTTCTTTGGCTTTGTTTGCATGTAGAGTGATAACATCTTTTATAAATGGTATCCCAAGGTCATTGTGGATTGTTGCATTGGTAACGTACCATGGAGCATTTGCTATCATACGCAGCGTCTTTGATTGAAAGGTTTGTAGTATTTTCGTATTTGACGGTTTGCTGCAACCCCATAATTCGACACCATAGCTCCAAATCGGTTTTAGTATTATTTTGTATAATAAGACTTTGTTTTCTAATGACAGCTGAGATCTTTTACCTAGCAACCAATACATCTGTTTGACTTTTAAATTTAGGTGAGCTTTTTTGTTTTTATATGATTTTTCCACGTCAGCTTCCGGTCTGTTTTGATGGGGATGGGAACGTTATTGATGTAAACCTGTGGACAATCGCACCTTCTTGTTGTGAATGTAATTTGGGTGGACTTTTCACCATTAACCTTAATCTTCCATCGTTTTAACCATGTCTGTAGCAAGTTTAAAAAGTTTTGCAGCTTTTCAGACGCTCTATCTGGATTTTTGTCTGATGTAAGGATTCCTGTGTCGTCGGCGAATGTTGCCACAACGATGTCATCTTCAACAGGTATGTCAGCAGTAAATAGGAGATAAAGGAAAGGACCGAGGACACTTCCTTGAGGAACTCCGGATTGTATAGGGTGGTATTTTGAGAATGAGGTATTTATCTTGATTTGAAAGTATCGCTCGTTCAGGTATGATTTTAATATTAGATATGTTTCACTAAAAACTGCAGCGACATCATTGGAAATTTTCCCGAGATAAGGTAGTGAAAAGTAGTTAAAATTAGCAGGAGGTTCGTTAGTAGGATTAAAAGCAAGTTGGGACCTTTTCTTGAGTTTGACTTTATTGATAACCACGTTAATAATGGATGGATTGTAGTTGTTATTAAAGGCTAATTGTTTTAAAACGTTAATTTCTTTATTAAAATTCTGATTAGGTAAAGGTATATTGAGAAGACGATGAACATAATAATATATGGCTGATAACTTGTATTGATAAGAGTGATTAAAGTGAAAATTAATTAAATGGTTAGTTTGAGTAGGTTTCCTGTTCACGTTTACTATCCCGACGACTGATAGAAAGGTCTAGGAAATTAAGTGATTTGTTGAGTTCAAGCTCAACTGTGAATTTGATTTTAGGATGAATATTGTTATAGAAAAATAAGAAGACATCAATCTCAGTAAAATTGCAATTTATAATAGCAAAAATGTCATCAACGTATCTGTACCAGTGTGAAATTCGATTGCTAGGAAAATTGTTAAATTTTTTTTTAGAAAAAAGTCTGCTAACAAAGAACTTAGAGGATTACCCATTGCTAGGCCATCGGGTTGTCAGTTAAATGTTTTATTAAAAATAAATAAATCTTGGTCAATCCAAGATAATATTGATAGAGTTATTGTAGTTTTTAGCTTGGAACCTTTTTAATATTTAATTTTTAATAATTTTTATAAAAAATATGTTTTTTACCTTCATTTACTGTATATTTTATAATTCTATCTAATCATTGTAATCTTTGCTGTTTTAAAATTTAAAAGTCCCGCCATAACTTGATCTTGCTTCCTCAGTGGTACCAACCCTCTTTTATCATTTTCAATATCAACTTTTGACAATTTTTCACGAAATTTATTTCAATTTCTCAAGTTGGCAATTTTCTTGACAACTTTGTTGTCAAATATCAATTGTCACTCATTCTGTTTTGGTAAACTGTCAAGATGGTCACGTTTTTTAAAACAACGTGTGCTTATTTTTGTACCCCAACTTGCCTTTGCCTCACGGTAGCAATTGGCAAAATCTTGCTGCCTTCATGTGGAAGACTAGCAGTTTCTTTTTCTTTGAATTGTCCGTAGTGTTTTGTTCTACATGGTCGGATGAACCTCCACTTTGTTTGTTAAAATTTAACCACATTTTACATTGGGAAATTTCGGTGTGGTTTTTCTATTTTCAATTATCTAAGCTGCAAGCTATGGTGGAGACTTCGGACTGGTCTGTTGCTGTCCCTCATTAATTTTGTTTACTTTTTATGTTTTTAACGAGTAAGTGTACAAGTTTTTGTTCTTATTCAATTTTTAGTAATGTTAGAGTTGATTATATCATTATAGCTCCATTTTTTTCTCTTTTATAGAGTCTCTGATGATGTTTGAAGAGGCCGAAAGCGCTCAGACAAATTTTTTATAGAGTTTTATTGTATTAATCTCAATTTTACACACTTTAAATACTCTCGTGATTTATTTCTAATTAATTTCTTAAATAATTATGCTTGTCAGTCTTGAATAAATACTCATTTAATTAAACCAGTCAAATATATAAAAAAAAATCTAATCAATTAGAGTTTAAAAGAACAATTGCCCATAAATTGCAAGAATCAATTTTTAAGCAGAACTAAAAATTTGGTGTCGACATTCTTGTAAAATATAATTAATAATTATAAGATAATTTACCATAATTTAATAATTTACAACTTTCAAAAAAGTTGTCATTTTTTAACTAAGTTTCTTAATTAATTTAAACATAATCGCAAAAAAAAATATTCCTTCGACTGACGCGTAAGGATAAACGTTTCAAATTTATCTAGATATCCTTTGTTCTGAAAGGAAAAGTCGGCTTCTCAACAAAGAGATTATTTTTTATGTCAGCCGTCATTATCGTTATAACGGGCAGAAAAGTTTAAGTGTCCATCATCTGTCTTTACGATCAATTACTTCTTATGTTTGTCTTTAAGTGAAATTTTGTAATTAGTAACGGATACGTCTAATATTCAGCGGCGTGGAAAATGTTTTGAGATGCTTTCAATTGCAACCCTCAAGAAGGTTTATATTGTTCCATTTTAACGATCTTTTTATTACAGTAAATATCAGATATCTTCAACACATGTAGAAAATTTAAAATTTTTCAAACTTTGTGATAAGATAAAATAAATCTTAACCCAATTTTGCAACAGGATATAGAGTCGGCAACATTGTTAAAATGACAAAAAGCTAAATATATTTATTGAGTTCATGTTAATATTTAAGATTTGGACTTGAATTTGCAGACACTTGAGACTCCGGCAAAGTAATCAACTAAAATATAAACATGCTTACAAAATTACAGTATACTCGATAATATGGCCGAAAATACCTGCAAAAATTGATTCTGGAGTTGAATAAAATGCATTTTATTTTTTTAAGCGCGCAAACTTTTCTTCGAAAACCTGAGATCAGATTAAGCTTTTAAAAGGATCATTTTAGAAACAACCGAGCTTGCTTCAGAGATTGACGTGGAAGCTAATTTCGAAACCACCACACCACGTCATTGTGTCAGAAACAAAACAAGAACGTTTTTGTATGAGGACCGGGATGAACCCGTTTAAGACCTCAAACAAAAATATAAAATAGATTTTTTTTCACACTATATATCAAGCAATAAATGCCTTGGAAACTAGATATAATTTGCTAAATACTCACAGTAATTATTTCAGCTTTTTGTATAATATTTTTGGTATGAAAGACATACCCAGAAATGAGCTACTGGCTCATTGTAAAGATTTGGAAGTAGTTTAAACTGATGAAAATTCAAGCGATCTTAACGCCCTGGAAATAGCCGATAAAATAAACATTTTTTCGTTATTATTAACAAAAAAAGAAACCCCTGTTGAAGTTCTCAAATTTATCGCTACACTTAAATTCGCACCAAACCTCAGCATAGCAATAGGAATCCTACTTACATTGCCAGTCATTGTGACGTCAGGGGAAAATTAAAAATAATAAAAAAATATCTCAGAACGATGCAGACGCAAAATCGTCTCAATCGATTGGCAATGATAGCTATAAAACACCAAATTAGTGACAAATTAGACTAAAAATCAATGGTTCGTGAGTTTGCCGAAAAAAAAGTTAGAAAAAGGGTATTCTATTACTTTGGTTAATTAGAATTTATTTATAATATGGGATATTGGTTAAGTTAGCATTACTACATTTTAATTTTTGTTATTTTGCCTTAAGTGCTAAATTGCTTATTTTGTTATCTGATGATTGAGTTTGCCCGGAGCGCCAAAATGTCTAGGGCCGGCCATGACTAAGACAAATCCGCGTAAAAAACAGAAAAAAAAAAGAAAAATGGATACTTCATTGACACCTCGGCAACCACAACCACAACCACAACCACAACCACAACCACAACCACAACCACAACCACAACCACAACCACAACCACAACCACACAACCACAACCACAACCACAACCACAACCACAACCACAACCACAACCACAACCACAACCACAACCACAACCACAACCACAACCACAACCACAACCACAACCACAACCACAACCACAACCACAACCACAACCACAACCACAACCACAACCACAACCACAACCACAACCACAACCACAACCACAACCACAACCACAACCACAACCACAACCACAACCACAACCACAACCACAACCACAACCACAACCACAACCACAACCACAACCACAACCACAACCACAACCACAACCACAACCACAACCACAACCACAACCACAACCACAACCACAACCACAACCACAACCACAACCACAACCACAACCACAACCACAACCACAACTACAACCACAACCACAACCACAATCACAACCACAATCACAACCACAACCACAACCACAACCACAACCACAACCACGACCACGACCACGACCACGACCACGACCACGACCACGACCACGACCACGACCACGACCACGACCACGACCACGACCACGACCACGACCACGACCACGACCACGACCACGACCACGACCACGACCACGACCACGACCACGACCACGACCACGACCACGACCACGACCACGACCACGACCACGACCACGACCACGACCACGACCACGACCACGACCACGACCACGACCACGACCACGACCACGACCACGACCACGACCACGACCACGACCACGACCACGACCACGACCACGACCACGACCACGACCACGACCACGACCACGACCACGACCACGACCACGACCACGACCACGACCACGACCACGACCACGACCACGACCACGACCACGACCACGACCACGACCACGACCACGACCACGACCACGACCACGACCACGACCACGACCACGACCACGACCACGACCACGACCACGACCACGACCACGACCACGACCACGACCACGACCACGACCACGACCACGACCACGACCACGACCACGACCACGACTACGACCACGACCACGACCACGACCACGACCACAACCAGAACGACAACCACAACAACAAAATAACAGTAGTACAATAGAAAAACCTGTAAAAATCAAGACACCACCTATCATAGTTGATAACTTCCAAAACTTTAATAAACTCCATAGTATGGTGAGACAAATCCAAAACTCTCCCAAACTCTCAAATTAAAGTCATCCACGATAAAAATGTTAAAATTAACGTTCCGAAAGAACCAGAATATAGAATGTTTTCTGGAGCATTAACAGAACAAGAGTACACTTGGTACACGTAAGAGGACAAACAGAATAGAAAAATTAAAGTAATGGCATATAAACTGCACCATTCTTGCGAACCAAAAAATATCATGAGTGATTTAAAATCTCGTGGCTTTAACATTATTTCTGCTACTCCAAAACTAAAATATAGAACTAAACAACCATTAAATAGGTTCATGCTTATATTCCAACACGACGAAAGTGTTGAGAAAATATATGGTATCAGAGAAATTATGGGAGTATATGTAAAAATTATATCTTTTAGAAAATCCAAGCTAGTACCTCAATGCAAAAAGTGTCAAGCATTCGGACACACTCAAGGGTACTTTGCTAAAGATCCTCAGTGCGTAAGATGCACAGGGAAATATTTAACTGTAAATTGTGCAAAACCGGAAGATGCTCCACCTAAATGCGTTCACTGCGGCATAGGACACTCGGCTAGCTACAGGGGATTTGAAGTAGCTTTGGAAGTGCAAAAAATCAAAAATATTAGCACAGCGAAAAAAACAAACTTACCTAAACAGTCACAGCGAGTAATCCAACATAAGCCTGTTAACAGAAAAAATTTAATAAAAAAAAAAAGATAACAATTAAGATTCATCCATCACCAATACTCTCCACCAAATACTGGAAAATCTGAACAAAATGGATAAACGAATTACTAAGGTAGATTATAGTAGCAAAGAAGCTATACCTAAGAGACTATATAATGACTAATAGCCTAATAATAATGGAATGGAATACTTATGGATTGCAGCAGCACCAACATGAATTGCAAGCGACCTTAGATATAAAAAGCATAGACATATGCTTAATTTCAGAGACTCATTTTACCAATAAGTCTTCTCATTTATCCCCGAAATGCAGCAAGAGAGGGCAGCGCAGTAATAATTAGAGAATGTAACGAATATTCTTTAAGCCGTTCCTGCATTTCTGATTTTAGAAACAAGGTGTGTGACCATGACTGCAAGACAGAAACTGAAACATCCCGATCAGCAGTTTCTGCAATATATTGAAAATGGACATAACAGTTAGCATTTAGCCACATTTCAATACACACATACTCTATATTTTATCATAATGTTTTGTGTTATTTTAAAGTAAATAAAAGGTTACATACAAATTAAGATCTGATTATTGAGGATACCTACATCCATGCTCTGTCACAGAAAGCAATTCAGTAATAATAAAATCTAAAACTTTTGATGTTGTAATCACTTCTGCATATTGTCCTCCAAGACTGTTAAAAAAGAACAATACCTAGATTTCTTCAATAGTCAAGAAGTTTGTTTTATCATTGGAGGCAACTTTAATGCAAAACATACCCATTGGGGCTCCAGACTAACAACAACTAAGGATAAAAACTTAAAAGAAGCAATGACACAGTTAAAATGTGAGTTGAATTTAACTGGCAAACCAACTTATTGGCCCACAGATAAAAACAAAATACTCGACCTAATAGAGTTTTTTGTTGTACGAAATATTTCAACAAACTACATCCAAATTGAAGAGGCATGGGACATGAATTCAGATCATTCGTCCATTCTTCTCAGTCTTAGTGATACCATTATTCAAAAAGAAAGAACTTCTAGACTAATAAATAGGAGAACAGACTAGACCTTAAAGCAGCATGGGATAATACGCCACCTATTTTGCAGCGAACAACAGGAAATTGCTAGCCTAACGAAATAAGAGATATAATCCCTGCAAAAAGAAAACTAAGGAGGAAATGGCATCAGACCAGAGCTCCATCATATACAACCAAACTTAACAACGCCACTCAGCAGTTAAAAAGAGAGATAAAACGAATAAAAATTAATCTATTTGTGAGTTAACTTAGTGAGTTGACAAACGATAAATCCACTGATAATTCTCTATAGAAAGCCATAAAGCGATTAAAAGGGCCTATTGTGCAGAATTCTTCAATCAGAAATAAAAATGACAGCTGGGCTAGAAATAATATACAAAAAGTTAATAGATTTGCAGAGCACTTACAAAATACCTTCCAACCAAATGAAGGAGAATAATTACTGAACTGGGCTCCTCTAGAGAAATATGACTCACTTATCAGACCAACCTTTCTAAACGAAATTGCAGAAGATATGAAAACAAAAATTATCTAATTCTAAGCAAGTTGGCTTTGATCTAATTACAGAAGAAATCCTAAAACAACTTCCGAAGAAATCCATAATTAAACTTACACAACTATTTAATGGCTCATTCAAACTACGGGATGTTCCTAAGTTGTGGAAAGTAACTAAGGTCATTAGGATCACCACACCAGGAAAACCTCCAAACGAAGTTTCGCCTGATATCCCTATTACCTATAATATCGAAACTATTTAAAATATTCTAATAAAAGACTGAAACCCATCATTGAAGGAAGAAAACTCATTCGAGATTACCATTTTGGCTTAAGAGAAAACCATTCAATAAAATCTCAAATGCGATTGAAAAAGCATTAGAAAACAAAGAAGTCTGTTTGGCCATCTTCCTCGATGTTGCGCATGCTTTTGATAAAGTATCGCATGATGGCTTAAACTGAATGTGCTACTTCCACAGCCATACACAGACCTATTGGATTCATACATTTCAAAAAGATTTTTCAGAGTAAAATAACAAAAAGCACACTCTAAATTGAAAAAATTAAAGCAAGAGTACCACAGGGAAGCGTCCTGGAACACACTTTGTATCTGTTATACACTTATGACATACCCTAATTAGAAAAAGACACATTAGCTACATTTGCAGATAATTCTGTCATCCTAGCGATAGGCAAAGATCGTGAAGAGGTTGCAATTAAACTACAAACATCAGTTAATCAAATAAATAATTGTACCAAAAGATAGTGCATTAAACTAAACGAAACCAAATATGTTAATAATAATTTTACTAGCAAAAATGGTCAAAGAACACCAATTAACATAATTAATGTTCAGGTTTCTTATGCTATCCCGGCAAAATATCTAGGTATTACATTTGATGCAAGACTTCGCTGGAAGGTCCATGTTAAAAACCAAAGACAAGAGTTAGATATAAAATTCAAGAAAATGTACTGGTTACTTAGTAGGTATTCCAGCCTATCTACATATAACACAATTCTATTATATGTGCCAGCTACAATAATATTCTAATAATCCAGATATTTTAGAACAAAGTATTGAGCAACATTGTCGATGCTCCTTGGTACATTAGAAACAGCAATCTTCATCGAGACTTTTAGATGGACACTGTTGACTAGACTATCAACAGATTTACTAGGAGTCACGAACAGCGGCTCCACCAACATGTGAAGGTTGAGGCGACCCAGCTTCTTGACAACACGAACCTGACAAGAAGACTCAAGATAGTGAAACTTTTTAGTTAGCCAAGTGATGGTGGTAATAACAAAGCAAAGCACTTAGCCCTGGTTAAAGTAATGCTAAATATCGGAGACCTTTCAACTTAAAAATAGTAGTGCTAAGTCACGTGGTGCACTTGATCCTCCTTTATGGAGCACCGGTGTGGAATAAGATTTTAAAAACCAAAAAATATGGAAGTATACTAGAAAGATTACAGAGGAAAATGATTATTCAAGTAATTATTGCATATCGCACGATCTTAAAAGAGGTATAAAACTTCCAATAAACAATGATTCAGGAAAGGGTAAGGTTGCACGCACAAAAACAAAGAGGCGTAGATATTATTGAAGTCGTCAGGATGAAATAAGAATTGCCTAACAAAAATACCATGGAATGAAACACAAACAGTCGCACCCTCAAACTGAACCTGAAATGCTGACTCAAGTGCAAATATCGAAAATTAGATCACTACACAACGCCGTTTCTAAGTGGACTACAGAATGTACACACGCAAAATAGTCAATCGACCCAAATTGCATGTATTGCAGTGAAGAGGACACACCTTAACACACAATATTCTTATATATCTGCTACAATGTCGAAAGGTACATCATCGGGGAAACGGGTGGTAATTTCACCCCACAAAACATTATTGAGGGTATGACGGAAAACCTTCAAAAATAGAATAGAATTGTGCACTTCATTAGGAAGTTAATAGAAAGAAAAAAGAAGAAGAATCAGAAGAAGAAGAAAAAGCAGAAGAAGAAGAAGAAGAGAGATTATCAAGAGATTTGAGAAACCTAGAGAAAACAACCTGAACTCACTGATGTTAAAATCGAAAGATTGGTCCCGGTGCACTCGACAAAAGGCCAAAAAAAGAAGTGGAGTAAGTGAGTAGGGCGTAGGAACAAAATATGGCGATAGGTCCAAATATACCTTAATAAAATATTGCTGTGGAATAAGATAATTAAATTTATTTTTCTTTTTTTTTTGGTAATATCACTGTATATTTATAAATTGGTATATCTTGTTTTATGTATTATTTTACTTTTGTTACAGGGGGTGCACGTGAATGATTCCTGATGATAAAATTAAGTGGTAGCTTTTTGGACGAAACTTTTTAGTGTTTATGATTAAAAAATATGACGTAAACATCATTAATACGTTATATTATTACGCTTGTTTAAACACGATAATTTCGCCGGTTTTTGAGAAAAGCGCAATTGAACATTTCAGCATCTCAGAAGGGAATTTCAAATAATCAATAATAAAAAAACTTATAACACAAGCCTTCTATTTTATTATTAAAGCAGAATTAGAAACAATTTAACATAAAAAGAGCAATTTTAAATTAAATGTTCTATGTGGCCTCCTTCGACATCCATACCTTTTCTAATTCTTGTAATAAAGGACTTTTGAATGTCAAAGAAAACATTATTCTGCTCACTTATAAAATTAACCGCATTTTGTATGTTCCTCCAGAGTTCGTATCGTGAATTAATTTCATAGGCATGAACTAAGGACTTCACATGTCTCCAAACATAAAGATTAAGAGGGTTATAATCAGCATTTCTTGGTGGCCATATAGATAGATTCAGTTTCCGCGATTTATGTTTTTCTTCACTTGAGGTAAAGTTTTGTCCTTCCTTTCATCAAAATACAAACTACTTGTTCTTCTTTTTTCACTTTCCAACTCCTTCCGTGTTGTATTTCTAGATTTCTTTCACTCTCTTCTCACTTTTAATACTGTACTAGCAATTACAGCAGCTGATCGATCAGATATACCATATTTATCGCATACAAGACCTAACGTAGGTAACTTTGTTCTCATTTTATTGTTTTTTGAGGTAGAGGGTAATTTTGGATTGATGCAGTCGTCATCTGAAGAGGTATATTTTGATGGGTCAGATTCTGATACTAACAATAATTTTATAGTTTAAGAGGAACAGTTGGGTTCTAATAAATTACACAATTCTGATTTATATTTTTTTGTCTTTCGATTTTTTAAATTGTTCCTTAGTAGATTATATTAGATTTAATTAGGACTGTGGGCCATGTGGCCTCCCTCATCTCGAACTTTTTAGATCTATTGTGGATATCCTTTCATCGTTATTTGGAGTACCTTGTCCAATTCGGTCTTTTGTAGTACACTCCATAGTCTGGGAAGTAGTTCTCTAGTATAGCTAGTTGTCCTTGATTTTTCTTCTCCAAGTGTAAGGAATCTTAGTCTTGCTAGACCTTTGCAGTAGCACAATGCATGTCCTACCGTTTCCTCATCTTTCTGACAGAACTGGCACAAGGTCTCTTCTGTCAGACCGATATTATACATATATTTGTTAAGCCTACAATGATCTGTTAATAGACCTACTAGTACTTTAGTATTTTTCCTATTTAAGCTTAGTAGATGCTCGGTGAGTTTAGGCGATGGTTCTTTTACAAACTCTTTGTCCGGTCTCTGCCTAGGTGAGTTTTTCCACCACTCCTGAGATTTTTTAAACATCCACTGTTTTGTGCATATTCTGATAGTTGCTCTTGTTACATTAGAGAATGGTTTTGGGCCAATAAGAGCAATTGAAGCTCCTTTTTGGGCTAGTAAATCAGCCTCTGCATTGCCCTTATGTCCTCTGTGGGCTGGTATCCAGGCTAAAGTTAGTCTGTTTTGACTACTTAGCTCTGTAAGGTCTTCCAAACAGTCTCACTTAATATTTGAGTGTACCTGCATGGAACTGAATGCTTTTAACGTCGCTTGACTGTCTGAGTATATGACAATGGTTTTTAAATTTACCTTCTGACTTAATACCTCTTTTGCGCAGTGATGTATTGCTGCTATTTCTGCCTGGAATACTGTCGATTTTACCTAAGCTCAATAAGATTCTTGTCTTTAGCTAGGTACTATACAGGGTGTCCCAAATTGTTTTACCCATGCTATAACTTTTAAACCATGCAAGATAATATAATCGATCCAGACAAAAGTCATTTATTATAATTGGCCCGCTATAAGAAATAAAATTAAATAAAACTATTCCTAATCTATTTTTGTGTTTACTTCTTTATTCCTTCATTACAGCTACATTAAACTCTAAGCGAAATTTTGGGGTCCTACAAAAATCACTTCATAGGTATTTACTAGACGTATTTTTAGGCCAAGGTTTGAATATTTGTAAAACTAGGTTAGGACCCGGTTTGTCAGGTTACACAATTCTACTAATTATCGGGATTTTAATTTTGTAATGGTAAAGGACTTTTTTTCTAAAATTTCGAAAAAAATAACCAGTTTATATGCTTTTAATAGGTATATCTAATTAAAATTTTACATTTAATTTTAATTTAATGTTAGCTATTTTGGTAGAGGGCTGAAAATATAATTTTAAAATTGCAAAAAAATTACTAGCAGTTTTAATAATAAAACACAGTTTTTAAATTCTATAGCAAATTAAAATTTTTTCATTTGTTCAACCCTCGAGGATCCAGGAAAATATAGGAACTGTCTATAATTTTGTCAAAAACCTGCTGGTTGTCACTGAGAGGTGTCCAGAAACACCTTTTTTTCCTGCACATCATAAGTCCTACAGGTTATGACCCACTAAAATCCTCCTCATTGTTGCTGGGGGGTCTAAGGTCAAATTCCTGCAAGTGTCTCCACCTCGATGGTACTTTCCAGGATAAAACAATTATGTCCACCAGCTCCAGAAGACATTAATATAGTTAATCGCAAGAAAACATTTTACAGGACATGAGCTTTTGAAAAATCAGCAGTAGCAAAATATTGGTTAAAAAAGAGTTTTGCACTGTAAAATATCCGACAATTGGAAAGATTTCGTGTAACCAAGACAGTTAAAGCATTGCTGGGTAACTTTAGATGAGAAGAAATAAACTTGATTCACACATTCTTGTTGTACTGACAGCACAACAGCTCGAAGGGGGCGATATACCAAGCTTTGAGTCACTCTGTAACCTACTAAATGAACTCGGTGATTCCACCAAAATTTTAAACTTAAAAAAAAAATTATTAAAGTATTAACTACAATTAAAAATGTTGTCTACTACGGTTACACAAGTTTCGGCTGTTCCGGTGTCAACCTTCGGGCCTTCGACGTTGCTCAGACGGCAGCTAGGGGGTGGATAGCTTACAAGAATTCCGGAAATAGTAGACAAATGAGTAGGCGCCAAGTGGGTCTATATATCGGCCAAACTATGATCCTATTTCCCCAAAAACCCAGTAAATGAGGAAAGAAATAAAAGACAAACCTCAACTTATGTTCCTTTATAAAGAAAAAAAAAGGAACAATATTTACTAAATATATCAACTTTAAATTTCAACAATTTATTATGAGTTCGACAAACTACTAAAACTAATGGCTTTAGATAATAAAAAAAAAAAATAAGTTGGAGGAAATTAAAGGGAAAGTTTACACCATATATGTATATGCATAACCCAAAATAAATTACTAAACGTATCAAAATATGGCACGGTTCGTCGTTAGCTTGGTACCAGGCATGACGCTTGCGCAAAATATTAATTTCCACCTTACATAAAATATAAAATATAAAATAATAGTTAACTTAAATCTTGTGCATAACCGCACCTATACTACATCATATATTGTAAACTAAACAGTAAACTTATAATCCTTATAAGCTTATAACTCTCTCCAAATTTGAAGGCGATATCTGCTTAACTTTTAGTTAAGACCAAACTACCCAAAAGAAAATTATTAAACCATGAAATTTTATAATTAAGTATAATTCATAGAACTAAATAAAAATATCAAAAAAAAAAATACAATGAACATATAAAGGACTTTAGACACAGAGGTTATTTACTTAAACTCCCAGGTTGGAAGAGGTTACTTAATCTCTGCCCCCACACGGGTCTTCTGAGATTGCTTAACTTATACGTTAAGTCTTATCATAAAAAAAAAATAAAATGTAAAAATGAAGGATAAGGTTAAATTTGACTGTAGCTCTTAATAACTGAAGGTTTACAACTTAAGCGTAGAAGCAGTCCAGATGTTCTGCATTTAGAAGAATCACTACTCCAGCATTAAGTGGTTATTAAAAAAAAAAAAAACGAAAAATACACAAAGGACTTCAGACACCGTTGATATACTTTAAAGCTCCCATAAATAGGAAGAGGCTGTTAAATCTCTGCCCCCACACGAGTCTTCTGAGATCGCTGAACGTGATCGTTAAGTCTGGTCCATTTAATAATGAATAAATTGAAAAAGTTAAATTATGACAGTAGCCCTTAATAACTGAAGAATTACAACTTAAACGTGGAAGCAGTCCAAGTGTTCTGCGACCCAAAGGATAACTACATCAGCATTAAGTGCTTAAATTAAGAAAAAGTTTGAAATATTAATCAATTAAACGATGTAATATTTTTTTTAATGGCACTGGATATAACCAAAAGGCCAGACTATTGTAGTAATCCATAAATCTTTAATTGTTTTATCCACTATTGTTACATGATTACATTATTATTATATTTTGACTTACAGCTATCAAAATACCTGAGTTTGTAATTAATTATAAAAAATGTCTATTTTTTTATTATTTGTTTTTTTGATTATTTTTTTTTTTGTATTATTTTTTTTTTGTATAATTTTTTTTTGTATTATTTTTTGTTTTTTTTTTTTTTTTCATTTTTTCCTTGGTTTCATTTTTTTATTTTATCATTTATTTTATTTTTTCGTTTCAGGTTTACAATATTTTTAGGGTAGCTCAGCTACTTACAATCTTGTATTAGTTTTTTTAACAAATTCATACAATATTTTATAAACTTTAACATCGTTTAATGAAAGCAGAACATCAATGTTTAGTGGTAGAGGTATACCAATATTAACTAATTCTAAGTACATTGTGTCAGTATCTAACGAATTTAGGACACACTCTAAAATTATATGATTGAGATCAGCAATTTCATCACAAATTAAACATAAATTTTTCCTTGTAGGCAGGATGCATAGCATGATTACTTCTCATACGACAAATAACTCGGATAAAAGACCTATTTATTTCGTTTTTGAACCAGGGACACTTTGGAATATTAGGTTGAATGTTTTTGTATTTCTTTGATAATACATAAGTTATGAGTGAAAGAACCTTAGAACATACTGTGCTCAAAAGTATAAATAATGTTGAGAATACCTTGACAACATTCGGTTGAAAGTGAATGTATAGTTTAACAATGCACACATGAAACCTTCAATATAACGTATAAAAAAAAAACCTGTTAGTAGGGTGTCTTCTTTCACAGCATTCCCATCTTCCTATCCAGAACGAGAATCATCCTTGTAAATCTAGCTACAAGTAAGCTAGGCGGCTAGCATACCAAAGTTCTGTCTTCCCTCGATGAGTCCACGATGAAACCGTTGAACTCCGGACGATATAACCCTCTGTGTACAACTGTTGAAATCCTGAGTCGCTACCCCCTGGGTAAAAATTGTTGTCGTATCCTTGTTTTAACAACCCCCTGAGTGAAACTGTCGTCGAATCCTGGGTTAACAACCCCCTGGGTGAAACTGTTAAAATATTACAAAGAAAAATGTCAATACACATTGACTCAAGTATCCCGAACTATTGGATTACCCAAAAATGTACATAAACTAGAAACTATTCAGCATCTAGGATGAAGAAAAATTACATTGGCTCAACAGTGAGTCATAAACAGTATTAGGAGCTCAAATAATTAAAATACTGTTACACCATGCTATAACATAAAAGAAATTGACAGCCACATGGTGCGTAACATAACCAAATATATACAAAACATACATTTTTCGTAAAGGGTTAACTTGGTAGCCTTCCAAGGATGAGAAACACGTGAGATGATCCACAGCACAATAATATTCCACACTCCAAATGCTGTGAACTTCCAATTATTGCGTTAAAATCCTATACTAGATATGGGCTGGACCAATGACCATAGGAATTTACCAATACACTAAAATTCCCCTCAAAATACGAAATGCCCATTTATCCACAATTAACCATGAAGTAGAATCTAAAATCCCCTTTAATTAGGTAAGCCGATGGGGCTAAATATTAACAGAATTCTACTTCGACGCAAAATTCGTCCCTCTCTTGTTTCAACACCCACTGACCAAAAAAAAAACGTCAGCCGTCCAAAATGGCCGAAATCCCTTTCCGATAAATGTCAAGCCAAGTGGGTTCAGAAATTTATCCTCAAGAATTCCCCACTATATAACTTAAAAGACCATTTACGGAAGGTACCCCAAAAACTATATTTATATACAGTATAACTACATTTGGGAAACTGTTCCCGACAAAAATTAATACAACAACGATCGCAAAAAAATCCCTCACGACTTAAAATCGCTCATTGTGAAACTACCTTACCTCGGGTTCTGAGCCCGATATTGGAACGTCCTACAAACATGACACTTGTCGGTGTTCTGTCGTCAAATGACGTTTATGTCATTCACTGTCACAATTAAAAAAATATTAACCTAATACTGACAGCTATAACAAAAATAAGCAATGAAATTCTTAAAGAATGGTATCGTAAATAATTAATTACCCAAAGGTGAGACGTAATACATAATATATATAAATTTACAACGAAACTTGGTCTATTTTTAGAAGAACTACCATCCTTTTACTTAGTGGTGAGATGAAATAAATTGTAATAATGATGTCCGAAAGTTAGAATACAGGTGAAATTAGTTAATGACAAAAATAATAGTGATACCATCAATACGATTTTACCCTTTTTTTTTTTTCGTATGATTAAGCAGGTAAGCCAAAACAATTTTATTAATTCGTGTGGCCAAAAATGAACGTTACAACTCCCAATTAATTATAAACTTTAATAATACAATAATAATTATGTTTTGTATCCTATTTCGGTTTTTAGTTATTTTAGTTTACATGAGACAAAAAATGAGAATCAAAGGCATATAAATTTAATCTTAGCTTTACTCTATATACTGTAATCAAATTATTTAAAAACTAAGTAATATTTTAGAAAAAAACTAAAGCAACTTTTAAACAAAAAATAATAAAAATACAAAACCTTCGTTGTAAATTTCCACAGCATAATTGAATGTGATATACAAAACAATTCGTGGAACATGATATTAACCAGTAGTGGTCCCTGTAACCTTTTGGTAATAAATCACGAGGTAGTTAAATAGTCTTCATAATGTTTGTTTGTCCAACTAATGTTAAATATAAACGTACTTGCCCATGTTATATATTTCACCGAATGTTTAACAAACTTCAGTTGCAATGTAATCACGAAACATCGTATTTGTTCAGTCTGATAAATACACAAACTTTATCCTATTATTAACTTTATTTCCATAACGGTAAAATGTTTTAATAAGTATAAAACTTTTCGTTCGAAATTATCATCCTAGGTTACTTTTTCATTTGTTTTGTTTTTATAAAATTATGGAAATTAAGGAAGGGAGTTGTTGCCGATGTACTCTTTTATGGTTTCGCTGGCATGTTTGGTATTGAAGAAAAAAGCAGGAAATGCATGATTCGAAAGTAATATTGTAGTACTGTTACAGCGATATTACAAGGCGAGACAAAATGAGAAAAATCGTATTAGGTGCGATTTTTAATGAAGATGTAGAATAGGCTTATCTAATTGAAATACTGAAAAAAAAAAAACACCTTGATAGAATGATTGTGATATTATACGCTATCGGCTAAGACATACTTTCTAATATTAGACCAGTCGAATTAACGCATTTAGAGGGAAAACCTAATTAAATTGTTATCATGATTTCTGGCAAAAGTTGATGTTAAAAACAAAACTTTTTAATGCAAGTGTTGTAGATCAAGTAAAAATCTACAGCTTCTGTCAATGTCACTTTTTAACATAACCTCAAAATTTTCGATGAAAATGTAAACCACGAAGTATAAATATAAGGAATCCGATCGTAATTGTTAAGTTAAAAGTTGGCGAACTTTCTACGGTACGTAAAGTTCTTAAGTTACTTTATGAACATTATAAATAAGTATAGGTACGTAAATTCAATATTTCAACTTCTTACGTTACGTTCTTAAGTTACGTTACAGCGGTTATAAATTAAGCTTAATGTTGAATGAATGGATCAATTTAAGAAACAGATTTTTGCCTGTAGAGCGCGTCACTTTTGAAGAAGTACTCGTTTAATTAATTATTTGAAAATTAAACAAATTTATTAATCAAGCATTTGACAAATTTAATAATCAAGCATTTGTTGAAAACAAATTTTTAATATTATTTAGAAGTTACTTACTTTCGGTGCTTTGAATAAAGCCATTTTTTTCTAAATTCTCATTTGCCTTTCGGTACGTCCTGAATAATTGCGCAGTCAGTGGCAGAAAAAAGAACTAAGATCTGGGTTTAATATTTGTGTACATGAATCCTACAAAAAAGCCTATACCGTTTGGTTTCCTTATATCTATACTTGGTGATGTAAACGTTCGTTCGAATTTCTTTTTTTTTCGTTTATTATTTTTCATTTATCTAAAAATAATTTAATTCCGATAAAATTTAGTGAAAATATACCTTTATGTGTCTTCAATAAAAACAATTTTTTTAAATAAAATAATTGGTAAGGTTTCGAGGTATTAATTTATTTTTTTTTTAATCTACAACACATTTTTTTAAGAAATTCTACGGTGCCAAATTATCGTACAAAGTTTTGGAAGTACTCATTTTTTACGTTTCGACATATAGTTTTTGATGAAATAAAAAAATATAGTCACAATTAAAAAACATGCTCAAAAATGGATAAAAACAAAAAATGACAATAGCAAAATCAGGATTACAGTAAAAATATTTAAAAAAATCTTTAATTCTTATTTTTTTTATAGGTTATATTTGGAACAATATGCAATAATACACCAAAAGTTTAACATTATGAAACTTACAAAAGCAGTTTCTGTCTTTGTTTAAGCAAAGTTAAACACCACATTTTTCACACTTGTTAAAAGACTTTCCACCACAGAAATTTTGCCCCTTTAGATTTAGATTATCAACACCATACTGGAAGGTAGCCATATTGATCTCTTCGAACCTTTTTTACTGGAAAATCTTCCTTTTTTCTCATTTTGCAATTTATCTATGACTCTACTAGGACGGCCTCTTTTCTTTGTTGAGCTGGGGCTTTATTCAATTGACAGAAACACTCTGTCACTGCCATTTTGAAAATTTCCAGAGGTAATTCTTTAAACTCATTTTCACTTCTTCTCCAAAGTATCCATGCATTGAAAACCATTAAATCAATCCTCATCTACCATTTTTTTGGTCTAAGTTTGATCCTTTAGTATCCTAGCATGTAATCCAAGAGATATACTCCTCCCATATAATTGTTATAAATTGTTGTAGCCTTTGGACACGCAACCATTATATGTTTGTTATCCTTCTTTAAAAATCGTCGAACCTCAACTGTCGGTGTACTTTCAGAAAAAGTAGACAAAATATTTACTAATATTTGTCATACCATGAAACATCAGATATTTTTGTGTTATCAGTTGTGGCGACTTTCTCCAGTATCGCTTAACGGCCATTCTTTTTCAATTCACTCCCTCTTAGCATATTGCTGTTGAACCAGTTCTCAAAAAATAGTTGGTAAATTACTGGCCTTTTAACAGTTTGTGTTACCCAAAAAACTACGTTTAAACTCATTCCCAGATCAGGAAAACCATTAGGGAGAATATTCGTTATTTCTCCTGCGAAAATTTCATAATCGTATGAAAATCCGCTGACACCAATGAGAACGTACTTTAGTAAGAATAATCTGCTCGTAGATAGCCAAATACTCTTTCTTTTTCCAACTAGTAGTTGCTCCATTAGTTTACTGAGTACTCGTAGTATTTTAACAAGTTTATCGTGAGCAGGATTGCCGGTTGCAACAGCGTCGTTATTATTTGCAAAATGCAAATAGTGTTTTATTTCTTCCCATCTGTTGAACTAAATAATATCTAAAATCAAGCGATGATGCAGATTCAGGTTTAAATAACTTCTAGAACTAGGTAATTGCACTACTGAAATATAAATACAGCTCTATACAAATTGTTCGAGCTCCTTTCCAGTGAGATCCAAAGGTTTTTATTGTCTTGTTTGAGTTGAATATAATTTACTTTGGTATACTATATCCGTGATCTTCTCCTTTGTTAGAAAAAAGTTAAAAAATGTATGGGAAGACTGTGCGTTTTCTAATTCAGGTAACATGTCAGTAGAACCAAGAAATTTTAGGTCCTCATCCAATGTGACTAAATTACCCCGTTTCCAAGTAAGACGGTTCTTATTTTTTTTTCTTTTTTAGTTTAGGCAACCGTTTAAGCAGAGGTAGATTGTCGTCGCTATCATAACTGCCTTTTAAATCTGTTTCTGGGATGATATCTGATTGGTTATTGTCCATATCATTTTCGTCTTAGTACTCACTCTGGTGCTACTATATCAGCCGGTTTTCCATCTTCTAAAAGTCTCTTATTCTCACTATCATCTAGTACATCCCTATCTGGTAGCGCCATAAAACATTTTTTGATTCATCTTCTAAAATAAACGAAATAAATAAAATGCCGTTAATGTTTATTGTGCCATATATGTCCACGAAAGTTTTGGCGAATGTGTATACTGTTCTAAATATAGCACAACAATATTTTTCTTATCAAAAACAACAAAAAAATACAGAATCACATGAGTCGGTTTACAGAAATTTTTTCGAGAGACTCTAGTTTTCACGTGGATATTTTTTTAATCAAAATCTGCTACAGAGACTGGGATGATCGTGGATCAAAATTCATAAAAACTGATAACACCTATTCATACGGCGACCATTTGCAAATTTGTATGAAATTTCACCCAGCTGCTGAAAGATATCGCTACAAAACCAGATTTATGAAACATGTACCATATATAATCACCAATGAATAAATAGTTTGATATGCGACATTATTTATAACTTGTGTAAAAAATATTAATTATCATAAATATGGCTCATGATGCGGCAAGGGGTTACGTCAAATGATTAAGATTCAGAAAAATATTTTTTATTGTAGAATCACTTACATAATAAACTTTTTTGGCGATCCGACGGCGAAAGCCCAAAAAGCTGGCGACTCGCCGGAGATTGTCATCGGAATGTCATTTCACGCAAGTTTTCATGTTCTTTTACGGGGAAAAATTTGATATTCGTTCATTATTTTTTGAGTTTTAAGAAATGAATCATGAATAAAATGCGAGAGATACCGGTGATAATCCCTATAAAAGAAAATAAAAACTTGCGTGAAATGACATAGTCTCTGGCGATCGACTATACATACGGCTGTTAGTCACTTATATTGCTTGCATTAGCGGAATATAATTGATTTAATAGAACCAAAAGATCAATATAAATAAATATCCTTGGTTTATTCAAATAGTTTTTATTCTTTATAATTTAAGCACAAGCACTACATTTGTTATGAAATATTTTTCCACCTTCTGGTGTAGTTTATATTTAATAAAAAGGGGCTTTTACAAAGCACATATATAATATACAGTGTTATTAATGAATAAATTTAAAATGCTTTTAATTAAGCAACAAAGTACATTGCTAGTACATTACATTATCGGCATACGGAGCGACATAAGCAGAAGCATCGCTGCAATTCCTCCGATCGATCTTGTAGCGTTAAAGGTTATGGAATATTATTCTGACGTGAGAGTACAGAAAATCCGTAGAAAATACGAGAGAGGAAGTTTTAAATAAATGGCATCTGAGATGGATTGCGTTGTATAATAAAGAACAAAATCGTAACATTAATATTAAAGAGTAGATGGAATATAAAAGCACAATAGACTTATGCAATTCCTGACATGAATTATTTCACACACTTGAGCAAATCCAGGAAACCTTATTATTTTAATCGCCGTCCCCTTCTCGGTAAATCTAAAAGGAAACATTACGTCTATTCAACATCCGAATTTTTTAAAAAAACAAAAAAAAATTAAAAGTCAGTAATTTATATTTTCCTAATCTTAACGCATATTATGCACCAAGACTAAGAAACTTAATGATATGCAACAAAGTAAAAAGTATATATTGTGATGTTATAAACATCACAAGGTACTGCTGCACACAAATAAAATCAGATGTGCAAAATAATAAATAATAAAATTTGATTATGAAAAAATATGTCATTATTTTATAACCATGGGATAAAATATTACAGAGATAATTAAATATAATATAATAAAAATAATCTAATGAGCGTTTCTAAGGCGTTTATAGCATAGGAAATTAAATAAAAGCTTGATTAACAAATTAATTAGCAAATTTATTGTTGAATAACATCTTTAAGTTACATGTTCCAAAGAAAAGATCAACCAACGTACGCTACCCATAGTGGTATAACGCAGATATTATCAAAACAATTAAAATTAAACATAAGCTATGGAAATAATATAAATCCAAAAAAAATTATTATAATTACGCTAAATTTGCTATTTGCAGATCTGATATTAAAGAAAAGATCAAAACGGCCTACGAATCTTTTTTAAGATCCTTAGAGGAAAAACGTAAAACATTTTCCCAAATCGTTCTGATCATTAGTAAATACAAAACGTGGAAGTTCATTTTCAATACCCAATAATATGACTTATAATGACACACAGCTTAGCACCCCCTAGGATATAGTAAATAGTTTCGCGAACTTTTTCTCAGTAAATTACACCAATCCTATTTTTGTAAATATTAAAGTAGAGTCAAACAATATTAATGTAATTAACATAACCTGTGTTTCCAAAGAAGAGATATTGAATGCATTAAAAAAGTTTAAACCTAAAATAACAGCTGGATCCGATAATATACCTGCTAATCTAATTAGAGATTGTGCACAAATTTTAGCAAAACTGTGATTTTCTGCCTTATTTCAAAAAATAGTTATTTTTCAAATTGCTGAAAGACCTATTATGTTTGTGCAATTAAAAAAAAAAAAAATGACAAGAGCAACATTTCCAACTATTTCCAATAACAATCTTAAATAATTTCTCAAATGTATTTGAAATAGTTATCCATAATCACCTCTCTTTTAAACTCAGGCAAATCATTATTTCAAATCAGCATCGTTTTATGTCAAGAAGGTCCACTGTAACCAATTTATTATGCAAGACACAACTAATATCTGAGGCACTTGATAAGAGAAGTCAAATAAATGTAACCTACACTGATTTCTTCAAGGCTTTTGATAGAATTAATCATAAACTACTGCGAGGACATTTGAGCGCGAGGAAATTAAACACATATTATTACTAGTACTATTACTGCTTCATTTTCATAAATAAAATATATATAATTTAATAGAAACTAAAATTTAAGCAGTCATTTTGTATTTGTATGAAATTCTTCTTAAAAATTTAATAATATTCCCATTATCTGCGTCATGATCATTATTGTAATCTTCAATCATTTTTTTTAATTCTTTTGTCAGTCTGGATAAATTTTTGTTTTTTAGGTGTAGGCTCATTTCCCGCAAGTAAGTGCCCATAAGCAACATCTCTCCCCCATTGGACAGTTTTCAGGCTGTTGATGAATTTACAAATAGTTGGATGGTTCATCGATAGCTCTGTTTGTAGCTTTCTGTGTGCTGCCTCTGTGTGGTTATTTCGTTTAGTGAGAACATTAGTGACGTAACTCAAAAATTCTCGTTTTCGAACTATGTACTTCAACAGATTGCTTTAGGTAGCCTGCAACTGGTACATAACTAGTTCTACTAATTTCCGCTCGGTGGCGGTAGTTGTCAGTAATGTCTGGTATTTTTATTTTTACCTTCGAACGCAATGCTGCCAAAGGTAACATCGTTAATATTCATTTACTTAAAAAAAACTTGACACATTATGACTTAAAGATATTTAAAATTTAGAGAAAAAATATCGGTGTGATAGTTCCAAACGTATAGACAAAAAAAATATTTTTCGTACAAACTTTAACCGCGATTATCTCAGATTACCATTTTCGGAGTAAGGTCACTAATGTTCTCACTAGGCGATTTGTCCTATCTGTATCGGTCAATACCCGATTATGTACTGACCACGCCTCTAGAGGATATATTGCTTGGTGACGTCCGTTTCCCCTTCTATTTGGATGACCTATGTATGAATCCTCAAACCATTGTAAAAGAGGCTCTAGCTCTGGAGGCAGCACATTTGACAATTCGTCAATAGCTTCATCTAAATGATTCGTCGGCAAAAAAGCCAATGATGTCACCATGCGTGCCTCAACAGCAAAATGTGCCTCATAATAATTATAACTCCCAAGTAGAAAGTAAGAAAGATAATGTAAGGTAAACTAGAAAGAATTATCATTGAACTATATTTGCATATATGATAACTAAGTAAAGGTGAACCATTTCAAAGCAAAGGTAACTATCTTGATATTTAAAAACATAGTACATTATGTACTAAAGGTAAAAAAAATATTATTAAACGATAAATAAAACATTCACTCAACTGTGAATAAAGATATATAATATTATACAAGATAAATTATGAAAACCAAGATAAACAATGTACACACTTTAGTGAATACATCAGGTAAGGTATACGAAACATCTTCGTAATGCTGTCGCTTCTCAGTGAAAATCAGCAAAGCTATACACAAAGTAGTAAACTTAGGTAAAAAATATAGTAATGCAAGTTCTCTGTTAACCTTAAGTTAACCCAAATATGAAATTTTGCAATACTTAACTAAATTATTTTCAATATAAAGTGAAAACAGAGGTATCAAACGATATTACTAAAAGCATAAATTCTCAAATTATAATAGAAAAAAGAATAAAGATATACAAACTTTTACTACTTGTATTAAAAATATGATTTAAAGTTGGTTCGGAATCAAATAGTTATGCAATAGTAAGGTACTTAACCATATAAAGAAAAAAACATGAAATGCTAGATAATATAGTTCAAAGTCAACTTAGGTTTATTACTGAATTTAAGGAAAAGGTAATGTTCAAAAAAATTAAAATATTACTCAAATTTAATAACAGTATATAAATTTACTACCAATCAATAAAAAAAAATCACTGCACTAAGATTCAATAGCGAGAAAAAATTATAAATATATTTATATATATCTTTTAAAATGGTTAATGCAAACTGACATCTCAGTTTCAAAAACTTACAGAATTATATCGATAACTGATAGATACAGTGTTAAGCAAGCAAATGAAAAGAAAATTAAAAGCGAAATTTATTAATATAATTCGGACACTCTCCTAAATTGGTATTTGCAAACTGATAGTTTCAAATACTTATCCAAAATTATACTAACAAATAAAGAGAAATGTGAAGAGAAAATTATGTTAACCAAGAAATTGGGAAGAAAATACTATAAGTAACTGAATACATATTACCAAAAATTAAGGTAGCTATTACAGACAGTATTGCTTTAAAAAAATAAGTAGTAGCAGACAGTTAAAAGTTAAAAGGTAATGTCTGGTCTGACTAATAAATATTCCGTTGGTGTAAAAGGAAACAATTGACTACAGACTGTACTACTTGATAGTGTAGGTAATAGCAGAATAAAATGTTAAATATAATATTCTGGCCTGACAATAGCTTTTATTATTCTGGCCTGACATTATATATGAAAAATTTAGTAATATTTTAACTTATTAAAAGGAACGGTATAGACATCAAGACAATTGCAGAATATATTAGTATAATGTATGACTTCATTATCATCATCTTCAGAAAAATGTAAAAAGCAATATAATTAATTAATTAAAGGTACAAAGTTTTATCACTAACCGAAAAAGTTTTTACTCGATAGGCACAAAAATCAACTTTAGGTAAAAATCCAAAAACTATACACTTTTATCAGTGTATAATGAATGTACAGTGAAACCTGTGTAAAACGGAATCGCACGGTCGTGCACCGATTTTCCGGCATATACAGGATTCCGCGTTACACAGGGTAGATAAAAAATTACACATAGTAGATTTAAAAAAGTGATGATTTTATTAAAAAAAATCTAATATACGTACATTTAATATATAGTTGTTATTATTACTATGTACCTACATATTTTTATTTATTATTAGAAACAATATAAATTATTATTTATTCCACATTTCTATCAATGTAAGTTGTTTTTTATTCTTTTGTAATACGTAAGATGATTCCATGAATGTCCTTAATTCTAAAATCTTCTTTCTAATCGGTTCGCTCTCTATTCTTTGGGAAAAATCCTCTAACGCTGCAACACTCCTCAAAGCTTCAGAAAAATTTTTTATCCGATCGGATTCTTCAACTTCTGTTCCTGTAGATAAAAATAATAATTTAAGAACAGATCGTTTTGAAAAGCTAATGGGAAAATAATTTTTCTATCTGTTATTTTTGTGATGGTAACTGAAATCTTCCTATCTTATTTTTATTATGTATTTTAACTTTATTTCTACTTGGCCAAATGCCCAATTAAGATGGAAAGAATAAATAAAAAGTTGTTTATTTTTTTAGAGAATTAGAAAAATCGCTTACCAATTCCAATCCCATCATTATCGTCTGCCACAGTAGTTTCCACGGCAGTTTTTTCTAACACCAATTCTTCTATGGACTGAAATCCAGCATTTGTTGTAACGGCTTCATCTAATGTGATGTAATCATGAACATTACAACCGGGATTAATTTCAGTAATTAACTTTTCGACTTCTTTTGTACTTTCGTCAATTTCGTCAACATTTTCGATTAGGTCAACGTCTCCATCTTGCTTGATTCCACATGCCGCAAAACATTTTTTAACACAATCAGGTTTAATATTTTTTACTGAATAATCAATCCATCTGATAGCATCCAAAACTGATATTTTTTTAGCCAAATCTCCTGCTGATTGAGAGAATCTCATATTCGCAATAATTGACCGCAGCACTTGTTTTCTGTAATGCATTTTGAAGTTTTGTATAACTCCATGATCGAGAGGCTGTGTTTGACTTGTGGTGTTTGGTGGTAGAAAACACAATTTTATATTGGATAGTATTATTTTGGGGTGACAAAAATCCAAAAATAGAAGGATGTGTCGATTTTCAAATTTCATTTTTTGATTTAAAATTTTTAGCCCCTGTTCCATAAGAACTGATGTCATCCATGCTTTTTTATTTGCTCGCTAATAAACTGGTAGCTGAGGCACATTGGTATTGTTAAAACATCGCGGTCTGAGGGATTTTCCAATAACTAGAGGTTTTTTTATTTTTCCGTCAGCAAAGGCGCAAAACAAAACGGTTAACCTTTCTTTAGATTGTTTGCCTCCTTGACATTTTTTACCTTTAAAGCACATTGTCTTGTCCGGCAGCGCTCTATAAAAAAGGCCAGTTTCGTCACAATTAGCAATGTCTTTTAGGGTATATCCTTTAATTAAATCTGTAATGTGCGATGTCCATTCAGTCACAGATTCCATGTCGACGTCCTTAGCTTCACCGCAGATCTGATTAAATCTTATGTTATGTCGTGTTCGAAAACTTTCCAGCCATCCATTCGAAGCTTTAAAATCTACTTTTCCAAAATGGTTTGCAATTTCTCTTGCTTTTTCTTGAATAATTGTTCCAGATACAAAAAGATTGCGAGACCTTGCATCCATAAACCATTCCACAACTGTTGAATTTACGTCGTCGTGATGTGATTCCTTTGGCTTTCTCTTAATATTGCTATTACCACCACGCATCCACTCTTCTTTAATTTTTTCCTTGTTTTTCAAAATTTCATACACTTGCGTTTTTCCGCACTTAAATTGAATAACCAATTGCTTTGGAGTAAGTTTTTTTTGGTCACTACATTTAATTAAGTCCATTTTAGATTTTAGCGATAATGTATTCGTTTTTCGGTTTGCCATTTTGAAATGTTTGCACTTTCACGGATAAACTCAAACTGCCGTACCTACAAAATACTGGTTTATTTGTGTATTTACTGCTTTTGTACCTAAATTTCTGTGATAATGGTTCTAAGTATTGATAATAGTTCGCCCTTATTATGGGGCTTTCCGAAATCATAAACTAATTATGTAAACATCTATAAATTCTTTTATACCTGCAAAGCAATAACATAAGTAGGTTCCGGCTTAACAGATTAGGGAAATTCCGTGTTCGCGTTAGACAGGGTTCCGGCTTATAAGCAATTTTTACATTACAATATGTAGGTAATCGCCAAAATTTCCGTCATACACAGGATTCCGTGTTACACAGGTTCCGGCTTACTCAGGTTTCACTGTATAGATATATCACTAGCAAAATAATAAATATGTGTAGATAAATATATGTAAATATGTAAAAATGTGTATAAATAAACACCGAAACTAGTAGAAAATACAGATACTATATAAAACTTGACGATACGATACACAGATTTGTAGAAAAGGTTAAAATGATAGGTAAGAAAGCATTAGTAGAAATATAGAAGACATGCAGTTAGTATAGTTAATCTCTGTGAAATAGGTACCTATGTGAATTAGAACGATAAGTTAAAAGGAATCTATTTCAAAGTAATGAGCTGTTTAATCCAGTTGTGGCGCCATTCTTTAATGTGATGTCATTCTTTAATGTGATGTCATTATTTTATAAATGTTTATAGTGTTTTAAGCTCTACGATTTTGGGAAGATGGTCAGGTTATTAAACAACTTATATGACTTTAAAAGAGAATATTGGACACCACTATATTTAAAACTTTCTAAACTTGACAATCGATCATTGATGAAAATATAGAAAACCACTGATCTTTATGATATTATAATTAAATAAGGTAGCGATAAATTCCAATTCACAGAGACTTAATTATTCAAATTTAAATGATTTATTGACTTATCTGGAGGTATACAGGAAACAGGTAACTGTAGAAGCCTTCTTGTGAGAATTTACAAGGTAGTGTAAATCTTGTTAACTAAACTTCTTGTGAACTAAACTTCTTGATGTATTCTACGTTCTTCCAAAATTCATATAGAGACAGCTACTATTAAATCCTCGATTTAGTTTCTATCGAACCAGCTAAATCTACTGAAACCATATATATAACTTCTAGGATTTCTTTAAGACCATAAGACCATCTATATATAGCAACGCTTTTTAAAATCAGATGGCCATTAAAAAGATTTAAGGTAATTAGTACATCGGATGTCTAAGATAATAGATAATTAAAATTCTATAATCAACTTTCTGTTGACTGAGATAGATCGAAAATGACAATCCAAGTTTTGACACAAGGCATAAACGACAGTTGACGTTTGTGTAGAGATGTTGGTTTCAAAATAACGAGAACGGGTCTGGGTCAAATAACGAAAACGGATTTAACCGTTACAACTGCCATGTAGTAATAACCTATCAAAACTAAATTATCTGTAATAATTTGATTGTTATGATACACTTAAAGTAAATTTCTGTATTTAAAATCAATGATAGGTAAATATAACTTGTAAAAATAAAATGATCTCTAATTTTTGCTTGTAACGAGTCACTTTTGGTAATTTTCAGTATTTACAATACAACCAATACCAGATAATAATAACCTATCATCAGTAAATTACCTATCTTACTTATTTGTATCTTATCATGCACTTTAGGTAATTTTCAGCATTTCTATATTTAATCTTTAATATCTCTCTGACATTACTCTAAATTATAAAATTCATAAATACCTTATGTTTATCTTCTTAAATCACTAATTCAAATAATTCTTACCTACAGCAATTTTATCAGAAATAATAAATTGTAATTGACTACTGACCCTACTTATTTGTCTTTCATAAAAAAAAGATATTTAGAACGATTTATCAAAAAAAAAAACAAAAAAATTTGACAGGAATCTCAGTAGCCAACTTTGATATGGGCTATTTTAAGTTTTCAAATAAGCAGAGGTGATTGTCCTACGACGTATTTTTCCAATGGTAGGATTAAAAAAAGTCCCATATGGATCCAAATTTATGGCACACATTGTACAACCAGAATTGCTTCAATTAAAACATTCAAATTTATTTAAAATCTAAGAAGCTTTTATATTCTTACTTTAATTTAATATTTCTAATATTTATTTATCTTTTTATTTTAATTGTAGTAAAAAATACTCTTACTGAAAAAAAGTTAATGAAAATACAAATTCGAAAAATATAATTTATTAATTAAAATTCCCGCTCCCAAACGTCCTTGCGCCCAAACGGCCCCGCACCCAAACGGTTCCGCACCCAAACGGTTCCGCGCCCAAACCGTTCCGCGCCCAAACGTCTCGGCGCCCAAACTTCTCCGCGCCAAAACGTCCCGCGCCCAGATGGCCGCGCCCAAACGGCCGCGCCCAAATGTCCGGCTCCGTTTCTTCAAAGCTGTCTGTTAAGCTATTGATGGTAACCATCCACCGAGAGTCATTCCTCAAGAGTATTTTTATAATCGCTTCAATACGTATAGCTTACTGAGAAGACGAATACTGCAATCCTATTCTGTTTTTACACAAACTTATCATTAATGAAATAGACTGCATTTTCAATATTAATCTATTAAACTCTCGAATTCCAAGAAGTAACTCGCGCTAATCAGATATTATTAATGGATCAAACGACTTACCTGAAGGAAGTTCGATCCTAATTATGCGAGCATCCTTGTTAGTGGAAATAAAGATAACCATGTAGTTGTTTAGAGGATGATCTATTCAAAATAAAATTAGATTTTTGCTTTCTACGAAATTTTTACAATAGAATATACAAAAAAAATATTACTATAAATTGAGATGAGATAAGAGGCATCCTTTGATTTAATTTTTGACAAAATTCTCCTGTAACAAAATATTCTGGGCAGACCTGACATCTTCCAGTTTAAATGCGAGAATCTATATATTTGTTAAAGATAAATCTAGATGAATCATTTTATTTAGGTCCTAAAAAATATGAGAACCAAACTAATTTTCTTTAGCAAGCAAACACCTGTTGCATTCATTACTACTTTTTTTTATATAAAGTGTATAGGTTAGTTTTTTCTCTAAGAGAAAATATCCTTTGTTGAAAGCTCTTTTGTGTTTTAAAGATTAATTTAAAACCTTTACCATATCTTAGGACCTTCTTATCATTAGTTAAGTAAGCCCACATGTTATACAAATTTGTTCAGTCTATTAGCAATCTCTCTTACCTTTATTTTCTTTCCTAATAACTCATTCTCCCCTCTCTGTTTTTCTGAATACTTGTTGGTTCGTCCTTTGGGTTTTTTTTTTATTTCTCCTGCTCTTTTTAAGGCCTGGTTTTCTTCAGTCGCCATTTAAAAGTAGGCGCCTAAAGTTTAAAGACTGATTGAAATTATTGTTAACTTTTAGTTGGTGCCATTAAATTAAATTTATGCTAGTTTTTTTCAAATGCTTTGTCTGACTTCCATATCTCTACAAGATTCTTTCTAAAATAAAAAACCGTCAATATCTGCTTTTTCTATCATATTTTTTACATTTGTATTTAAAGACGGATATATAAGGTGCCTACGATGCATATATTCTATGGTAGATGTCTGATAATACTTTTGTTACATTTTCATTTGTTTTGATGCGTCTATTTTTGTTCCCTCCAAGCCTAGCTTACAGAGATTCAGCTAAAATTCCCATCACCTTTCAAGTTGGTCTTGCAGCATATATAAATAGCTGTCGGTTTTATTTGATGACGTGACTAGTCACTAAACTTTCTGGTTCGGAGTTTTAACGTGGGGGACTCAAGTGAAAGTATTCCAGATTTTGATTTCGCAAAGAAACTTTGATATTTTGCATTCTCCAAACCGTCTTGCAAATATTTTCCCAACTTTTTAACATTTCGTGGTTGATTGGTTTTCCGAGATAGATGTTGCTATTAGGGTCCGCTCCCAGAATATCCTGATACTGAATTTGATCCATACTATTCGAACGTCTGTTCTAGTGAAGATGACGAGTTTATTGTATATACCTCTTTGATTCTCATTCTGAATCAACTTAAATCTATATTTAATCAATGGCTAATTCATGTGCACATAAAGGGGCTTTTTTTAACGTGCAGGATTCACCCATACAGTAATTTAATCAATGAGCTTTGCGTCCTTGCATTTTATAAGCATAAGACTAGAGTTACCAAATTTTTATTTGTCTATAATGCAGAATTTACATAGTACCTACATTCTGCTTCCAAAGTTTTTTTAACTTTACATTTTAAGTAGCATTTTTCGCATTGCGGTAAGCCGGGCTAGCATCTTATAAATATAAGATCAGATT
Organism: Psylliodes chrysocephalus; assembly: GCA_927349885.1. Lineage (NCBI taxonomy): Eukaryota > Metazoa > Arthropoda > Insecta > Coleoptera > Chrysomelidae > Psylliodes > Psylliodes chrysocephalus. Next base: position 54,583,965 of record OV651817.1, read on the forward strand.
TAACACATAAAGCAGCCTCCTTTGTGCATTTATTTGTTTATAATGCAGAATTTTCATATGAAATATTATCTTTTGTAGCCAAAGTTTTGCGAAATTTACACATTAAGTAGAATTATTCGCGGTACGGTTAGCTGGGCTAAGTATAAGGTCAGAGTTAATACATAAAGTAGCCTTTTCTGTACATTTATTTTGCATTAGTATGCAGAATTTACACATTAAAATTTACACATTAAGTAGCATTTTCCGCTGTGCAGTTAGCCGAGTTTGCAGTTTATAAGTATAAGATCAGAGTTAGCACATAAAGTAGCCTTCTCTGTATATTTATTTGGCTTAAGTGCAGAATTTACACATAAAATAGTATCTTCTGGAGTTTAAGTTTTACAAACTTTACACATTAAGAGGCATTTTTCGCGTTGCAATTAGCAAAGTTTGCAGTTTATAAGTTTAAGATCAGAGCTAATACATAAAGTAGCCCTCTCTGTAGATTTATTTGGCTTAAATGCAGAACTTACACATAAAATAGTATCTTTTCAATCAAACTTTTACAACATTTACACATTAAGTAGCATTTTTCAAGTTGCAGTTAGCCGAGTTCGCAGTTTATAAAATTGTATCTTCTGTTTTTCACCTATTCAGTTATTTAATATTTAGTGTAATAGACTCAATTTAGTACTTTTTTCTCTTGTCTTAATTTTCTTTTAAGTGTGTATTCAATTTATGTCTAGATATATGTATTATTGTATTGTATATATCTGTATATGTTTTCTAATATTCAAATGTTATTTTCCAAAATTATATAGTTTTTCACCGTATCCTGTAATTAGGGATTACCATGTTGGATACTGTACAATAAATAAAATAAATAAACTGTACCAGGTATAATAAATATCAGCTATTAGTCAAGCACCTACATAAAATATAATTATGTACCTTAGGGGTATAGAATTGTATGTTCAGTTTTGTATTAAGTAAAGTGCATTCACCAAAATAATGAAAACATTTTTAATGGTTGAAAGTCGTATCTTTATAACGACATACTAGCTTTCTATGTAGAACGTTTAGAAAAAATAGTATTCCAATTTTTAAAAGAGGCAGAAAGAGTCATGTACAACTTTGGGCCTTATTTTCTCCAAATCTGTAAGATTCGGGATATGATTCTTTACCACTTATATATATATATATATATATATATATATATATATATATATATATATATATATATATATATATATATATATATATATATATATATATATATATATATCTTACTATAGATAGAGCGTCCGTACATTCTTAAATCGCATTCATTGGAGCGTCCAGGTATTTAGAGCGTCCGTATATAGACGCTCTAAGACGGTGCCCATTAAAATTTTTTCCAGAGGTCTATAATGACGTCAGAAACGTGATGGCAAAATTTTTGAGAGACGCCAAAATGATGAAAAAATGCATGAAAATAATACGGCTCGCGTATACTTTAGTTCAATACTATTGCTACCAGAGGCACTTGCAGCGCTGATGTATATAGAAAGTATACGATTTCCTTGATACCCATTCGATTCTAGAGCGTCCACTGACTTGGCATCGTTGCTTTGGAAGCTAATGTTGTAAAATAAATTAAAGTTGATTTAATAATCTTAGTTGGCCTGGTAGAAGTCTTAGTATATTATAAAATTTCTCTCAAGAAGCCGTCCGTCCGTCATTTTTTGTGAGCGTTTAAAGGGGATTGAAAATTCAAAAAATCGTAAATCAAAAACGAAAAACAATATCAACTTGAAATTTTTAAGAAAAATCAAACTCTATAAGTGGACAAAATGTGTTGATTATGAAAAAAATCTAATAAACAATGGGGGGTTTAAGGGGAGTTAAAACTTTAAAAAATCATAAGTCAAAACCGAAACATATCAACATGAAGTTTTTTTAGAAAAATCAAGCTCTATAAGAAGACAAAGGCTATTAATTAAAATAAAACGAATAAAAATTGGAACTTTAAAGGGAGGGGGGTGGATTTGAAAAAAATATAAATCAAAATTGAAAAACAATATCAACTTTTTTAGGAAAAATCAAAGTCTATAAATCAAGCTCTATGAGGGGACACCGAATATTGATTATGAAAAAAAATCTGATTAAAAATGGGGGATATAAGGGTGGGGGTGGAAACTTAAAAAAATATTATAAATCAAAATCGAAAAACAATATCAACTTGAAATTTTTAGGAAAAATCAATTTTAAGAAAAAATCAAGCTCTATAAGGGGACGGAGCATATTGATTTTGAAACAATCTGGTTAAAAGTGTTCAAAAAAAATCATAAATCAGAAACGAAAAACAACTTGATATTTTTAAGAAAAATCAAACTCTATAAGTAAACAAATTCTGTTGATTATGAAAAAATCTAAAAAACAATGAGGGTTTAAGGGGGGTTAAAATATAAAAAATCATAAGTTAAAACAGAAACATGATAACAACATGAAGTTTTTAAGAAAAATCAAGCTCTATAAGAAGACAAAGGCTATTGATTAAAAAAAAACGAATAAAAATTAGGGATTTAAGGGGAAGGGAGGTGAAATTTAAAAAAAAATCATAAATCAAAATTGAAAAACAATAACAACTTGAAATTTTTAAGAAAAATCAAAGTTTATAAGTTGGCGATGTCTAATGATTAAGAAATAAATTTTGATAAAAAATATGTGGTTTATGAGGGGTTGAAACTTAAAAATCATAAATCAAAAACGAAGCATGATATCAACATGAAATTTTCAGAAAAATCAAGCTCTATAAGGGGACAAAGACTATTAATTAAAAAAAATACAATTAAAAATGTGTGAATTAAGGAAGGGGGAGGGGTTGAAACCTAAAAATAAATCATATCAAAATTGAAAAACAATATTAACTTGAACGTTTTAAAAAAAATGAAACTCTATAAGTGGACAAAGCCTATTGAAAAAAGTGTGGGATTTAAGAGGGGGTTAAAAAAATCATAAATCAAAAACGAAACATGATATCGAAATGAAATTTTTAGGAAAATCAAGCTCTATAAGGGGACAAAGACCATTGAATAAAAAAAATCCGATTAAAATGGGAGGTTCAGGGAGGAAACTTAAAAAAATAAAAAAGAAAAAAAAATATCAACTTAACATTTTTAATAAAAATCAAGATTTATAAGAGGACAAAGCCTATCGATTATAAAAAAATCTAATAAAAAAATGGGGGGTTGAAGGGAAGTTAAAAAAAATCATAAGTCAAAAACGAAACATGATATCATCATGAAATTGCTCTGTAAGGGGACAAAGATTCTTGATTTAAAAGAAATCTGATTGCAAATAGGAGGAGTAAGGGGGATTGATTAGGAAAAAATCAAATTATTATTATTATTATTATTATTATTATATGATGTCATCGGCTTCAACTACTAATGGTTATATCGCCTCGTTTCTGTGCAGGCTTTGTTATTGTTTCCCAGCGCCACTTTAGGAACAGCATTATTAATTAGAACCCGACAGTGAGTGGTCGAGTAGGAAATCCTACCAAGGCATCAGAATTAATTTTAAATAAATTAATTAAATAAAAAAATCCCGTCCAACGGTGGAATTCGAACCTGGAACCATTATGTCCACAGGCAGGGACTCTACCACTGAATGGTATTGATATCCCTATGACATTTAACGAATTGATTATAAAGGGCCAAATCCAACCTATTATTATGCGTCAGGCAAATTCTTGATTTAAAAGGAACTAGACTCTCTGTTTGTATTGTAGCTATGATAATTATTATTCGAATCCAATGAATTACGTTTTTTAAAAATTTGTTTTAATGATTCCAGTATATACAGACAAGGCAATGGAAGAATCACGTACCTTTTAAATAGCATGTCGAGTTCTGCACCGTCAATGATCCTCAAGGCAGCTTTTTGGAGAATAAAAGCCTTCTGAGAGTGATAACTGCCGCCCCAGAACATGACACCATAATTCAGATGGCTATGTATGATTGCATAATAGACTGTTCTTAGTACTGATTTTTCTGAAAAACTCGATATTTGCCTGAGTGCAAAAATTTGGGACGCCAATTTCGAACAGACATTGTTTACATGGTGCGACCAATTTAAACCGGCATCGAGCATTACTCCTAGCAGGTTTACTGACCCAGCTACTTTGACTTTACTAGATGAAAAAGTAACGTTTTGAGTTTTGACATTATTTAACTTTAAATCGTTTGCAGCAAACCATTCATTAGAGGACGGGAAACAAGTTCTGCTCGAGATCGTGTCATCTTTGGATAGGATAGTCGTATCATCTGCGAACATAACACTAGTACAGTGTTTCATGATACGCGGTAAGTCATTAATATATATTAGAAATAGAACAGGGCCCAATACAAATCTCTGTGGAACCCCTCTTAAAATGGAAGCCAATTGTGACTCCACATTATCGAGAAACACGCACTGTAATCTGTTCGTCAGATATGAAAAAAATAAGGCAAGTTCCTTTCCCCTTATGCCATAGTACTCCATTTTTTCCAAAATGATATCAATGCTTACACAGTCGAAGGCCTTAGTGAGGTCACATAATACCGCAGTAGTACTCGAGCCCTCGTCAAAGCCACCGACTATGTAATCAATTACTTTTTCGACTGCTCCTATTGTAGATCTATGCCTTCTAAACCCAAATTGGGCTGGCGAGAATAAATTTTTATTTTCAAAATAGTTAACTAATTTCTCTTTTAGCTTTACTTCAAATATCTTACCGATAACAGGTGTAATGGCAATTGGCCTATAATTATCAGCATCATTAGAATCACCTTTTTTAAAAAGTGGCAATACCTTACTAATTTTAAGTTGGTTAGGCCAATTTCCTTCGATTATACATTGGTTATATAAAATATTAAGTGGTTTAATGAGGGATTCTATAGAGGCCTTAATCATGGGACTACTGAGGCCATAGTAATCCGTGCATGGCGTATTTTTAATATGAAGTATAGCCTCTCTTACGTCAGATTCAGAGACTGGACCCATAAAAAACGGTGTCATTTTAATAAAATCATTAGAGGAAATATTATTATCGTTTTCGATTGTTTGAATAACCTTCTCTGCTACATTGAAGTCTTCAGATGTTAGATTCGATGTACTGGATGATTTGTTGTTGGATTTTCTTTCTGCGTTTACAATATTCCAGATTGTTTTATTTTTATTTTCTGATGCAGCTATTCTTTTATTGTAAGCGTTACGTTTCTCTAATCTAATTGACCTCCTATAGTTTTTGCGCGATTCAGAATATAGTCTTCAATCTTCTAACGAATTGGTTTTTTTGAATCTAGATTTGTTTTGAAATACTTGATTTTGCTGTACCCGCAGTTCCTCATTAAACCACAAAATTTTTTTGTCACCACTGCGAATTTTTTTTATGGAAAAGCATAGATCTACAATAGGACATAGAATAGTAAATATTATATTACAAATCTCCTGGGAGCAGTAATTTCCCATTTCTAGTCCATGCCAACTAATTTCAGATAACTTTTATGCGAACTGTAAAATTGTACGTTCATTAATAAATCTTTTGTTGACATGGTATCACTTAAAATATTAAAGTCTTTTATCTCCAAAAATAAAGTCAAATGGTCGGCTATGTCGGCATCAATGACTTTTGATATTATAACTTCCGGATTTATATTGGAAATAATATTGTCCAAACATGATTTAAAAGTGGGAGTTATTCTAGTTGGAACTGTGATGTAATGTTTCATACCATACATATTTAATATAATAATTAAATCAAGCGAATGCTAATTTAAACTATTAGAATAAACATTAAAATCACCGATAAAAATTAGGTTTTTAAATTTTTTATATAAATAATTAAATTTAGAAAATACGTTTTGAATATTGATATGTCCCCATGGGAGGAGGATCTGTACACAGTGTTGTTCCTAGGGATTTTTGAATTGTACAACTTCTAATGTCAAAATTGTACACTTTTACGTTAGATTGTACTGCCACTAATTAATCTTTCTCTTTTTTATTGATAGCATATGGCTTAATACTTCCCTATGCTTAAAACTCTTCTTTTTTTCTAGTTTAAAAAAATGTTTTCGATGTAAAACGGTTTACTGATTGGTTGCGAATGGCGCCTAATTGAAACATTATTATTTTATTAATTTTAATGCATACGATTTAACGAATCGTAGACTTTTTGAGCAAAAGAAAGCCTTATATTCCAGATTTTACATAAATATTTAGCAACTTCAAATTGTACAACATTTCTACCTTTTTTCAAAAGTGCGTACAACCACATAATTGATTGTACAACTTTTTGTACAATTGTACAACCAGGAACAACACTGTCTGTACACTGTTACTAATGCATAATTTTTATTTATCAATTCTACACCACAGAATTCTGCATGAAAAGGCTGGCAAAATTTTGAAACGTCAATAACTTTTAATGAAATATTATTCTTAGAAAAAAACAATAATAATAATAATAATAATTAAAAACAATCAGAATTAAATTACAATCAATATTACATAACTAAATTATTCACTTTCTGCCGCACTCTCTGCGCTACCGAAATAATAAATTAACGCTCTGCAGGTCTATCGTTATGTATCAAAATATATCTTTAACACAGTTAAACAAAAACTTAAACTGCCTATCATTTAAATATATGACAACACCGCAAAACGCTAATTGACGCCACAAAAGCGATCAAATATACGTAAATTTGAATATTGGTGACGCTGCAATGTGTATCAATTGAAAGTAAAAGTAACGATTTGTGTTTTCCTTTCAATTTAATGTTATCCGCCTAATTTAAGCTGCTTCTTCCAACAGCAACGAGTATATATGTCTAAAATAAGTAGATCAAGGGTAAACAGACATGGGCGCTTTAAAGCGCATCTTTATCGGGACGCTTCAATGATACAGAGATGTATATATATATATATATATATATATATATATATATATATATATATATATATATATATATATTGTTATGATATTCACTATCTATTTCATAACCTCACAATTAAAAAAATAAAATATACACACTAACTTGACTTACCTTGGCTAGCTTTTTAATATAATTTTTTTTTACAGAGCAGATTCTCTTTGTCCCAATGGTGTCGGTTCCAGAAATAAAATACTTTAAAAAAACTTAATTTAAAATTTTTTATTTAATTATTTATTTATTAAATTTCTTTTATTTAGTTTAGTTTATTTAGTTTATTTAGCTTATTTAGTTTATTTAGTTTATTTAGTTTATTTATTTTATTTAGTTTATTTAATTTATTTAGTTTACTTAGTTTATTTAGTTTATTTAGTTTATTTATTTTATTTATTTTATTTATTTTATATTTTAGTTTATTTAGTGAATAGTATCAACAACAAATCCAACAATAAAATACCTTACTTGCAATTTATATAATTAGTTATTATTTTATAAATATTTATTATTATTGTCAGTTGTATCACCCTGTAAAAAAATATTAATTTTTTTAAATAGACAAATTGTAATTACAAACGTTTCTTGTTTATTACCAATAAATTCTAACAAATTTCAAATTTTTGAACATTAGAAAAATTTCCTATCTACTAACTTAATTAAACTAAGCATCCATTCATCACCATTCACACTTACCTATTACTATGATCTATCAATTAATTAAATTAAAACTTTATTTAGAATTTCAAAATCTAACTTGATATCTTTCAAGTTGACATTTAGTCAAATTTTTACCTTTTTATTCTAAAATGTAACAACTATAACTATGAATCTCGACTATTATACCTAATTGTCTGTTGTAGGTATCTCTAAAAGTTGAGACAGCCTTTGGTAAATATCAATGCGAATAACAAATTGTCCTTTACTTTCACATCCAGAAAATCTTATCTACTCACATGAAAAGTCTTATTCTTAACTGGATCCAATTTTCTTATTCCTTTTAGTTCCATTTCATACAATAAGGCTGCACTAACCTTGCACCTTATTCCGGTCACCATACAATTTACATCGTTTATTGTACCGTAAAACTAATTGATACTACTTGTCTATTTAAATTGTTATTGCAATGTTACAACTTTTTATAAATCTTTATAATTTTACTAGAAACTTTTAAATTTTGATTATTCAAAGCCTTCAAAAAACTTAAAATTTTCGGTTCCCGTCAGATTTTTTTTTTTTAACAACCTTCCAAAATCCTCGTCTCCCCGGATATTTTTGACATCTCCTTTCACAATTTTTTTTTTTTTAAGAATTTGTTGTACAGGGTGATACTTTTAAATTTCTTATTCACCAAATTTTTATTACACTGATCAACTTTAATTTTAAATTCTTGATGACTCATTTCTATTACAATATATATATATATATATATATATATATATATATATATATTGTACATGACTCTTTCTGCCTCTTTTAAAAATTGGAATACTATATATATATATATATATATATATATACAAATAAAAGTATTGAATTAAAATATATTAAATTGTGATTGATAAAATCATGTTCATGTCACCAGCGTATTAAAACAGTTGTATTTCTTGTATGTAATTGAGTTTTCAATTACAACGTAAAATTAACGAATAATAATTGCTTGTAAATTTTTATTGGTACGCTGTACGCCGCTGCTAAACACAAATGAAGACTGCCAACGTTAATATTCTCCAGGAAGTTATTAAAACAGACATAATGCTTTTTTTTTCTTGATAATGGAGGTTTTACTCACTTTATATACAGTGATTTAGCAGTATTCATTTTCGCGTCGTTTTAAGAAACAAATACTTTTGGCAACTTAATGGTTCATAAATTTATTGAGTAAACTGATGCTGAAGTTTATGTTTCACTCTTTATTCTTCTGAAATAATCTTCTTCATGAAATATAAGTAACGAGATATTTTAAAAGGATTTTTTTTAATTGACTCAAAAGAAGTTTTTTTCGATAATTAGACAAAATAAATAAAAAGGATAAACACACTAGGTGTATTTATTCGCTATTTTAAAGTTTGCGACTGCTCTGTAGACTTATAGTTTCCTTAAGCAAAAACTTATTGCAAAATATGGTTGTTCCAAATAAAAATCATTTAAAGATTGATCGATTTACTTAAAGGAAGTAATAATGCTTATTTTTTTACTCCTAAAATATATTAAATGTTCTAAAAAACAAATGTCATCCCATCTAGATATGTGGTGCGAGTAGCACGTATTTAAGTGAGCTCCTGTAAAAGTGCCTATTTACCTGGTAAATCAGTGACTATTATTTCGTAAACATTTGAAAGTGACCAAATAAGTTACAAAGTTGATATCTTTGTTTTTTGATTTTAAAAAAAGTTCTTGGTGACGAATAATTTGTATATTTTTTGAGCAATGTTATAGGTTAAATAATCTGCTGCTTTTTGGTTTAAATACATCTGATTCTGATATCAATCTCGAAAGTAATGTTTTAAAATTATTTAGGGAAACAATGCAGACGATATTGAAATGTGCCATAAATTGGGAAAAATCAATAGCGATCCAAATAAAGACAGTCGACCAATTTTTATGCGCTTTCTTTCATACAAATGTAGAAAATATATTTTTTCTGAGAAAAAGTTATTAAAGTTTACCGGAATAACCTTGAGAGAGGATCTAACAAAACCTACTGTTGATCTCTTAAAAGCTGCTGTGAAAAAATATGGAAAAGATAATGTGAGGACTCAGGATGGTCGTCTCTTCGCTCTTGTAAATAGTGTAAAAAACGCATTGACTCCTATGAGTTCTTATAATTCATCAATCATGTTTTTGTTTTTTTCTCATATCACTATGACTATATACATTTTATTTTTGGAAAATTTCTATATTTATAGTAGGTACTGGCCAGTTACTCTTATCTGTTTTTTTTGTGTTAAACTGATAAAAATATTTTAATCGATTGAAACTATTTCTGTTTATTTTATTGAACTTTACTTGGCAGGTGTTAAATCATGGGCGTAACAATTAAATATTGGTTTATAATTTGTGTTCTTGTGTTTGCCATTAGTTACAATTTTGGTTTCGAATATTATTTGCAAGGGTCATTCATGCATGCATTTTTATAAATTTTATTCTTTTTATTGATTTACTGAATCGTTGAGAAGATAAAGCTTGTTGAGATTTTTATGAAACAATTTTCTTTTCCTTTTTTTAATGCACAATCACTATGTAATAAATTTTATGAATTTAAAACTTTTATTTTTCACGAAAATTATGTTGTTATAGAAGTTGGAGAAACCTGGTTTAATCAAAATATTCTAGACCATACCATACACATACAGGGATAAAATCTTGTAAGGAATAATAGAGTCTCCAGAGATGGAGGTACGGCTATTTACAATAAAGCGAATATTATGCACACTATTATACATTTAAATTATAGGGATTCTGTTGAACAATTGTGGGTAAAGTTTCAAAGTAATACTAATAATAATAATAATGTTTATTTGAAAATATAAAAGATACATATTAAAAAATACAAAGCACAAATAAACAAAAAACAAAAACCACGAAGCAGGTCAAGCCTTCTTGTGAGTGGTCATTCATAAATAAATATAGTAAAATAAATTGTACAAAAATATTTTTAAGACAAAAAAAAAATATTTAGACATAATATATATATATATTTTTTTTTACATTTTTATTGTTCAATAATATCATGAACAACATCCCGTGGCATATTAAGCACATAATATTTTATTTTTGGTTTAAATACAAATAGCCTGGTTTCCACCTTAATATCGGGAGGTAACAAGTTATAAATTTTTGGACCTAAATATAAATAATGTCTTTGTCCGATTGCCTTTTGCATGTAAGGAGTAATGTACGCGCCTTTATTTCGAGTAGCATATTTATGACATAGAGTTTGCAATTTTGTTTTAAATAAATAATCGTAAATTTGCTTTTGGAAATCTATACCGACCTGAAGATAAAAGTGTAGGTAGTTCTTTAATAGATTTTGAGTAAATTTTAGCCGATATTTATACACAATTTGATGAAATTATTTGTGGTGGTGACGTGAACATTGATTTTTTAGATAGTACTTGTAATAATGTAATAAAATTTAATAATTGCACTGATTTATTTATATGCAGCAATCATAAATGAACTCACAAGAATTACAGCAAGGACTGAAAACCTCATTGACATTATATTAATCTCAAATCAATTTACATCTTATAGCCACGGTAATAAGGAAATATATATATCAGCAGATCACCAACTTGTTTATTATATATTAGATTTTCAAATTGACAGAGGTGGCGAAATAATTCATACTAGAAATCTAAAAGGTGTTGACAGGAATTTGTTGCAAAATTTTTTGTATGCTACACCCTTTGAAGAATTTTTTTATATGCAGGACATTAATAATAAAGTTTTGTAAGAGAAACAAGGCTAAAAAAACCTAAGCCTCTTTGGTTTACAGACAATATTAAATTACTATTAAAATTAAGATATAAGGCACTCAGCAAGTATAAAAAAACCAAAAATGTAACACAGTATGAATATTACAAACAATTTAAAAATTTTACCACGATGGCTATCAGAAATGAAAAAAAAAAGGTTATCTGAAATATTGCGTTGATACATTTGGTAGAAACAGTCAGGTTATGTGGCAAAAACTTAAGAATTTAAATATAAATACCAAACATGCAAAATCCAAGTTACCTGAAAACCTAAATGTTCCTAATGACATTAACAATCACTTTTTATTGGCATCTGGTAACTATGCGGAGGGTAATAAAGATTTGCTATTTTTCTATGGTAATAATCTTAAAGACAACTTTCGTAACTTGCTAAGTTTTTCAACAGTTAATCAAAATGCTATTTATAAGTATTTAAACAAAATTAATACACAGGCTATAGGAATCGATGGTTTACTGATAAATATGCTTCTTATGTGCTGTCCGTATATTTTAATTTTCATTACGCATATTATTAATTCCTGTATAAAGGAATCTATTTTTCCAGACCTTTGGAAAGTCACAAAAGTTTTTCCATTGCCTAAAAAGAATATTGTTAGTAGTTTTAGTAAATTACGGCCCATTTCAATATTATCAGTGCTATCAAAAGTTTTGGAAAAAGCAATTAAACATTAGATAGAGTCTCACATCAACAATTACAATATTTTGCCAATCAGCCAATCTGGTTTTAGACGTGGATGCAACTGTACTTCAGCATTATTAGAGGTTACTGATGATATTTTTAGGGGTATCGACAAAGGGAATAGAAACCTTTTAATACTTCTAGATTATACAAAAGCCTTTGATACAATTAACCACCAGCTTCTGTTCAGTATTCTTCATTATGTTGGTTTTTCGGTTAAAGCAAAAGACTTTATCAAAAACAATTATTCTAATCGATCTAAGTTTGTAGAAACAAGTACCAGTAGATCTAATTTAAAAATATTGCTTGCGGCGTGCCACAGGGCTCTATTTTGAGATCAATTTTGTTTTGCATTTACTGAAATAATATTAGTTTAGCTCTTACCAATGACAGAGTTTATATATGTATGAATATGATACGCACATAAGGTTTTCTTTGTCTAATTTGAATGTTACTGTCACTAATGAAATATTTAACACAGAATTAATAAAAATCGTAAATTTTTCTAACAGACATCAGCTTACTATTAATCTTACAAAAAAACAAATACTGGTATTTGCTAAAAATTAAAAAAAAAACTAACAGAGCAATTATCTGTGAGTATTGATGGTGTTTTGGTGGCTTGTGTAGATGTTGCCAAAAATCTGGGACTTCAACTTGACACTGACTTAAAATTTAGAAGCCATGTAAATAATTGTATGAAAAGAGCTTAAGCAAATTTGAAAATGCTTTACCCGCATCGCCATGTTTAAGATCAAAGTACAAAAATACTACTTTGTGATACAATGGTTCTCAGTCATTTGAATTACTGCGATGTCATCTACGGGCCTTGTATTGACTGTGTGGATATTAGTCGTATTCAAAGATTTCAAAATTCTTGTCTTCGCTACATACGAGTATATGGTTTAAAAAAATACGAAATAATTAGTTACAAACTAATTGAAACTAACTGGTTAAATATGGAATCTAGAAGGAAACTACACATGGTAACGTTGTATCACAAGATCATTATATTAAAGTCACCTTCTTATTTGGAAAAGAAAATTACATTTCGAAGTGATGTGCATAATGTGCATACAAGATTTAGAGGGCATATATCTCTACCTCACCATCGTACCTCCAAATTTCAAGTTTCATTCTTTTATATGATATTTAAGCTATATAACCTGGTTCTTCCTAAACTAAAATATCTCTCAACAATTATATTTAAGAAAAAGTACAAATTTCTCTTGATGTCAGAAAATAACTAGTCAAGATAATCTTTTTGTGTAATAATAAAATGTAAATTTAAGTGCATAAACATTTATATTTATACTTTTGGTTCGATTGTGCCCAATTTATTTATTCTTTATTCTTTTTAATAATTTGTCTACACTATCAGGGATAGCAATTTATATCAGCTCTGCTGTCTGATATTCCTTTTTGTGGTATTAAAGTAAATAAAATGTATGTATTTAATGCTACTGTATTTGTAATACTGCAAATAAATTATTATTTATTTATTTATATACACTTTTTTTGTAAACTAAATAGTTTCCGTATTTTAACCGAGAAAAATCATCTATCACTTAAAACGTTAATTTTATCTGCATCTAGTAAAGGAATATGATTATCGTTACAGAACTAAAGTGTTTTCATTCAAATGCCTCAATTTTACCTACATGTTTCTCATAGCTCCATATATGTAAAAGTTGTTTCCACACTACCATGAGTATACGATTCGTTTCTCCTCCTGATTGTCCTCTATAGACCTAAGCCATAAAGAGCCTTACTGCGCTGCGTTAGGTCATTGATGTCAAAGGTCTCGATCCGTTTGATAACACTTTTATCCTAATACCCGTTTGTAATCAATTAGTCGTTATGTATACCTGCGAGTAATATTTTGACTAGAGAGTAAACTTTCTTCTCATCAAGTTCGTCGAATACTGGTGCATTTTCGCAATTTTGTTCGTTAGAGAATGCACAAATTACAGGACAATGTATGTGTACTTTCATAAAATTATCATTTAAGTATGTATTTGTATAAAATAACAATTAATTAACTTATATATGAACTTTTTCAGCTAATGCAGCGAATTTATTCAGTTAACATAAAAATGTAAAGCAATTATTTTTTACATTTAGTGTTCTTATATTTTTAAAATTAAACAATATCAATAAAAATCTAAATATGCAATCATAGTTTTTATAATTAAAGACTTCATTATTAGTGTCTCATTAGAAATTGGACAAGGAAAAACTGAATAGTCTCTGAATAAAAATAAGACGATTAAAGGAGACAACATTAGATAAAATATTACTCTTTTCCGAAATACAGAGTATTAACTCGGATATGGCCACCGTCCTTTATTTTTAAGGTTGGACCTTTGGACCTGCCGCGCTACACCTGAATTTGTCTATAGCCTGGCGGCACTGAAACCTGCGGCTTATTGTACCACCATTTAAAGGTCCTACTACTTTTCCATCCACCAATTCACTTCCTCATTCTTTCCACGTCGTCAATAGTCAACCGCTAGTCGGATGAGTCCCATGGTGACACGGTCCATGGTGGACCTTCCAGTGGTGTGACCGGATAGATCACTGGTTAACTGTTGCGAGTATCTGAACGCGCACTAAGCTCGTTGCTAACCTCTCCCGCAAAATGTCACCTTAAAAATACCTGTTATATCTCTGAGCAATTGAGGAGTTTGCTGCAAGAAGGATGCAGCTCCATTTTTGGTAATTGTTGGGAAATTGAAAAAAACTGTTTTTCTTTTAAAGGTTTTATTTTAAACTGAAAAACGAAGTGCCAATCAATAATATCGAGGTTTAGTCAATATTTGAAACTATTTTAAACCTTATAATTTTTAGAGAAATTAGAAAAAATTAGAAATAAAAGCTGGAGCTGCATCTTTCTTCCACCAAACACTTGAAAAAATGCGTACTTACTACAGTCTTTGGCAAAAAAACAAAATACCTAGTGAAAAGCCTTTATTAAGTAAGAAAAGTCAAAAGAATATAGGTCACCAAATACAAAAAAATATAAAAAATAATAAAAATACGCAGGTTGGTATATAAAAAAAAATCCACATTCGAAAAAAATCGAAATAATAAACTCACGCGAACCTACACTTCATTCATCTACCTGGTCATCATCATCCGTTCCAGATGTTTCGGGTACCTGGTTCTCTGCTACAGCTTCACTTCTGAGGCAGTTGTAGAAAGCCATTTGGTCCATTGGAACGAATCGTGTTGCCAATTGCAATACATCCTGATTATTGGCCTCTTTGACAGGTATGAGATGGTCATACACTGGGATATCAGAAGAAACTGAAAGATCGATTTCAAGGTCTCTCAAGAGTTTAAAAAACAGAAAAATCGGAAGGCCAGTAGATATGCTAACTTTGATACCATCCAAGTGTTCCTTGTTGTATTAAAAAATGCGGTATTTTGAAATCTGGAACCTTTGTCTGTCCTCATTTAAGATCACTTTTTTAAAATGTCCTTCATAGTGACCACTGAAGTTCAGGATAATATTTTGTTTTACCAGAATAGGGATAAACTTTTTGGATGATTGCTTGATAAAATCTGCGTATTGTTTAGGGCTGAAAACGTAGTCCTTCTTCCTCAAAAACTTCTCAATAACTCCGAAGCACCGATCACATGGTAAAAAGCTGTGACCCGGCTCAGGAAAACGATGTTCAATCTTGTCAATAGACGTAGTTCTTACGAGCAAATACAAAAACTGAGTCATTACAGAGTTTTTGTTTTGAGCAGCAGCATTATCAGAGAAGAGATATAAAACTTTGACATTTTTTGGGAGTATATTATTTATGTAATGGTACAAAAATGACACCACCTCGTTTGGCGACTTTCGAGCTGTCGTTTCATCGTACATATAAAAGTGTGCTTGATTCGTCTTAGCAGAATGAACGCAGAAATTATATGTCCACAACTGGCCTTTGTAAAAAGCTTCCCCAGCAGGAACTTTTGGAAGGGGAAGGTTTTGCTGGAAGTCAAATGTCAAAACTTCAACTTCATCGTTCTCTTTGCACAAGTTACTTTTCTTATTCAGCTCCTTAAAAAAGAAATCGGCCTTAATTTCATGAGTCTGCTTTTCCGCTTCTAATTCTTTTATTTCGTTTTCGTCGAGGGTCACATCTTTAAGTTTGTTATGCAAGATGTCACATTTTTTGCACGTATCAGAGCGAGGTGAGCCAAAACTGTAGTTGAAGTTTTCCTTGAAATATCGATAATAAAAGTCATAGGGCACTTTGGTTTTATATAAAGGGTCACTGGTACTGTCCGGTTCATAAAGTTCCAAATAGAGCTCATGTATTCTTTTTATACTTAGATCTGGAGACAAATAGAATCGACGAGACTTGTTTCTACTGTAATGCGACTCGCGTCTTGGAAAACTCTTGATATGCATGGTCACATTTTGCAGTATATCCTTTGATTTCCGGTTAGGTCTATTTTCGTGTTTTCCCTTGTTACTAGTTGGTGCTGTGATATTTCTGCCACGAAAACTTTGAGCAATGAGGTCTACACGTTTCCTTGATATGCCGTGAATTGTACCAAAAGCATGTCTACAAACTCGTACTGATAGGTGGCCCAGTCTAACAAAATACTTGTCAGAACAAGTACGCCCTTGTCTTTGATTAGTTTTTTTACGAGTTCTTTGAATGGCAGCAGTTTGAATCAATCCTCCCAAATAGGTATTTTGCAAATTTTTGTCGCCTATTTTGTTAAACTTTTCTAGGACAGCGTTTCTTGTTTCTTCATCCACACTTTGAAAACACTTGTACCTACAGTTACAGTTCGATCCAGTTAATCTCGGTCCCTTCTGTATCCCTTTATATTTCGTATACATTTTTCCTTCTGCAGCAGATTTTTTATTAATATTTCTTTTCCAGGCAGCAGGATTTGCCATTTTTCTATTTTTTGGTGCAGGAACAGTAGGCTCTTCCGTGAACAAATTGTTGTCTACTGATTCAGTGGATTGTTCAGAGATACGTTTTTTGTTTAGACGCTTCCTTCTAAAAGAAGGTCCTGCCACATCAATATCAGAACTTTCGTCAGAGCTTGAAGCTTGAAGGATGCAGCTCCGGAGCTGCACCCTTCTTGCGCCAAACAACTGAGGAGGCAGATACATAAGTGCGGATAATTTCTTCATTTATTAACGGATCTGCATCGTTTTTGTACCAGTCGATAGGCCAATTTTTTTTGCATATAACGTTTATTTCAACTCAAAATTACACAAAAAAGGAGCTGCATCCTTCTTGCAGCAAACTCCTCAATTACTACTAGAGGGAGTATTCCCCCCTTCCCCGCGCTAAATTTTGTTAGCAACATCTACCCCCTCCGAGGGGGAAAATACCTTTTCTGTAATTAGCTTATTTAATCAGCGTTGCCAAGTTTGAATGGACAGAGACTGACATCAACTGACGCCATAAATGAGCCTGGACTTCATATTCTCATTACCGTCCTACAAACTTCCATTTTGAAGTGAGGTGTAATAACATATTTGATTTCTCTGCTAAAAATACAGAAGCAACAAAATGATTATCAGCTGGCTTGCATCTCACGATGGCCCCTAGACTAAAAAGTTTCACAATGGCTTGATATACTAAAGCAGCTTCACTGGCCGAAAAGTTACATTTTTGTGGACTATTCGAAGGAGATGGCTTTTCATACAAAAGAGTTTTGTACCTACAGATCCAAGATAAAACTGTTGGACTATGGGTCACGATTTTCCATGAATCTTTAAAATATTGTAAGCGACCTACAACAACTTTAATATTACTCACCTCTAACGTTTTTTGTGAATTGAAAATCTCCCCATGTGAGAAGGTCGCCCTTTATGTGACTTTATCTCTCTCCTTTGATGAGCTGGGCCTCTCCTGTTTAACTGCCCACTCATTGCAGTATGTGGCTTGACCGCCTCTCCTCCCTTTTTTCTAAACATTTCGAGGGATGGTTTATATATTGAGTGCGATTTTAGTTAAGAGAAATAATCAAGAAACCGAGTTCGTATGTTAGCTTTCATTTACTCCATTTATCATTAGTTTTATAAATTTTTAAAAATATGTTATATTTTTTGGTGTTTTCCCTAAAAATGATGAAGCTCGAATAATATTTTAGGTTTAAAGGGAGTAACCTGTTTATTCGATTTTATATATGATGTACATTTTTAATTAGTGTTATTTATTTTATTTAGGGTGTTCCAAAAACATACCGAGTGATAGAATACATCAAAACAAACTTTTTTTGTTTTATAAACCTTGTCAGCAATTGAGCCGTTTGAACAGAATAATGAAGACACGATTTTGGCCAGTTTTGTTTATTTCAGTGATAAATATTTAGTATCAATTTAAAAAATGATAAGGAATAAATTAAATAAACTAATAGTTGTTAAAATGTTGAACATTTTCTTAAATGCAAAGTTTTCACGGTCGATTCATTGACTCGTGGACACTGTGAAATATTCTTTAAATAGCTTCTACATGTGTAAAACTAGCAATTAGTTTTGCTAAAAGATCATCTTCATTACGAATAGGCGTTTCCTAAATAACAATTTCAAATAATTTCAAAGATAAAATTTGGGGTGGTTAAGATTTGAAGAATTCGCTCGACAGGCCACGGGCTCTCCTCTTCCAATCGCTGGTCCAAATACGTTAAAACCGAAATGTGGAGGTGTCCCCTCATGTTAATACCACATGATATGTCTAATATTTAATAAGAGATTTTCTCACAATACAGTCAAAAGATTTTGCAAAATATGAAGATAAATGAAGAGTAGATTTGAATAAGGGGCTATGTGCCAGGAAGAAAAATTTTCAGGGGACTCGGAAAACCGATTAATTTAACCATTTATAAATGAAAATATTTGTAATTTGTCAACAGTGTTTATTGGCAAACATGAAACATATACATGGAAAGAAATATACAAAACAATAAAAATATTTTCTAATACAAGCAAATGAAAATGGAAAAAATAGAAAAGGGCTAAGTACCACAAGCATTTTTATGGCAGGTAAGTGCCAGCAACTATGATGTAAGTTTTTCGAAGAACTCCCAGTGCTCTGGTAAATGAAGATAAGGAATCATAGCACGTGAATTTTGCTTTTTAGTTGCATTAAGTTCTTGGGTCGATTTCTGCCTAACTATCTGTACGTTTTTTAATTGGTCCTCAGATATATTTTTCTTGAGAACTCTTAACTTTTGCCAACTTTCGATATCACTGTGAGATTTTTTAAAAAATATGTATCCTTGGTTATCTTTTGTAACTCGTATCTGTGACAGCGTCGATATTGAAAGCTTAGTAGTAGATATTAAGTAATCTGCAGCTTGTTGTAAATTTAAAAATCTGATGTGTCCAACACATGACTTTCCTATCCAGTTATTATAGGCATTTTCCGGTTATTTTGTACAACCTATTGCTGCATCTCTATAAATGTTTAGAGGATAAACTAAATATATACATTTTACACATACCTCGAAACATTTTTCTATAGATATTCATTGAAAACGAAAATACAGAAAAATTTAAATTTAGCACTTTTCCATTACGGTCCATTTTAGAAAAATCATGTATAAACAAAAATTATAGAAATCGATATCGCAAACAACTTTTAGTTCAACAATTTTCATAAAAATCAGAATTTTGCACATTTTGTCAAATTTCTCGAATACGGACCATTTTAGGAAAATTTTGCATAAAACAAAAATTATAGATAATAATAATAGAAGTAACTTTTATTTGAACAATTTTCTTCTCCAAACATAAATAACAGATATATTCCATAAAATATAGAAACGGCTTCCCATAAAGTACCCCCCCAGATGTTCCGACTTTGTCCAAAATCTAATCATTTTACGTCAGGCCGAAATAAACCTTAAGTTAAAAATTTAATGTTTTTTCCTTTATCCGTTTTTGAGTTTTCTTCAAATTTCGAAATTTACACATTTTCTCAAATATCTCGAATACGGTTTATTTTAGAGAAATTATGTATAGGACAAAAATTATAGAGAATTATATTATAAACAACTTTTATTTGAACAATTTTTATAAAAAATTGTTTTTTACATTTTGTCAAATTTCTCGAACACGGACCATTTTAGGAAAATTTTGCATTAAACAAACATTATAGATAATTATATTAGAAGTAACTTTTATTTGAAGAATTTTCTTCTCCAAACGTAAATAACAGATATATTCCATAAAATATAAAAATGACCACCTATAAAGTACCCCCCCAGATGTTCCGACACTGCCCAAAATCTAATCAGCTCATTGGACGCTGAAACAAAGCTTAAGTTTAAAATTAGGTGTTTTTCTGTGTATCGGTTCATGAGTTATGCGTTATACAGACACACACACACAGACACACACACAGACACACACACAGACATCATCGCGAAAATAGTCAAAACGGATTCAGGGGACCTCAAAACGTAAAAATCCGTCGAAAACTCGAGGTCGAAAAAAATCATGATTCCTATACTTTCCTTATATCTGTATACAGATAGGAAAGTAAAAAGTGTCCGGGTTCCATATTCATAACTTTATATGGGTGTATGCGTGTATGGATCTGGTCTCTCTGATGAGCTGTTGTATGTCCTCAGACACGAAGCATTTTTTAAGTCTTCTCGTCCTTTCAATCTGTGCGAAATGACGATCATTTGGTAAGTAGCTGTGACTGCTAACGAGGAATTTCAAAGTAATTTTGGTGAATAGACCGATAGATGTCAAAAACAGGATCAAAATATTGCCACTCGATTCTTATTTTGCCCTGTGCAGTTGTCACACCATATGTTCAGTTTCTCCTTTTCTGTAACATTTGAATTTAAAACCTTTAGTAAGCAGGACATGATTTCATTACAACCTCTGGACGCTTCGGTTTCAATCCAAATACACATAAATGCTTCATTTGTATCAGCAATATGCACACTAAAGTTGTAAATAGACAGTTGCCTCATATAATACATATCAGAGTGAGTTAACGTTGGAACGAATAATACTTTTTCTAGATCTATTGTTATTGTGCAAATATCACTTCCGGGTTACTGGGAAAAAGCACAGTCTTCTTTGAGATTGGTTTGGGCTTTTTCTACCTTACGATGGTGCAACTATAAGTCTATCCTCACAGTAGGCGATACATGTTTGTCCATTTTTATCACACTTGCATGTCTGTCGCAGGTCTTAGAAGTATCTGTTCTGGATCTACGAAAACTCAAATTTGGGAATTCATTCTTGAAAACTCTGCAGTAATATTTATATAGCACTTGATTGTTAGGGTACTTTTTTTGAAAGCTTTTGCAAGACGATGTACATTAAGGTCCGGGCTAAGGTACAATTTTAAGTTTTTTCGCGAGAGTAATGGCTCTCGTCTTTTGGTATTGAATTTATGTGACTTATATTATGGTTGCGATCTTCTTTGGTATAAACTTTTCTATGATGGCCATGAGTTCCGCGTTTATCTGTGTAAGCTATATCACCACTTTTGTTCTTTGTTACTAGAGCCTTCATCTATTTTTTTCCCAGTGACAATACATTCATAAAGGTTTTCTTACAAACTTTCACAATACTTCCTGATCCATCCGGCAAAGCATAATATAACGTACTTTGCCTTTTGCTCTCCCTTGTGTCAGTATATTTACCATTACGTCTTTTTTTAACTTCTCCCAAATGAATATGAGACATACAAAATGGTCCTTGTGCGTTTAGATCCAAAGAGTAGAAATTATTGAAAAGTTTTTTCTTTTCTTCACCCTTAATTTTTTTGCAACCATCATTATAACATTTGCACACCATCTAGGATCAAAAATGTTAAATCAGTAAAACACTTTCTAGGCCAAAAATTAAACATACCCCAAGTTCCGGTTGCTTTCTTGCTGGAACCCTTTTTCCTTTACTAGACACATATTCTTTACCAGACACTTTAAGTTTTTGTTGTACCTTAAAGTTAATTCAAGTTCCATATTTTTGTTTCTTCGTAATAGTATCGTTTTCTATATGCATTCTATTGTTCATATCACGCACAAACACACACAATACTCTCGAGAGAAGAAATACTGCGAAATGGATGATGCAAGAAAAAACGTTGCATTTATTTACCAAACAAAATAATACTGATGGCACTTGGCCCCTTTAATAGGAAAAGACGCTTGCAATTTACGCAGGTACGCCATTTGTGTAGCTGATTACGGGTACAAAATGTTCGTTTAGGACTTGGCCCCTTCTCGGGGATATGAAATATGGTACTTATATTCTTTTTATTGAAAAATAATAAATTTCTTGTTTTGGTACTTAGCCCCTTATTCAAGTCTGCTCTTTAAATGTCTGCTTTCAAACGAGAAACAATATAAATGTTTACGAAAAATTGTTGCTGGTTTCTTATAAAGACCACACCGTGATGATTTTCATCATGACAAATGTGACAGTTTCTACTATTTAAACAAACCATGGCGCTTGAAACATGTCTTATCAGTAAACAATACTTTTATTTCAAAGTGAGTGTCTATTAGGTTATGATCCAAAAACCATTGACAAAGAGCTAATTAATGTTGATAAAGCTTGTACGCATGGTAGGGGTCGAGGAGTTGTTCATGTAAGATACGCTGTATCGTCGACTTGGAGGATCCCGTATGATGTGTAATAGCACGATTATTTCTGGATGAATTTTTATCCCAACGGTATAAAACTCCTTCAAATTAAATCGTACGAGCTATTGTTGTATAACCACCATCGGAACGTTTTAGGTTATTTCTTCCTCTAAAGGTGGGTTTACATTACTCGCGAACAGTGCGAAAGAACACAACAAGCGCAACAAACGGAGCAAACAGCACGAATGAAACAAAAATCATATTCGTCGTGTTTGGGCTGTTTGCAGCGATCCTCGTGCTTGCAATCACCCAAAACACCTGTTTTGACTGTTTGGTCGGGTAGCGGTACATCAAAGGTATGCATAGTAAGCGCGCGAGCACAGTTGACGGTGGTTTGTTGATTTTTTGTTTTTACTGTTCGCATTTATTTAAGTTTCAAGTGCAGTCAAGTACGAGCGTACGAGCAAGGCGCAGTTCAATATGGAGTGGACTGAAGAAAACATTTTGAAACTAATTGGCCTTTACGAAACTTATCCTGTTTAGTGGGATCCACAGCATAAATTTTATAAGCTAAATAATAAAAATATTGGTGGTATTCTTTCTTTGGGTATGTGGGCCAACTAAATTAATTACTGTTTCAAATTGGTACTGCTCGTGCGATAAAATTTTTTGAAAAACATCCTATCTGCAAATCATGGAGAAGATTACTTCCACTCTATTTGGATCTACTTTTAAAAATATTTTTTCCTGTTCTCTCCGTTTGATAATAATAATTAACGTACTGGCAGCCGCCGTTAATAATAATTGATCATCGATGTCGAAACCGCAAGAGCGCAAACACAAAACTACAATGTGGATACTCTGGTTCGCGGATAAAACGATCTTGACAAACAGAAAAAACACAAAAAGCAACGTTCTGGAAACAGCATAAGCGCGATCATGAGCACGAGCGAGTTATGATCGATGACCCCATCTACCTTTTACGGGAAAACGGTATCGGGTTGCCGGCAGAGTTACTGAACCTATGTGAAGTGTGTGTGAATTGCTGACTCTAATTTTTTCTCATAGTAACATTTTAATAAAATAAAGTCAGTCTGATATAATAGCTTGTAACGATAACATTATCATTAAATATTAAATATAATTTATTTTGGGTTTTTATTCAAGCAATAGTAATAAAAATTATTTTTGAAAACATTCCTCTCAACGAGAGACTTATAAGTAGCGTAATCACGAACATTAGCAATGTGGACCCACCTTAAAGCATCGATAAATGGAAGCATAGGTTGTATGGTAAGGTTGCAGGAGCTTAGGATAAAACCGTACAGCTTATCTTTCATTACCATTTGCCACACCATAAGCAAGGTGCATTTAGGTATGCTCTTGAAATAAGAAATTATCGTCAATTTTTAACACAAATTCTGTATTAACTGATAATACTACGGGTCTCATAATTGTCAGCGTTAAAATGTTTATTGTGACAAAGAAATGTGTTCTCTCCCCACCAAACAAAACACAGCTGTAACCAAAAATGTCGAACGAAAGCCAGCGGTAAATAAAGAATTAATTTAGTTATTTGGAATTATTTAAAACATGTTATCGCTTTACAGTCCAAAGGGCTTATTTGCGGACATGTATATAAAATAAAAAAAAATATTTTAAAGTTCTGTATCACCCCTGAAATGTTTTTAGGACATTCTGTATACACATTCTCACATCAATATTGTACTTCTAATTAGACATAACAATATTATCTGAAAAAATCTACTTTAAAATTATTAATAAATTCACAAACATAAAAAGTATTTTTGATTCCCTCTATTGGCGCTCGTGACACTGTGTTTGCAATTCGTACGCATATCACCATACTTTAATCTCACGTATGGGATCCATTTCGTTTTCATTGCATAATTTAGGAGAACTTTGGTGTGAAATTAAGGGGTCGCTGTCTTCTCTCACATGAATTCAAAATAACTCATTGTGCCAAGGTGAGTAATAAAGGAGTGTGCTGAGTAAGCTCGGATTAGTCCGGCAGCCCAGATTGAAGGGCTTCCTGGAATAGATAATGGTTGATGTTTTCAATTCAAAAGCTTTTCGTAAATGGAAAGACAAATATGTTCCTGAGAATCGATATACTAGTTTTTATGTTCTTGATATTAGAAAAAAAGTATCTATAATACTTGTGTTATTGTAGTATATAACTTTCTTATTAAAACTTGTAATAATTTAGTAAAATTCTGTTGTTTAAATATTAAACATTTTATTTTTAAAATTCCGTTGTCAAAGCATTAGATACTCCTTAAATTCATTTAGTTATTTGGTATTCCAAACAAATGGCTGTTGGACAGATTTGCCATATACCTATTGGTATATAGACTGATCATATATTTTTCAAAATACTTAACATAAGCTCATGCCCTGAATTCAGGTAATTATTTGTTTACTATATTTAATGGTTGAACTCTTGTTTTAAAACTCACTTTGATCAATCTACGTAACTACACTTCCCCAATAAATTAACGCACCATCGAAAAATAACAAAAAGTTTAAAGTAAATATTTGTCAAAACCACTGTTTTGGACGATTTTTTTTAAATGACAGGTTGCCTCTTCCACAACGTCGGTTTGCTAACTGTGTTTGCATAAAATCCTTTTTTTTATTAATACAGGGTGTAGCAATTATAGCGTGATTTTTTCATAAAAGTTGTAACACCCTCTATAGCGCAATCGTTACATTACCAAGTTCGCATTGATATCACAATTTAGCCTTATCTTCTCTTAACAATTTCATTTTTTATTTACTCCATTATGTTTCCTATTACACGAGAAACTCAATTTTATAACTTAACATGACTTTATTTATTTGAATTAGCATTATAAGCACTAAAGTAAGTAGCACGCTATGGAAAAACCAGTAATTGTCAAATACAGATGCGTATAGACCTTTTCATCACAATTTTTTTTTGTGCGCATGCGTCAATTTCAGCCATCTTTTTCGTACTGTTTTTGTAAACAAGTATGTTAAAATGCTTACGTAAAAAAAATTATAATTGATAAATATTAATTTAAGTCTATATTCATTTAAAAAAAGGAAGAAAAAAGTAAAGTAATAATAAGTTTAGTGTCTTAATTGAAAAATACATTTTCACAATCAATTATAATTATGTTATCTGTACGGAAAG
The DNA here is from genome assembly GCA_927349885.1 of Psylliodes chrysocephalus. NCBI lineage: Eukaryota > Metazoa > Arthropoda > Insecta > Coleoptera > Chrysomelidae > Psylliodes > Psylliodes chrysocephalus. Next base: position 54,609,849 of record OV651817.1, read on the forward strand.
GAATAACAAAACAGTGTTGTTATGTAAAAGTGACACCCGGTATAAATCATACAAAGGCAATAGATATTATTTTATAAATTTTCCAACGCCTTAACTGCAATATCGTAAACAATTATCAGGCAAAATCCATATTAAAAGATATTCAAAATGTGCATTAAGTGTGAAAAAATATGGTCGAAGTGACAACGGTTTTCGATGGATTAATGATGTTACTAAATATACTTATATTTCACTGCATTTTCATGGAGAAAGTGGTCCAACAGAAGAAAATTCGCATGTGGTATTGAACAATATTTTTTTAATATTAAATACTACTTCGGTATACACATTAAATGATTAAAAATGTCATGTTGATCCTCAAAATAATAAATAATTTATTTTATTAATTATACTCGTGATTAACTTTCATGCTAATTAAAGTGTTTTTGCAAGTAGTAATAGTTGGTTGGCATAATTAATTAGAATAAAGTTATAATTATTATTTGTTTTCATTAATTTTTTACAGAGTTAAAAAGTATTGATACACCTAACCTCTCAATTAGTCCACTTTGTTCCTTTGTAACAAACATCCAAGACACTTCAACCTCCCTTTCAACTGCTCACAACTATGCGCTTCCACAGAGTTATAAAAAAGTTATTCACTATCAACTATTTTTTCTAATGATTAATTTTTCTGTAGAGATAACATTGCGCTTGCGCTCATCACATGATGAAAAGGTCTATTGTCAGTATTTAGTCCATTCGCCATTTTTTGCAAAAAAAAATTATTAAACAATATGCCACGAAATCTTACTCGCGAAGTATGTGCTTTAATATTGTTTGAAGAGGTTTGGAGTTACTGAAGAATTAGTGAACAATTAGATGTAACCCACACAACCATTTCACGAGTTATACAAAGATATAGAGAGACTGGAAATCATGGCCGTAGGCTGGGACAAGGAAGAAACCGAGTAACTACTTCGATTCAGGATCGATTTTTAATACTGTCAGCATTAAGACAACGTTTTGTAATAGCTCGGACCCTTCAAACCCAGCTTTGGGATACTAATGATTTAGAAGTTTGTACAGAAACTGTTCGTCAGCGACTAAGGGAACATAATTTGAGGCCTAGAATAGCTGCTCGAGGTCCAGTTCTAACTAGAGTTCATCGCAGAGCAAGGCTAAATTTTGTCAGAGAGCATCGTAACTGGTTAGAGGCTGAATGGCAACAGGTATTATTTACTGATAAGTCTCAATTTTGTCTGTATAACAATGACAGGCGTATGTGCGTATACCGACGCCCTAATGAACGGTATGCTCAGTGTAATTTCTCACATACAACATTATTTGGAGAAGGATCTCTGATGGTCTGGGGAGTCATTTCTTTGACTGGTCACACAGAACTTGTAATCTTAAATGGAAGCCTTACAGCTGACAGGTACATATATTTTAGACGAACATACAGTTCCATTTGCACCATATATAAGATAAGGATTTTTGTTGATGCAAGATAATGCCAGGCCTCATGTTGCTCGAGTTGTGAGAAATTATCTAGAGGAAGTCGGTATCGCTACCATGGCATGGCTAGCTCGGAGCTCGGATGTAAATCCGATAGAAAATCTCAGGGCTACTCTTGGGAGGAAATTACAAGAGGAACCTAATCTGAACTCTCTGGAAGATATACGGTAGACTGATTCAAATATGGGAAGAATTGGACCAAAATGACATAAGGTCTCTTATTTTAAGTATGGGCCACCGTTGTCAAGAAGTTATTCGTGCCAGAGGCGGAAATACTCGCTACTGACACTTATTTCGTTACATTTTGTTTCGTGTTTTCATTGTTAAATTTTGATATTAATTTTTAATAAAATCATGTTATGTTATAAAATAGTGTTTCTCGAATAATGACAAAGATAATGGAGTAAATAAGAAAATAAATTGTTAAGAAAGGATAAGGCTACATTGTGAGATCAATTCTAACTTGGTAATGTAACTGTGCACTCTACAGGGTGTTACAACTTTTATGAAAAAATCACGTTATAATTGATACACCCTGTATTAATAAAAAAAAAGGTTTTATACAAACACAGTTAGCACACCAACGTTGTGAAAGAGACAATCTTTCATTTAAAAAAAAATCGTCCAAATCAGACAAGTGGTTTTGACAAATATTTACTTCAAACTTTTTGTTATTACTTTCCTATCTGTATACAGATATAAGGAAAGTATAGGAATCATGATTTTTTTCGACCTCGAGTTTTCGACGGATTTTTACGTTTTGAGGTCCCCTGAATCCGTTTTGACTATTTTCGCGATGATGTCTGTGTGTGTGTGTGTGTCTGTGTGTGTGTCTGTGTGTGTGTCTGTGTGTGTGTGTGTGTGTGTGTGTGTGTGTGTGTGTGTGTGTGTGTGTGTGTGTGTGTGTGTGTGTGTGTGTGTGTGTGTGTGTGTGTGTGTGTGTGTGTGTGTGTGTGTGTGTGTGTGTGTGTGTGTGTGTGTGTGTGTGTGTGTGTGTGTGTCTGTATAACGCATAACTCATGAACCGATACACAGAAAAACACCAAATTTTAAACTTAAGCTTTGTTTAAGCGTCTAATGAGCTGATTAGATTTTGGGCAGAGTCGGAACATTTGGGGGGGTACTTTATAGGTGGTCATTTTTATATTTTATGGAATATATCTGTTATTTACGTTTGGAGAAGAAAATTCTTTAAATAAAAGTTACTTCTAATATTATTATCTATAATTTTTGTTCTATACAAAATTTTCCTAAAATGGTCCGTATTCGAGAAATTTGACAAAATGTAAAAAAAATATTTTTTTATAAAAATTGTTCAAATAAAAGTTGTTTGTAATATAATTCTCTATAATTTTTATTCTCTACATAATTTCTCTGAAATGGACCGTATTCGAGATATTTGAGAAAATGTGTAAATTTCGAATTTTGAAGAAAACTCAAAAACGGATGAAGAAAAAAACATTAAATTTTAAACTTAAGGTTTATTTCGGCCTGACGTGAAATGATTAGATTTTGGACAAAGTCGGAACATCTGGGGGGGTACTTTATGGGAGGCCGTTTTTATATTTTATGGAATATATCTGTTATTTATGTTTGGAGAGGAAAATTGTTCAAATAAAAGTTACTTCTAATATTATTATCTGTAATTTTTGTGTTATGTAAAAATTTCCTGAAATGGTCCGTATTCGAGAAATTTGACAAAATGTGCAAAATTCTGATTTTTATTATGAAAGCTTTTGAAATAAAAGTTGTTTGCGGTATCGATCTCTATACTTTTTGTTTATACATGATTTTTCTAAAATGGACCGTAAAGAAAAAATTGTAGGAAATTAAAATTTTTCAGTATTTTCGTTTTCCATGAATATCTATAGAAAAATGTTTCGAGGTAGATGTATGTGGACAATGTATATATTTAGTTTATCCTCTAAACATTTATATAACTAGATAGGAAAGTCATGTGTTGGACACATCAGATTTTTTTTTTGATGGTGCGCTAATTTATTGGGAAAGTGTATATCTATATGCAAGTGGCGTGCATACAATAGAAGCACAAAAGCATTGCCTACCCTAGAAAAATTACCAATACAATATACATATTTTTTTAATTAACGATACAAAATAATGAATTACTATCTGTCTTAGTCCTGTCACAACTCGTAATATAATATAATAAATTAAAATATTATATTCCTCTCGCCCCTGCTGCAAGAGGTATGCTCTGCTCTCCGCTCTACTCTGAATAAGCATCCCATTTAACAGGAAAGACAGGCAATTTCAACTGATCAATACTAATTCAAATAGACTACATAAGCGCAGTGCTTATGGTGTCAAACAGTGTTGATCTGACCCGTCCGACAACGAAGACACTTATTCACATATAAATATAGGGTTTGTTCCGGTTTCTTTAGAATTTGATGCAGACTTTCCGAGATCCAGTGGAACAGCTCAATCGCGAATAATTCATCTCGTACAACTTTTAAACTATTCACTGGTCAACTACCTAGTCAGGTGATAGTTCTGAGCGTGATAGTTCCCGAATCGAACAAGTAGGATCAATATTATCAATTACCGTGATTTTAATTTGGATCGAGTATCGGTTGATTTTTACCATTTTTGGAAGTGATTTTAAGACAGTTGATAATTATAATCTGTTAAAATAAAGTACAATGAGTGTGTCGGTACCTTGTATGTGTGTGTCAGTGACACTAAAAACTGTATTGTGAAGTTAAAATCAACTGCGTTTCACATGTTAACATTTGACGAAAAGCAGAGGGTGGTCGAAATAGGTAGGCCTACTCCACCTTTAAAATTAATCCAGCAATCAAAGAAAACGACACGGTATTTTAATAATAAGTTTTATGATAATTATAAGTGGCTCTGTGGTTGTATAAATGACAACAAACTGTACTGTTGGTCATGTTTATTATTCTCTAAAGACAAAAATGTTTGGAACGTGACAGGTTATAAATAATTTTTCTAACGCGTCAAAGAAACATGATCAATCAACAAATCATTTAAATTCTGCTCTTGCTTTACACAGTTTTGGAAAAACACGTATAGAAAGTAGTCTTTTACGACAATTTCTAGATGAAATCGAAAGACATAATGCCAAAGTAGATAGGAATCGAAATGTTATGCGTAGGCTTATTGATATTACATGTTACTTGGCGAAACAAGAGCTGCCTTTTCGTGGAAATATTGAATCGGCAGAATCTGCAAATCGTGTCAACTTTATGGAGTGCATTAAATTACTTGCAAATTATGACGGCATATTGAGCGATCATTTACAACAATCCGCTTACCATGACCAAAACAAAACCAGAGCCGGGTTCAGTGGATTATCTAACCGAATACAAAATTATTTAATTAATAGTATAGCAGCTGTAATTAAAAATAGAATTCATTTAGAAATAGAGCAAACAGAGTGTGTTGTCGTTATGATCGATGAAACCCCAGATGTTAGCGGAAAAGAACAACTTTGCATAATTTAAAGATATTTTGACCAATCTCATGAAGTTGTTGACCGTTTCGTCGGGTTTGTTGATGTAAGCTCCAATCGTACTGCTGAAGTGTTAACGAAAATGATTATTTACTTTTAAAATGACTACAAATGTTGTACAAAATTAATTGCGCAAACTTTTGACGGAGCCGCTGTTCTTTCGTCAGAGGAAAATGGTGTTCAAAAAAAAGTTCGTGAAACGTGTCCAGATGCTTTGTATGTTTGGTGTAATACCCATATTTTAAATTAAGTCCTCTCAAAGTCTTGCCAGAGAATTTCTGAAAATAAACATTTTTTTTTTAGACCGTTAAAAACTTAGCAACATTTTTCCATACGAGTACTAAGAGATCGGATTTGTATAACAAATTCTGTTAAAAAAAATTACCTTGTGTTGTGGTAACTCGATGGGTTTATAATTCAAGGACAATAAATGTTATTTTTAGTAAACACAAGAACTTGCTTAATATTTTGAATAATATTTGCGAAAATGAAGCAAATTGGGACGGAGATACACTTTCAGCGGCTGAAATGTACGAATTTACTTTGAACGACTTCGAGTTTAATTATTTTTTAGAAATGCAATGCAATATTTATACAAACTGATATTCTTTTTAATATAATAGAGTCGAAAATCGTAGATATTGGCTATTATTTAAAAAAAGTAGAAGGATTTAAAAACTTTATTGATAATTTTTACAACGAATTTGAAAACATTTGTGAAAGAACTGTAACTTTTTGTGGCGAGCCAAAAAAAAAGCAGAATAATAATGATGTAAAAGTACATTATAAGCGAATATTTCGAGAAATATTGGACAATATTAAAATGGAAATTTCTGATCGATATAGCGAAATTAACCAGCTGCGTTTTTTTAGCCTTCTGGACCTAGACTCTTTTTCGGAATTCAAAGCTAATTTTCCTGACGACATATTTTCGGATCTAAAGACAAAATATAACGAACGATTCCACTATGATAGATTAAAAAATGAGTTGATTTGTTTATATTCTTCATCAGAATTTGCCGGTCTCAATGCCTATGAAATTATTAAATTTTGCGAAAAGAATAGAATGTGCCACGTGTTTCCTCAACTTGTTGCGTTAGCCAAGCTAGTTGTGTTGATACTAGCTAGTAGCGCTTCAGCAGAACGATCTTTTTCCGGTTTAAAACGAATTCATACCTACTTACGAAACACACAGGAAGAAGAAAGATAGAGTAACTTGGCAATTATTTTAATTGAAAAGAAACTTATGCAAGACCTGAAACGAAATACGAAATTTTTATGATGAGTTTTTTAATAAAACACCGCCGTATTGACCTGATTTATAAAAAATAATATATAATTTAGAGTTTTTTTGTGCGTTCGTTACTCGGTTTGTTATTCAAGAACTCATTGTTATAAAAATACTTAGTTTTATGTCATAAAATGCAACGTCTAAATCAAATATTGACTATTATATTGACAGTACTGAACGAGAACATATTTTGGTGGATTATGGTAATTTTTATACATTTGTAAATGTTTGCCTACCCTACTGTAACAACTATTGCACGCCACTGCTATATGCCCTTCGGCAGCTATTTTTACCGGTCGTTAGAGTGTCTATAGTGTCTAATGTTATTAATTTGGTTATGTTGTTATGTTTAAAATTGACTTTTATATTTCTTATCAAAAAACTACCTGGTTAAAACTTAAATACTGTTGCATATAATGATGTTTTACCCAATATAGTAATAGAACAAAACACATTGGCAAAAAGTATTTTTTTGTAAAAGATTTGCAAGATACAAATATTTTGCAATATATGTACGAGTAGATACTGTTGTACTGACCTTATGGAGGCAAACTTATAAACGAAACACATTGCTGCAGTACGGTTTGAAAAATAAAGGACTTTAATTGGATTGGTTAATCATCACTGAGGTACAGTGTTGAATACTGTAGCCTGTATTTTCTGGAAGAGAAAATATAGTTTTCAGCTTCGGCTGCTGTTCGTCTGGTGGCACTATGGGTTACGGGCTTTTTGACTAAAGAATTTAAGATGATAAAATTTATTATTTAAATCCTTTTTTTGTAATGGGCGCCACTCCAAGTTTCTAAGAAAGCTGTTTGTCATAGGAAAATTTGAAGTAACCTAAATAAAAGAGTTTTAAAAAATTTGCATTCTAGTACCTTATAAATAAAACACATTAATTTTTAAAAATGTATGTTTATTATGAAAAATGTAAAAAAAATTAACAAATATGGAATAGTTAATATTTACATATTTTACATGTCCAAGGTTTATACCCAAATAAAAATTAAAAAAAATTAATATAAATAGGGAATGTAGGGTTGATTTTCTTATAATACTAATAAAATGTGACAATTGATTTATTAAAACCCACTAATGAGCATAACAAAAACTTAAAATTAACTAAATCATGTGGACAAGGTCAAACAAAAAAACACTTACCGTTTGAACCATACCATTAAGATATAATATACTTCATAGACCTCCAGTCACTTTACTTTAGGTGTACACTATATGTTAAAGTTACATAAGCACCTAATATTGAGAAAGGTTATGTCAAGTTTAAAGATACATAAATTTACTTAAAATTTAAAAAAAAAATACCAACTGTTTAGTTCCCAGGATATGAAACGGAACTAAACATGACTACTTCTGGATAGACATTGAAATCTAGACTGGACTCCACAGTAACAAGAAACATGTGGATTGAAAAACAAACGGCTAGGTCATGTCCTTAACCATAATTTGCAGGTCCTCAATCCTAGAATTTTCTAGCCTCATACTAGGAACTCTTCTTCTCATCGGAATCTCTAACTGTATCCTAGGACCCTATCACGAAAATAAACAAATATCTCAATCATGACCTTACAAAAACATATTTTTTGTAAACAAAAAAATTCAACTCACCTTTAAAAAAAAGGGTGGAAGTTTAGAAATCACTACGACTGCAACCCTACTGCTTTTATATGGCCTACCGCTACTTCAACAGTTCGTAATGGAAATGAGATAGGACCCTATTAAAATAACTGCGTTTAAACCTAGTCACATGGAAATGCAGCATTTAAAAAAAGAAGTCAAGAAAAACTCACCTAACTGAAGGTTTTTTCGGTTATGAAAATACTCTTCTTAAACCACAGTCTCAACTCGTTCACAGGCAAACGATCCCCCCAAACAGGGTAAAGGCCTTACTCAAGACGAACACTGGCCGAAAATGGAAGGCCGACGTTCTTAACTTAAGACAAACACTGCAGAAATCGAAGACCCTCTTCTTACTAATAGACTATTTCTAATCTCAAATCACCAAAAGAAAAACTTAACGGAAATGACATATTATTTGACTTATCATGACATAATTGATTTATCAATACAGAAAGGCAACTTCTCAAACATTCTGAGCTTTAACCAAACATTGTGAACAATCACATGTTTAGAATTAGAAACACGCTCATTATCTAAGGAAACACGTCGCTAAAAATTGTACGGTCGCTTTACGAAGGTGGTATCGATTCTCTAAGCCTTCAGCCAACTCATAGAACCACACTTTGACCACATAACTAGTTTTAGTTCGGTAACATTGACAGAGAATTCTGACAAACTAAATATCAAAGACCAAAATTATATACAAACGAACATTACCACACTTTGACCACGGAACTAGTTTTAGTTTGGTGATATTAGCAGAAAATGTTAACCTATTAAAATACCCATACGATATTTAAACAAACCTTGTAACATGATACTAGTTATTTTATCTATTTTTTATAGTGTTTTAAGCTCTTATGATTTTGGGGAGTGGGTAAGCATATCCCCGGGAGTCTCGACGAGCCGAGTTTAAAAATGTAACTTTTATAAAACTGTACTATGTCAACATAGTTCAGTACCTCCGAGATACTGAATTAAATGACAAACAAATTACTCACTCTCTGATCTGTTCGTATAAAAGAATAATTCCGTAACGAAAATTCGAAAGGCCAAAATTAATACGCTGATCTTTTATCATTATTTTATTGATCGTTATTAGCAGTTTATTATGTACGGGCACATTTATATCACGTCAAATTCTTAATTAAAATAATAGTAATATTCATCCACTCAAAAAAATATACAAATTTAACTGAAACCTAAATGAAGAAAATTACTTAAAACAATATCCACATAAACAGGTTAAAAAAGTTCAGTGGATACCATACTATATTACTATAAAATTTTTCATTATATTAATTTTAAAATTTATCGATTTCAATAATTCATAATTTTATTATTTATTTGGGTATCTTTTTAATTTTATACGCTAGCACCAACAAAAACCACGGAGAAACGTTGCACGATATTTCTCTGTCAGTTGTCACATTTAGGTAACATGAAATGCGCATGATCGGTGCAGCCAAAATCTTACTGTCGTGAGACACTCGTCTATTTTGTAGAAACTGAAACAAAACAAAATATAAACTTAACCTCAAAAATAATAGTAAATGTTTTACCTGGAGCTTGGGGAGGTGTTTCGTTAACAATCATTAAATTGACACATACACACACTTCTGATTTATTAAATTCGCAGTTTTATTTAAACACGGTTTTTAAATAAACACAATTAAAATTGACTTATGGTGGATTTTAGAGTTAGACAGCTTGATTGGAAATATTGAGATAAAATAATGTAGAGAGGAAATAAACATTATTTTGCGATATGACAAGTTTGAGTCGTATTTTGATTAATTTGACATTAATAATTTAATATTTGAAGATTGACTAAATGAAAATGTTTTTGTATCATTAAAGTCCTGCTATTTAAAAAAATAATGGTATTTATTGTCACTAAAATTGACTAACTCCACGTGCTCGAGTTTGACATATGACGCTATATGGACACTTTTAGTATCGTCATAGAGCATCTCCTCTTTATTTTATATTAATGATTGGAAAGTTCGTATGCCCCACCCTTCTTTGTGACGTCACTGTGTGTGTTGTACAAACTAGACTAATTTAAGGGATTTTATGATTGTTTCACTACGTTTCAGGGATCTGTTAACGTGCGACATCTCTTTTTAGCTAAAGACTTTCAAGAACGCTTCTTTCTCCTTCGGGCTTACTTATAAAAAAGCGCCACGAAACTTCGATTAGTCAAAGCGCAGTGGCGTACCCAAAAATAGATATTAACACGTATGGAAACACTAAAATTAATAAAATTCAATTAATAATATTATGTTATTTATTTTAAAATAATTTGTTTTTATGAAATGTAACTGGGTGTTCTCTGCCTGAGATGTTAAGTAACGTTAGAAGACAATTTTATATCAGATTAGGATGTTGCCAAGAGGTTCGTAGCGAGCATTTTGAAGATCTCCTACATTGAGATGTGCTTTTTTTGTTACATTATCAACAAATAAACAGTAGTATTTATTAGTTTTTGAGTGTATTCTAAAGAATTTCTGTAATCAAATAATTTTATTTTATTATTGTCAAGGTATATTACATATTCCATAAAATATGTCTAGAATTTTCTGAAGAATCCAAAAAATTAGAAATATACAGGGTCTTGTATTTGAAATATAAAAGTTGATATTGGCCATTGTTACATGTTAAAAAAAAATGCGCAACTAAAAATACCAGTCGACGTGTTCTAGCGTTTTTTCCAACACGTCCCCATTTATTATATTACTCAATTCATTCCATTTGGCTGTTCCACACTGTAGAATAAACTAATGAAACACAATATTTGCGGATTTTAATGAGGATATAGGTATAATAATGTAGTTTATGTTTTTTTTAGGTCTAAAATTGACATTGGGCTGGTAAGACTACTCGAAAGGGTATTTGGAAAAAATTAGTAAGTTGTTAAAAGGGATTGAAATACAAATGAAACAAATAAGTGTCTTAGTTAAAATATAAATAATCACAACAATATACATTGAACGACTTCATATTCCGTTGTTTGAGTGTGAGGTTAATTTTTAATCGACTTGCTCAAAACTTTTCCTTTTAAAATAAAATCAAAAGTTAAAGGTTGTAATTATGACGCTACAATCCCTTTGTTATTTCTAGGACTGCCTTATTAAGACAAAATAGTTGTTAAGACTATTTTGTCCCTGTCTGCAGGGGTTCTTATACGGGCTTCCAGACTACATAAGGGTGATTGCTGACTACCACTCAATCTGATAACATAATAATCACGTTAGGGTCTAAATTAGCATCGCCTCTTTAACTGAGATTGCAGCTTTAGTCTCATTCCTGACTTTTTCAATTAGACTTTCGGAGGACGGCTCTTCTTAGTGTTCGTCTTGGTTCATTAATTTTCTGTATGTGATCTGAATAACGTCTTTATGGCTGTTTCATCTTAACTTTAATGTCGTTTACATAAATTCTGATAACTGTGATCGTAAATGAGTGACGCGGAGCGTGAATTAAGAACTATTGAAGTGAAATTATACGTTGGAAATATATTTCTGTTTAAAGTAGCAATACTTTAAAGGTTGATAGAACCTTCGCATAAGGACATACATTCTAGAATTTTCAGTAGAAGTTAGTAGCAGTTATTAGTAAAATAAAGGCTTTAAAATAGAATGGGACCTACTAACAGATTTGCTTAAAATTAAATATTTTTATTACGGAAAATTGAATTTTGATTATTTAAATTAATATTTCGCTGCTACAGTATTAATCAAAATAATCAAATTTAAGGCAAATTACACTCTATACAGGGTGAGTCAAATAGTTAGTATTGTGTTTTTAATAAAATTTTACCTATTTTAAAACTATGTTTCCTCTTTAACTGCAGAAACTCCTTCAAAACAGGTCTGGAATAAAACTAGGCAAATGAAAGGAAACTTTTCATAGAATTTCAACTTTATCCCATGAAAATTATTTATTTCATGATAGCCAAGATATTGTCAATATTCTTGCTGAGAATTTTGAGGAAAAATTCAAAAATCCTAACCTAATAAATATTACCAATCCTGATAAAAACCCTGAAAACCCTTTTGTTCTCTCACAACCTGAAGATGCAGACTATATTAACTTTCCTTTTTCTCTAGTAGAACTCGAAATGGCTCTTGATTCATGTAAAAATTCAGCAGCAGGACCTGATGAGATACCTTTTATATTTATTAAGAAATTGTCCACAATTTGTCGGATAAAATTATTGGAATTTTATAATAAAATTTGGACAAGTCAAAAGTTTCCTAAGCTGTGGAGCCAGTCTCTTATACATCCAATAAAAAAGAACAATTTCTCTCCAATTTGCCCAAAATCATATAGGCCTATCTCCCTTACATGCACGATGTGTAAACTTATGGAGAAAATGGTTAATAAAAGACTTGCTTGGTATTTAGAAAAAAATAATATTCTTCCAAAAAATCAAACAGGTTTTAGAAGTCATCACAGTTTTCTACAAACAGAAATAGCCAGTGCTCTCAATAATAAACAGGAAGTGGTTGCTGGCATATTTGACATCGAAGGAGCCTATGATTCCGTTCAGCATTCTGTCATTATCCAAAAGCTCAGAAATTACTACCTTAGAGGTAACATTTTCTATTTTATTCAAAATTTTTTAAGTGGAAGATCCTTTAGAGTAATAGCTAATGGTAAAATGTCCTTAAGTCATCCTTAAAATATTGGTATTCCGCAAGGATCTGTATTAAGCCCAATTTTATTTATCTTAGCAGTTAGCGATATTAATTTGAGTATCGATCGTTCGGTAAAATCGATTATGTATGCTGATGATCTCGTCATGTTCTGTCATGAAAAAAACATTGTTACAACTTGCACATTATTGCAAACTGCAGTATATTGTCTGAGCGTCTGGGCTTCAAATATTGGTTATTCTTTTTCAGCTAATAAATCTAGAGTCATCAAATTTAGTAAACGACAAAAAGGTCAAAATATAAATATATTTTATAAGGGCCTTCCTGTGACTATGGTGAACAATTGCAAAATTTTAGGAATAATTTTTAACAGCAAATTGTCCTGGCAGTTACATATCGAAGAAATCAAGAACGATTGCCTGAAGAGAATTAATTTATTGAAAGTATTAGCTCACCATCATTGGGTTGCTGATGAAAGTGTTACTATTAGGACCTATAGAGCTCTTATAAGATCAAAATTAGACTATGGTAGTCTTATTTACATGTCTGCCTCCAATTATAACTTAATATCCTTAAATACAGTTCAAAACACTGCCTTAAGACTGTGCCTCAGAGCTTTCAGAACAAGTCCCGTAGAAAGCTTGTACTGTGAAGCCAACGATCCCCCTATTTGGCTTAGACGACAGTACCTTCTTCTTTCCTATGCTGCTGGTATCTCTGCGAACCCTTCAAACCTTGTTTTCTCACTGTTGGTTTCAAACAATAACACATTCGTCAGTATTACTTCTCCTAGGGCTGTTGTCTCAATTCCTCAGGCTCTAAAATCCTTACTCGGTGATACTGAGCTCACTAGAACGATGCCTTTTCCCATTTCTAAAAGTATTCATACTGGGGAACTTTATGGGATACTTCAGGCTTTTAAATCATTAACTGCTGAGGATAACTATGTCGCTATATGTACAAACTCCCTTTCTTCGATCTACTCTATTAAAAATATTTATACTCAACATCCCTTGATCCAAGAAATACACGATTTTTACAAATTTCTTGCTTTAGTAGGAACTTCCGTTTCCCTTATTTAGGTTCCCTCTCATATCGGGATTGCAGGCAATGAGGAAGCTGAACGTGTCGCGAAAGAAGCTATTCAAATGAATCTATCACCAAAAAATATCCAATTAGTTAATGACCTAAAAACTGCATTCTGCCAAGAGGTCCATAATCAGTGGGAAAATCATTGGCACAATATTAATAATTTAAAACTTCGAGAAATTCAGCACTATTTCGAAATACCCACTCTGTCAAAGAAAGAAAATACCATACAAGATTGACTCATAAACATTTACTGTCTGCCGAAGCCCAACATCTTTGTTAGTACTGTAACAGGACTTTAACGGTCAAACATCTATTAGAGGAAGATTGCATTTACTTTAAAACTCAACGGGCTATGGTTTGAGTGATAGCATTAGTGTCCTTAGATGTCCTAATGAATTTGGAAAACTGTTTAATTTTTTAAAAGATGTGAATTTATTTAATCAAATTTAAATTAGTATAAATTATTTTCCTGTACCCTATAGTTTTATAAATTAGGTTTTTTTTTGTCTGTAGATAGTGTATATTTTGCCGAGACACGTTAATTTCAATAAAAAGAAAAAAAAACTTATCGAAAATCTGTTAGGTACTGTCACCTTATTCAAAAATCTATAGTCTCCTTAAGGTCTCCAATCATTTGAATCATTTTTTGGAACCATGTGCAAAGCAGAAATGACATAAGAAGATGAGGGTCGGCAAATTCCTAATTCGATTAGCAATTTTAAACTTTTTAGGATCCAAACGTCTAGGTTTGCAGAAACGCAAATTACCTTCAGTTACGATATGATGTTTAACGTTGTGTTTCGAAGATAAATAAAAATTTGGAGATGAAAAAATTCCAGGATACTTTTTAAATATTTCCGTATATTTAGTATCAACATTAAATAGTTTAGGTGAAATGTCTTTAGTTTTAAAATTAAAAATATGTACAATAGAATCTAATGTAGTTTCACTATCGATTATATTAGAATTTTTGAAGTCCAAGATTAGGCCAAAATGTGTTTAAAAATCTGCGCCTCATATTGGTTTGCTTATGTTTGCGATGGTAAAACGAAAAGTAAATATTCTTCGTAATCCCACATCTATTTTGAGGAACTTTTTTCCATACGTACGTTTTGTATTGCCAGAAGCTGGAATAAGGATAAAATCTTTATCCATTAATCCTTTAAATATTAAAATATTACCCCTAAATGAATCTTAATATTATCCAAACATGGTTATAAAGGTTACGCATGTAATGAAAAGATGTCATAATTTAAAAACCTTCAAGAAAACTGCCCATCATTTTCGTTAAAAAATCTCCAGATACCTCAAAGAGATGATGCCAGAATACGTTTGTATTTACCTGGATAGAAATCAATTCTGGAAAAAGTATTTATCTATAAAACGAAAATAACAACTTTACAAATAATAGGTTGTTAGTGAGGTTCCAAGCCAACTTCCCCCGATCGATTTCTCAAGCTCTAGGGTTTGTCCCACTATTACTACTAACGATCTGAATATGACGATAATGAAAGAAGTTATAAAAACAGATTACTTGGGCTATACAAGGAGACTGAGGTTCTATCCCAAAAGACTCGCTAGAGAAGTTAAACAACTTATTATGGGACGTAGACTGAAGCGTTGATATAGAAAATTACATAGATTTACCTATAAAAAAAAAGAGCCACTGGGCTATTTATTGCACGTTATTTTTTATAAATAATAAAAATTTACTTTTAATTAATACGTTACAATACTTAACAGAGTGTAAATAAATATAATTCCAAATTTTACAGACTCTAACTACTCCTTACTTTCCTGACTTATCTATCTATCTAGAAAAGCAAGAGTGGCTAGGTTGACGGCACCAAGAGTATTTCAGAACGTGACGTTCCCCTTCTGGATGGAGATTGTTTTCGATAAATTTAAACTGCAGAACTTTTAGCTGCTTGTCGGAGATTTAAATCTCGAAGTTACAAGTGTTAGATTTATCAATAGGCTTAGGGATATGAGATAATTTGAATTTAAATACGGATTTAATCGTGCTGCTACGAGTGTCGTACAAAATTTTTAATTAAATGTGGCTCAAAGCCATACTAAAAATTATTTCTTATCTCCACTTACCTTCCTACTTTTGTAAATTGTTTTTGATTTTTCTATAACATTTCGAGCGAATAAAAGGTCCTAATGGAGTCATCCCTTTGCTGAATTTCTACTCCTAGCAGGCAACATTAAAGAAAAAATATTAGTAGATAACAACGACGAAAAACTACTAGACTAATTGATTCTTTTATAATTAAGTTTTTATTTATTAGAAGTATTCAGATTGTATTTTATATTAGGCAGTCAAAGCTGTCGCATCGGCTGCCGTAAAAGAACGAGCAATATAGCTGCTAATTGAGACGAAGATGGTTTGTGGGAGCTCGTTTATTTTAAGTGCGTTTAATAACTGAATCAGCACTCACGACTACGACGCTTGCTTAACACTGCTTTTACACTTCAAAATAAATTGCTTTCTTTCCTGGAAATCCCTGATAGTTGCAACAGAAGAATACAGTAAAATAATAATAATTGGCATTAGAAATGCAAATATATTTCCTTATTATAATTCTGAAAGCCTTTTGTGCGTTTTAGAGCCTTATATTAAGTCAATTCCGAATTAAAACCATAAATATTCTTTGAGGGAAGACTCTCCCATAGTGTCTCTTAGTAATTCGACAACTACATAGATAATATCGTAAATGCTTACAATTCGATTTTTGCAACCAAAATTAGTCTAGTAGTTGTTCTTAGCTAGTAGTTAATAAATAAGTAGTACAGAAGACAGAAAATCTGTCACACCTGTACACTTTCATCATTTAAACATATGCTAAACTTAAGTGTACAAACTAAAGAATTTAAAACCAAAAGAAGTCGCCTGGATTAAGTTTCTAAAAGTAAATGGACAGTACCATATTTACAATGGTTAATTATTTTAATTTATTACATATTGCCATAAGATTAACAGTACTAAAAGTCTGGTCATAATTTATGGGAAAAAAACAATGAACGTGTAAACCAAATAAAGGATTTTGATGCATTTTTAGTGTGAACGTATCTTCTTTATAATTTGACAGGCATTTCACAGATGTAAAAATGATTTTATTTTCTATACAAATTAAATAAGTTTTATTTTACGAAACACCCGGTTTTTACACGCACAAAATATTTGTCTTCCAAAATAGTCACAGACTGTTTATGTTAATACTATTAAGATACGGAAGTATCGGATTAAGAATATTGGAATTAAGGGTAAAATATCAACCAGGCTTAAAATACAGATCATTTTAAATTGGAGTTAGTTGCTTTGAGGAACGAAATTAAAGTTCGTTCCAATAATAATAATAAAAAAAAACTAGTGAATAATTTTAATTTTTGTGAGTGACTGTTTGCTGAACAGGGTGAGTTTTTCTCACTGAGTAATTATGTTTTATCAGTTAGTTTTGTTTTAGTTTGTAATCCAGTTATTTTGCAAATTATATTACCCAATTATTAACCATCAACCTTTCAAAGTTAATTTGTCAATACTGCCGTAAAGATATTTTGTCAAGTATTGAGAAAATCCTATACCCTAAATTAACGAGGTTATATTAAATAATTAAAATATATTTGAATTTGACTATTTACTTATATTTTGTTTTCCTCTACGAGGTTTAATCAAATGTAAAGTGAATTAGATTGTCTGTTCTGGCGTAGTTCATTGCGGTCAGTGTATGCGTTTATTTTGAGATTACTGTGGTCAGTTTTCCCAGAGTCGTCGTAACTATGGTTGGTGCGGGCTAGTGACATTGCGGTCAGTGTGATAGTAATGGATTGTTTTATATATCGATCGATGTTTGGACATTGCGGTCAGTGCCTACAGAATTGAGAATATAACTTTTTTTTTTAATTATGGAAAATTTAAAGTTGTGTCAATTATATTTTTTTATAGTCAATATTTTGACATAAAGAGTTATCAGTATAATTTTTTTGTTAATTGAAAGGATAATAAGTATTTTGTTTATGGATATCACCTTTTCATAACTTTCTATAATATAAAACTGCTTTTGGTAAACTTGATTGTTCATACTTGTTTATCTTTTTATTTCTGGTACGCCATCTCATACGTGCATTAATTATTTAATCTATTTTATTTTAGTATTATTTTATTTACGTTTTTTTATCATTTAATACTCATTTCTAAATAATTTTATTTTGTTCTAAATTTTACTTTTCAATTTAAAGTTATTAAATCGTTTATTGAATTAATTTCTAGTTTTTTCTAACATTGATTAAATAACTAAATATTTCCGCATAAGTTTATAATAGATATTTTTAAATTACAAATATCGTCCTATACAGATGTACGGCGTTTTGTTGATTAGTAGCTGAGATGTAAACAACCGTGTCATGTTGATTTTCGATATTCATATTTCTGAGAAAGTAGTTTGTCAGTGAGGTAACGAAATGTATATTCACTACAAACATGTTATATCTCGAGCGTGACAAAGTGATAAACAGCAGTAAGTCCACATGAGAGTGTTGTTGATTTTAGTATTCTGAAGGGTTGTCGATTTAAAAAGATGAAAGTTGATAAAAGTCATAATATCTTATAAAAAATTGTTGGTAATAGAGTGTGTTCGATAATAGATCAGGAAAAGATAGCGAATAATAATTTGCAGAGTCAGGTTCTGTTTACTAAAACAGCAATATTATAATAATGGTAAGTTATCCATAATTATTAAATAATTCTCCAAATGTAAAAATTTTGTTAAACTTAAATTTTTATTACGAGGTCATACACACATTAAATTGGCTTATACATAGATAGCAAGCCACTTAAAAACAACTCAGGTCGGTGGACTTAAAAGAGGTAGAGGTTATTTAACTGCTCAAATGTGATTAACTTCGTAAACGAAAATAAAATTCTTAAAATTAGTACCACACAGACAACCGGTTTTGGCTTCAGAGCCGTCTCTAATGATAGATCGCCTGACTCTTAACAAAAATTTTGATTTTCCTTTGGACTAACCTTAGCCTGTGTATCAGAATACAGTGGTCATAAGGGCAACGAACCAGAGCAATAAGGGGTCTCAGCGGCTCCTTTTGGTCCAGAACTGGTTTTTGTTGTCTACACGAATTCTATTAGAATATGCACAAAGCAGTGGATGTTGAGAAAATCTCAAAAATAGTGGAACAATTACGAGGAAAAATAGGTTATTTAGAAAGCATCTACTAAGCTAATAAGGAGAGGACTAATAGGCCGCTGAAAATCTTGTGCGATTCTGACACCAACGATATTAGACCAAAGGCGTAACATGTTGGAAATAAAAAAACGAACTTGTATTTATGTTATAAAAATACGTTTACATCTGACATTTATTGCACGAGATTTATGTCTGACAGTTGTTTAGTCCAGTGTAGACACACAAAAATTTTTCTCTGAGATATACGTTTGAGTGTTTACACTGGACAAAACAACTGTCAGATATAAATCTCATGCAATACATGTCAGATGTAAACGTACCTTTAGTATTTCATTGATCTTTTTAGGTATAAAGCAAGCTTAAAGCGTAAAATTTAAAATAAATAAGTAACAATAAATAAGACGCAAAAAAATATATTGAAATAAACTGAATGAAATCGTTTACATAATAAAATGAGTGTTTTTTTTTTTTAAATTCTACAAACTAAAACATAATGATCTACATGTATTGCAAAAAAAAATTTTAGTTAATAAAGAATGACACTACCCAGATAGCACAGATACGTTTTAGAGACATCTTAAATACGTTTGTTCACGACGTTCGTGACGTTTTGAAGATCTACGCTAATATCCAAAAGATATTTAATAGGCGTTTAGAGGACGTACTTTGTTACAAAACAAGGCGTCTTTAGGACATCCAATTTTGTAAAACTTTAAGACATCCAGTTTTGTACGTCTTGAAAACAAACCGTATTGGACGTATTTAAGTCATCTATTAACTTGATGGAAATTTGTTTAAAAAAATAAATGAATATTTGTCTACTATATTTATTACTGTTTATTATACATTATTAAACTATTAAAACTGACACAAAGTAAATATTATTTTACACTGTTGGATAAAATAATTAGAAAATTACTTCAATTACTTGTTGCTATGAGAAACTATTCCCGGAAATCCTACTTTTTTCCAGTTTGTTCGATTTAAAAAGTTCTTTTATGGTATTGTGACGATAGTCTTATTTATTTTTAGTTAATTTGTTTAAAATACACTATTTACAATTTATTTATGACGTACTATTTAATTTATATAATACTTAGATACTAACTAACAATTCTAATTTATTAATTACACTTTAACTTTTCATTACAATGCTCTATACTTAACTAAACTGCTCGACGATGAGTCAACTATTAATACCAAGTCCAACTTTGCTACGCGAAGTTTCTAGATGCTTTCGAAAATTCCATCTCTGACTCAACGGCACACTCCGCCTGTTCTACCAGTTTCTCGAGCCTCAGCGGCATTCCCAGAATATTCCGTCGCCTCGAGCATGAGTCGGCTGCTACAGACGTGAAGGCCGAGTGCTTAGACAGAGTCGGCTTTAGGAATTTCATGACAGTAATAATTTAAGCCAAAGTGTCTGTAACTAATGTCCCCGTAGCATATTAATTTATTGAATTATTGTTTTAAGGTATTTTTTTAAAAATTAAGACATTATTAAAGTGAAGTTATGAAATTAAAAGCCAAATAAATTAAAACTTACCGTTTTTAATGATAAAGTTTACCAGTTCCGGTATACCACAGTTCCATTATTGGCAAATAAATAATATAAAAAGGCAATATATAAAACACACAACCACGAAAAAGTAATGACAATGTCCACAGACTGGCGCTAAAAATATTATACAATGACTGTCCCGAGAAAAAGGCAGCTAGAGGAAGAACATGACTCGATATGAACGCGCGAGACTATCCAATCAGCCAATGACAATGAGGAATGATGATCATACATGCGCTGCAGGCAGCGCCAAGAACGGTGTCGTGGTGCCATATTGAAATGTAGAGAAAAGAGTTGAACGTTCACCTACAACAAAGATGTTTTAAACATGTCCTGAGCAGGGCGTCTTAAAACCATCCGTTTTACGTACCAGGAGTTTGAACGAAGGTAAGACATAAACTGGACGTCTTTAATATGTAGTGTGCTAACTGGGTATTATTCTTAGATAAAAGAGACAGGAGATGTAACATTGCACATCGCGCACGTTGTCTATTCCAACCCTAAGTAACCCACCAATTAAAAATCATTGTGTTCACGACGCCACCCGAATTGCTCCTAAATTTCTATTCTATGCTTGTCTCCACGTGAGTAAATCATTTATGGACCACCGTTTTTTGAATTATTTGTTGGTGTTATTAGCAATTTAAAGTGTTTTAGTTATTCAATTTCAAGTTGAAAATGCCACGTTGTATGGTGAAAAATTGTATATACAAATAATATAAGTGTCAATGTTATGAAAAATAAGAAAAATATTCGTTTTCAGCGGTAAATGTTTGTTGACATTTTGACATAAAGTCGCCATGATTGTTTAAGCTGAATACTTCAGATCCGCATTAAGGGGTTTCAATAAATATTAAGCATCAAATACATAATACTTCAGAAAATAGATTTCATAATGCATTAATTTACAAAAGAGTAAAATTTTAAACATTTAATCTAAATAAGTAAAAAGGCATTGTTACTAACGAAATTTTGTTTTTAAAAAATAGTTTTATAAGAATATTTACTTAAGGTGGTTTTTAGCCCTTTATTATTTTTACAAGAATATTAGATGAAATACAGGTTCATCTACTTAAAATTTCAAGGTTCATATTATTTGCGGTAAAATCGGAAGTGATATTTAAATCTTAAGTCTTAAAACAAAGTAAAACGCGCAATATAATCTAGTATAAGCAAAAAAATACTAAAGTTACGGAAATTAGTCATATTATTGATAAAATGTTACATTATAAACCCCTAAACAACTCGAAAAAAAATCTTCGTTCACTAAAAAAATCTAAATTCTAGCAATATTTATTATACAATCGAATGCGGTTTCAAAGATAACAGGATCAGTAAATCCAAATCTCTAAATTTTGGAGCTAAATGCTCGGATAAAAGTATGCGACCGATAGGAGTTACAAAAATAATCGATTTATCGTTTTCATGAAAATCGATTTATCCCTTATAATTAATCGATTATTTTTAATTAATCGAACATTTTCAATAAATTGTTTTTTTAGGTAATGGAATAATCGATTATAAAGGGATTACAAAAAAAGAGTAGATTTATTCAAAATATTCGATTTATTGAAAATAATCGTTTTTTTTTTAGAAAAATCAATTTATTGTTTAATAGACTATTTGAATTGATCGATTATTTTCGATTTTTCAAAGGTATTCGAATAATTTGTTTTAAAATACAGAAAATAGATTATATAAAAATATTCAATTGGTCGAATATAATCGGTTATATTATATAATCGATATTTCGGTTATTTTTTAGAATTATCGATTTATCGGTCAATCAGCTTTTTATAAATCGATTATTTTCAATTTTTCAAAGAAAATTAAATAATCAATTTTAAATGAAATATGAAATATGATATGCAAACAAAAGGATTATTTAAAAATAATCGATAATTCAGTTATTTTTTTGGAAAATCGATTTATCGTAGAATCGGCTTCTTAATTAATAAGTTATTTTCCCTTAATCGATTATTTTCAATTAAGCGAATATTTTAAAAATGATCGAATAATTGATTTTAAAGGAAATATTTCTTTTTTTTAAATCGATTTATCGATTATTCGACTTTTTAATTAATCGATTTATCGATTATTCGACTTTTTAATTAATCGATTATTTTTGATTAATCGATTATTTTAGATTTTTCAAAGATTATCGAATAATCTGTTTCAATGGAAATACAAAAAAAAATAGATTATTTAAAAATAATCGATTATTTAAAGTGAACGATAGTTCGTTTATTATTTTTTGTAAACACTGATTTATCGGTTAATTGGCTTTTTAATTAATCTATTATTTTTGATTTTTCAAAGATAATCAAGTAGTCGATTTTAAAGGAAATACGAACAAAATTAGATTGTTTGAAAATAATCGATTGATCAAAAATAATCGATTATTATTAATAATCAATAATTTATTTCGATAATTACCCACTCCTAGCGACCAAATGACTTTTAATAGGTTTAAATTTTAAAATGTTGTCTAATTTCAGACATATGCATTTCTGGAGTTTTATGTGACTCATCCTCTATATTAATTAATATTCCTTAAGAAACAAGCTTTAATATATCTTTCTGTGTGGTTATAATACAAAACAGCATTTTCTCATTTTGACTAATTTTTAATATTATGTGATAGTCGTAGAAAAAATATAATGTTTAACTCACCAGGTTTGATTTTCAGTATTCGCCTGCGCACATGCTTTTTTATAATACTCTTTTTTACCATTTTTTACTCGATTAACAATATTCTATTTCAACATTTTACTGTAGTCTCTTACAGAAAAGTCCGTATTAAATAATAGCTAACGAAATATTTTATAAAAGGTCTTCCCTTTACACAAAATGTCGTGGCATCTGTTTGATATTAAAAAATCACGTTAAATTTATTTCATAATACAAAATTCTAGTAAACGTATATTTTAAATAAATCTAATAGTTCATTATGATGCTAATACACATAGTCCGGTCCCTGTCACAGAGTTCGGGTCCCTGCCCAGTTCCTCCACTCCGTTAAACTTTCTTTAGAAATTGGCAACATTTGCGCAGGTTAAACACCGGTGTATGTTATATCTCTGGTCTCTTTTATCTAAGGTATTATTAAATTAAACTAGTAAGAAAAATTATACACAAATAAAGATAAATTTATAACTGACCCTTAAATAATACTAATTTGGTACAATAACAAGAAGTTTAAGCGAAACAACTCTTTTTTTTATATCTTTTGAGTTTTTGTTTAGGAACTTTGTTTTGTCCTGTTTTTTTCTTTATTTTTGCTACCTGTTTTAAAAGTTGTCTTCTGAGCCGTTTTATGCTAAGGTTTTCTAGGATAGATTACTTATTTGCAGTTCTATTTAAAGGGCCTCGCTTAGCTTCCAAACGCAATGCTCTTTTTTTTAAGAACTACAAACAATCAATTATTACGGTACTGTTTTGAATTATACACAAAAGGGTTGCTAAATTCTTAAAAGTGCATAACATAATTATGAAAAGTAATTAAAAAAATATATATGTTTTATTATGTTTATTAGTATACGCACCTTCTTCGGCTGCATGTATTTAGGTAATTCTGGAAATATAGTGGAAAAACTACTTTATTTAGTAAACGTTTTTTACAGTCTGTCCCATAAAAAAATGCCTTTTAAAATGTTTTGAACACAATCTATCATTTGGCGTAGGCATCCAAGTTGCAATCCTGAATCCAAAGATTTTTTTTCTGAATCCACCGGAAATCTAAAATAAAACAACAAATAAACATTTCCGCAATTAAATAAAAAGCAAAAGTAAATTAGAATTTAATAAAAGTCAATATTTATAATTGTACGACACGCCACTGGAAAAAATTACATGTTTGACCATTTTAATATCATTAATTACTTAAATATCAATGAAAAGCATAAAACAAACAAACATGGTGGATAAAATTTATTACTTTGGAGTGAGACATGTACAAAATATAAATATCAAGTTGTATAACACCAAATAAAATGAGAAATATACGAAAATATATAAAGTGAAAACGATTGATGTTCATCATTTACATGTGAAACGTAATATCTGCTTCTTTCTTGCCGCTATAACTTATGTTACACAACAAGCCATTGTAATAAACCAATTATTAAATATCGTTTTATACAAAAATCAGAAATAAACATAAACAAAAACTTTTGTTTCACCGAAATGCTTGGCACCAAAATAAATCGGTACAGAATACTACGTGTGCTCGATATACTTGTTACGCGTCCTCTCTTTGTTACCTAGTCTAAGAAGCCGGTATAGCGAAAATACGTTGTTGGCTTAATAGACATTTGCGAAGTATCAGTCGATTCTGACAGCAAGAAAAGGAAACTG
The DNA here is from genome assembly GCA_927349885.1 of Psylliodes chrysocephalus. Taxonomy (NCBI): domain Eukaryota; kingdom Metazoa; phylum Arthropoda; class Insecta; order Coleoptera; family Chrysomelidae; genus Psylliodes; species Psylliodes chrysocephalus. The sequence continues at coordinate 54,634,648 of OV651817.1, forward strand.
TAATACTTGTAATGAGCTAATGAGAAGATATATCAAGACTGAGATTCCGTACACTTCGAGAAGAATACCAAGCATAATTTGCTACACCGCAGATCTAGTTTAAAGTTTATGAAGCCTACTAAAGAAAATTAAATTAGACAAACAAAGTATTCTAATTAATGATTCAAAAATGTCAAGTCTTATCCAAATCTAATATATACACATGAACGTCGATCACAGGCACGGGCTTGGAGGATAATTAAAAATCAGTGGACCATGGAAATATGCACCCCTTGAGAATAATTTTAAATTTTAAAGTATAAACCCTTGTTATACTCTCTTTCTTGTGTATTAATAATATTGATAAAAATAAAATAATTCTGCAAATAAAGGGGTCAATTTATAGTCCTTTTTATTTTTCAAGTAGATGTAGGAATATTGTCAAGGTAACAGAATTATACACCTTTTGATGTAATATGATTAATCTATCCACATTGCATAGCCATAGGCGTTTCGCATAAAGGTAAAAAGTAAAAAGTACAAAATTATTTTGAATATATACGAAATAATAGTTATTTTCAACAGCAAATAAAACTGTTTAAAATACGTAAATAATTACTTGTTGTAGTGTAACAAAATTAAACAAATTCTAAATTAGAGTAGCATTTAAACTTGTTTTGCTCATTACTCAATCTCTTACACGATGGATTTACGGTTGTTTACCTTTCAGCTACTGAGTTATGTATTTATACTGATAAATGCTAATGTACATGTGGTGATTAGCTTAGTTCTTCATTCAGATAAGCTCTACTCCATTACATGAGTTAGTTATCTATGATGGCAATAAGCAGATTAAAACTTATTTTTGTGCGCTGTTTTTTTATAATAAAATATTTTAAATGTTTACACAAATATTGAATGTTTTGACGTGCTACTCGAGGGCGTTAACTTTAACACAAAAAGTCACCATACAACACGTTATATTGTGGTCCACAATGGTCCTAGCGACATTCAAATCCAGCCAGGTCGAAACAGGTATAATCCCATTGCACCTTCTAGCAATGAAGAAAGAAGAGGTGTAGCTGGACTATAAGATGTTATGTGGACAGATGCCAGAAAAATAACGCTCAGGTAATAACAGGATAAATAGGAAGTCACAGTGGACTAAGAACTTGATTTCAGACATAGAACTTTAGAACATAGAATCGCAGACTCTCAGAATAAAAATTAAACTTGCATGTAATGCAACAAGATCAGTACTATTTTCGAATGCGCAAGATGGGAATCAAGAGGCATGAAATGACATTAATTTTTATGAAAAAGATAACAATAAGCAATTTAACCAAGTCATGACAGCGGTAAGTTTATGTAACAAAATATTAAAAATATCAATAAATTTATTTTGTAGAGAAGGCTAAAATACGAAAGAATTAAGCGAAAGTTATAAGTGTCCTCTTAAATTCTAAACGTATGTCAGAAAGATGATATTAGGGCTTCAGATGGTTAGCGGGTGATTTTATTGGGTAACCATTGTTTACACCACGGGTAATCTCAAGTTCCAAATTATTAGTGTATGGTAGAACCAGTAGCCGATGTCCATCAAGGATTTTCACCAAGAAAAACCATAATTAGCACCTGCTAATGTATGAGCGAATATATGAACTTGAAGAAGGCGGAGAATACCAATTAGAAAACCGAAAACTAAAGGATGCAAACTTTAATTCTTGTTCCAAAATTAAAAAAATTATCCCCACTATAGCAAGATGAAAACCAACCACGAAAAATGTAAAATGCTGAAAATAATAAACATGTGTCAATTCGACCATGGCTTTGGTTAACTAATTGATAAGGGTACCGAGGTGTAAACCGGAGATTTGGGTGCAATCCTTGGCTTGAACACATTTTTTTCTTATCGTTCAGCTTTTTTAACTATTCTTAGTTCGTTTACTCTTGGAATGGTGTGAATGGATTCCTCAACTTTGTAAAGGGAATAGGGGTTTTTATTGAAACAGTTAACTCAGATGTATTTTTTTGACTACGAGATGCATCTTTTTACATAGAAAAATAGTCCGAAAGTAATATTAATAGATGACGCTGTTTTAAAACAATGAGCTATAGTTTAGACGAAAGTAATAAGAACGGCGATATTAGCGAGACGAGTAATAGTACCGAGAGTAAAGATGAACTGAATATTGCTGGAACGATATGTTAAGATTAAATAAAAATTATGATCCGAAAGTAAAAATAAAAAAAGTATCATAAATTTGAGGTGTCTTATTGTCCGGTGCGTCTTATATATGATAAAAGCACCAGTAAGTGAACGGTTAAGGCCTTCTTTATTTTTAAATTATGCCTATAATTTTACCACAACAAATATTTACGACAACTAAATTTCTGTGTGATACTGAAATAATTCATAACCCAATGTTATTATTAAAATAAAGTAATTTTAATGACTTGCAACAAGATAAAACATGAAAATTAATTTGTTTAGAAAATCCCAGAGAATAAACCCTCCTGGTCTAAAGAAAGTACGGTCAATACCAGTAAATAAACGTCCCTAGTCTAGAGAATGAATTTAGAAAGAACCTGTCTTAAAAATTATTGTGGAAATCAATAAATGATAATTTATTGTAAAAAACAAACGAAATACCGGTATGTAGGCATTATGACATTCGTAAAATCTTACTTTCCTTAGAATCGGTGGTACAATTTCTTCCATAATCTTCCATGATCTTTTGGATTCGCTTATTTAAATAATTTGGAGCCAAGTGAAGTCATAGTTTTTACCTTGTATTCATCCTCTACTATATTAACAACTATTCCGGGAAAGTACTTCTTTTGGTATCTGACTATTACGTAAGAACCTATGTTTATTTTTCAATTTTTTTTTTCTGGTGATGTAGATACACCAGATGTTATAGTGGCAGTTAACTTATTTATTTTTAAAGTTATTTTTGTTTTTAAAATAATAATGGATAATAATAATAATAATATTAATTAGCACTTCTTAAACAGGGCTGCAGTCTCTGCATTAAAAATAGTACTTGGATCATATAGTATGTCTGTGTAATTTTCATGCTCTAAATAGTCATATAATTCCTGAAACCAACTTCTAATTGCTGCTTTCGTAACGGATTCTTGAGACTTTGGTATGATTTCAGTATATCGAATAGTTATTTTTGGGTGTCTTTGTAAAAATAATTTTAACCACTGTCGGCCAGGCCTGTCATTAACAAATTGATTTTTTCGTTGGACTGTCTTTAAAACGCGTTGGGCAGAGTCTTTTACTTCATTATCGTGGGAAATCCCAGAATTTCTTTTGAAAGAATCCAATTTTCTAAAATATTTTCTCCATCTGCCGTTAAAATTGGGGTGGGTCCCATTTTTCGGACCAATGGGACTTACACCTTTATCTTGTTAAAGAGTGTGCTTTTTGGTATTCCATATCTTCTTCTTGCACCACTAATTGAAAGTTCGTTTTTCCATTTCAACGCCTCTTGGAAGCTTTCATCACAATACTGAAATCTTCTTTACTTATTTCGTTTTATCATCCTTTAACCTGCCAAGCAATTTAAGAAAAATATACTAACATGTTAAATTAGTAAGTTAACGTAAGTTAGGTACGAAGTACTTAGGTAGATCACTAAAAGCTTAAAATTATAAACATATTTTATATTTAAGTTCATTCACTGAAGCACCGTAATCTAATGAATGAACGGCAACTTAAAGGCCGTTCATTTACTGGACACGGCCATTTAATAAATATACTAAGTAGAAAATATTAATCTGCACTTAATGCTGTTCTTTTTAAGGTATATAATGCTATAATACATGTAATCCTAGCCTGACCCGGTCAATGAATAATTTGTTTATTCACTGGGTTAACACAGGTTCCAGTGAATAAACAACATATTTCTTATTTTTCCCGCCAATATACAAAGTTTTAAGGTTATATAGACTCATAAATATCTGAAACTGTAAATAATCATTTAAGATAGTCAATAACTTTAAAACTAAGGAGTGTAGAAATCTATTTGCTATTTGCTATTTTTACTTACATGGTTTCTTATTAGGTCTATACCTCCGCGAACAATCAACAAATCTGTTGCTACACAAACGACTATACCGATTATTTTTTGGAACGAATTAATTGACGTTTTTTGATAAGCAGAGATAAAGAGTTTAGAATTATATGGAAAACCTATATGGGGTAGAAAGATGCGACATAATCTTAATAATCGCGAATAAGTTCGAAATTGTTCATTGACTGGTGCCATTCATTCAGTGGTGCTTCTAACCTAGCCAAAAAATACGATACGTGTAAACTTTCTATTTGACTTTATTATATTTTTTAATTGTATGCTTAATGTTAAATATTATAAATAAAATGTATTGTCTTAATGACTTGTATTTAAAATCTGTACTTTTCCATTTCCCCTAGTATAAAATGAATACACTGTATACTTAACAAGTAAGGATAACGTTAAATAGAAAAATAGAACAGAATATTTAAAAATACATAAAATATAACAACTAAAGGGTTGAAACACCCAACGAGTCTAGCTTTCTCAAAACACCCTGTAATGCACCCTGTAGTGGACCTTTTAGTATAAACGTTATTGGTTCGCCTTAGGCAGGGCTTTCCATATTTATACATAGAGTCGTGTAATATTTTTACCTTGGGGAAAGGCTTCATTACCTAGTTGATAAAGGTTCATGCAAATTAAATTCGTCTGCGGCCGATGATGGTAAATGAAGTGTGTAATTTAGAATTTACTTTGACCAAAAATGCCCCTGTGAATCCAATGTAGAAGAGGGTAATTTTATGTTATCAATATTATGACGATACCATCTTAATATATGAATAATTTGAGGGTTGAAATAACTTGTATTATTAATATATTTTTATTTATGACACCCTTTTAAGATTAGGATTAAATTAGGACTGTAGGCCATGTCGCCTCCCCCACTTCGACCTTTTCAGGTATATTGTCGATGTTCTTTAATCGTTGTATATAGTACCTTGTCTAATTTGATATTTTGTAGTAAACTCCATAGACTAGAAAGTAGTTCTCAGGCGTAACTAATTGTCCTTGGTTTGTCTTTTCTAAGTGTAAGAAATCTTAGTCTTGTTAGACTTTTACAGTAGCATAATACGTGTTCTGCAGTTTCCTTCTCTTCCTGACAGAATCAGCAGAAGGTCTCTTCTGTCACACCGATATTATGCATATACATATAGAACGAATTGGTGAGGTATTGTACAACGTGTTATTAGAGAATGATGCCGTTAGACGTTTAAGATTGATTCGTTCACATACAAATCAATTAAGGCATGGGCTCCTACAAATTCAATTTCAAATTATTATTGCAAGTCCTTGCCGTGGGTTCTCATGGATGAATTTACTACATTTTCCAATGATCATTTAAAAGAAACTGAATCGAAAGAAAATTATAAAACCTTAGATATTGAATATGTACGACCACCCATGAATCAAACTGTCGAACAGGAAAATACCATAGATTCAACACCGCCCTCAACACTTAGTATACAGTCAGCTACCGGGCAGTCTCAGCGACAAACAGAACTTCCAGAACGATTGGATGATTTTGTGTTGAATTAAAAAAAAGGAAGATGTTGGAACACACTGTATATATTTGTTAAGTTTTGTCATACTGTAGATTTTTATTGAATTCATTGTCACTGTCATGTTTTGGAATGAAATGTTAAACACTTTATTAGTATTTTTTTTTAATTTGGTGTCATCGGCATCGACTGCTAAGGTCATTAGCCTGGTGTCCTGTGTAGGCGTTGTTACTGTTTCCCAGCGCCACTTTAGGAACAGCACTGTTAATTAGAACCCAACAGTGAATGGTCGAGTGGGGAATCCTACCAAGGCATCAGAATTAATTTTAAATAAATAAATTAAATAAAAAAATCCCGGCCAACGGTGGGATTCGAACCTGGAACCCTTGGATCTACAGGCAGAGACTTTACCACTGAGCCACCTACCCCTTATTTTTATGTTGTTGTTAGTGTCCAGACAGCACAAGTCAATCCATTGGATGTCCATCGGAAGTCCATTCATGGACATATCGGCTGTCCAAAGGATGTCCAGCATTTAACCGAAGGACATCCAATGGACATCCACTGAACTATACAAATTTCCCACTCCTGGACGTCCATTTGGACTCCATGAAAGATCCATATATGGACTCTTTTTGTATTGCTTTTGGACAATTTATGGACATCTGAGACATCACCACCTATATTAATATGAAATAAAATAATTGCAACTATAGACTTATTTTTATTGTCATAAATAATATCAAGCATGTATTAGTTTTATATGCACTCCTTTCTGTTGACCTTCTCAGCCATTTTCTTAAGGCTATTTCGCTTATTTTTAAAGCAGCACCATTGTCACTCTCAGCAGCAGCTAAAAAAAGACATTACATTTTATACGAATATTGAGTCTTAAATCAATCGTTTAATAAACGCCTGATCAGGCAAAAGTGATAGTTAAAAATGTAAAATTTTTAGATAAAATAATATTAGCTAATAGGTATTTATTTATTTATTTATTTATTTCACAACCCAAACAGGCTTTCAGCCTTATTACATGGATATTATTGCTAAAACTGTTACAATAATTAAATTAATATTATTACACGACAAGTAACTAAACTAAAATATAATATAATATGAACGGCGAAGTTGACAAATTCTACACCAAGTTCCGTGAAATAATGATCAACCCAATGTTGATTGTTAATAATTATGATAGTTTAAATCCCATAATTTTTAAAATAATTTAATACAACTTTCCAATACTGATTAAATGACATATTCCAATCTATAGTATGCATAACATTAACATTATTAGCTAAGGAGAGAATAGAGTAAAGTGGAGAGCAGCGCATCAATATTTTTAAGTTAAACAAAAGAGTGGAGCGCGTGCGTTTTGGAGGAACATTGAAATGTATAAATGCTAATAAATTATTTGATGTATTTTAATTATTCATCAAACCAAACAAAAACTTCATCATAGCTTGCTTACGTCTAAAGCTTAATTTATAACCGCCGTAACGTAACTTAAGAACTTAACGTAAGAAGTTGAAATATTGAATTTACGTATACTTATTTATAATGTTCGTAACGTAACTTAAGAACTTAACGTACCGTAGAAAGTTCACCAACTTTTAACTTAACAACATAACTTAACTTAAGACCTTACGGTTAGCCAATGAGATAATTCTGCGTTCAGCATGTGATAACTGTCAATTATTCTTTTTATTTTTTTTTTATAAATAAATAGAAAAATACCATTTGTAAACTATCATTCTCCTTTTTGATGGACATACATTATCATGAATGATTTGTGTTTATGTTATTGGGGATAAACTATCTATGAGATATGAGTGTAGCTGCATATACCTATAAACATCAAGTCTAGAACTGAAATAAGACAAAACTTTTTTGCTAGGAAAGATTAAATTCTCATTATTGCTCAAAAACAATCAACATCTTCGGTAAACTATTTTGTTTTATTATATTTTTATATTATTGCTTTTAAAGTAGTTAATATATTCTTTCTATATAGCAAAATCATAATTTATAAGTTTTATTTAGAGGTTAAGTACATAGTTTACACTTGTTTATTTCATAAGGTTGTCAATAATTTGATAATCTCTGAAATCAACACGCATGCTCTACTCTTACGTTACGGACATTTATAAATAGACTTTATTTTTATATCTTAGGTTAAGTTTCTACGGCGTTAAGTTAAGTTACGTTACGGTGGTTATAAATTATACTTAACGACTAGAGACGTTATTTGGAATTCTGTTCTTAGCATTTGTGTTCTTACATGATTTTAATCGGGCCAACGGTGATGTTTTTTGTAGTATAGATACCGAAGAAACTTATTTTGAATTTTTTCCAGATTGTCAAGATATATTTGTGGTTCTTGTACCCAAATTATAGAGGCAAAATCTAATTTAGGTAAAACAAGAGTGTTGTAAAGAGTTTTGATTGAAGATAAGTTCGAGAATGAGGATGTTTGCCTAGTAATGAAACCATCCATTTTATTTGCGCTTTTAATGATTTTTTCTATACGAGGACTAAAAGATAATTGATTATTATAGGTTACGCCAAGATCTTTTATTTCTGAGACTCTGTTTAATATATCAGTGTCCATTGTGTAGTCAAAAATAATTGGCTCTTTCTTGCGAGAGATTGTCATGACAAAGCATTTATGTATGTTAAAATATAATTTATTATGAGTACTCCATAAATAAACATTATTGATATCTCTTTGAAGTGCTACACTGTCCCTGACTGTGTGTATTTTCTTAAATATTTTCAAGTCGTCAGCATAAAGTAGACACTCTGAATTGTTTAGACAAGAAGGAAGGTCGTTAATAAATATGAAAAAAAGTAATGGACCGAGGTTAGAGCCCTGTGGCACACCCGAATTTGAGTGATATTGGTTGGAGATTTTTCCATTGAATTTTACAGAAAAATGTCTATCCTGCAAATAACTTCTTAGTAATTTTAGTAAGTTTCCTGTATGAAAATATGCATTGACTAATTTACTTTACCCCTATACTTACATATAAACAAAAAACTGCTCATTGTTTCTTTAGATTACCATTTTACTTTCATGCCATCATATTATGAGAATTCTTTCGTGAGGATATTAGAAATTATGGAAACAAACCATCTTTTTATAAGTTCGTCATGTCCTTGTCCCTGGTTTTGGTAACTGCTGAATCTAAAATTGCAATAAAAATATGTATTTGTGAACATAAAAGAGAAATAACTAATAAAACCACTTTCAATGCATTATTTCTTAAACGTTACAAAATGATTCTATTTTATTTAATAAAAGTAAAAGTTACAGCTTCTTTAAAAATATTTGTATCTTCTAAATAGCCTTCTACTTCTGTTAACGTCTCATGCAATACAAATAGAAACCTTTCTTCTGCTTTGAGTTTTCTCACCTCTTAGTTACAATAATAATTGTGTTGACATCATCTCGAATTTGCAGCATATTAGTTAGCTTTTAGTAAAGCCATTTTCTCAAATAGGTAGGTACATCGTTTGACAAAAGGTCTAAAAGAAAGGGATTCTTTGAATGTAAATCGAAAACATAAAGTTTAAAACATAATTGATAGGTTATATTAGTTTAAAACAAACAATTTGCTTTTTAATTTTTAGATTTTTAAATGATTTAATTAATAATTATACTTATTTTCTTACCAGATAAACATCTATGTGCTACATATAGGTTGTGTTTTCTTCTTAACCTCTTTCTTCTTTTCTTCTTCAAGTCTGGCTTGAGTGGCCTTTTACTTTTGTATCTTGTCAACAGAGGTGAGAGGAGAGGAAAATTATTTGATTTATTTTAATTAAAACCCAGTAGTAAATAACTAAATTATGCAAGAAGAATTATAATAATTTATTATAAGTTAGTCATTTTTATAGTGTCCATCATAGACATTTTTTGGACATCCATTGGACTTCTGAATTTGTATATCTATTGGATAACGGAAAACGGATGTCCAATGAATATCCATATGAAGTTCATGGACATCCAGGACATTATTTGGACAAAATATGGACGTCCAATGGACGTCGTGTGCTATCTGGGTGGAAATACAAGAGTTAGATTATTATTTATTTTTCCATTACAGCGTACAAGTATTAGAATGCCCCTGGTATTACAATTAAGTACGTGAAAGCGAGAGTTACATTTTATTTGTAAGTGAAGCCGTCGAAGAAAGATCCAGATAAAAGGAACATGAAGCGAAATGAGGAAAAAAGTTTCAATGGTAGGTATTTTCTTTTTGTTGGCTTTATGAGATCAGTTATAAGAATTTAAGGCGGTTAAAATGAAAGGAAAACAAGATTAAAATTCTCAATAATGGGTATTTGCGCGGAGGGTTAAAAAGAGAAAATAAATTGATTTCAAGAAAACGTTCCCATATTATAGATTTTTTTCAAAAATACAGTCATGTCTAGTAACTGAAATATGTTTTCTTTATTTGTTGTTGATAAAGGATGGTTAGAAAGAGAATTACCAACTGATTAAATCTATTTTTGTATAGCCAACCAAATTTGTTTTGGGTATTTTTAAAAACAGTATAAACATTATTTTCAAAATCAAATTATATTTTCAATTATTTTCTTTTCTTAAAACTAGTTACGAAAAGTTGATCATTTTCACATTTCCTGCGATAACAAAAGATGTCTCTTTATATAAAAAAATTATAAATATCAAACATTCCTTCTTTAGCATTTAACATCAAGTTTTATTTTCCTTCCCGTTTAAGCTATTTCGAAACTAACCATCGTTTACTAGATATTCATTATAACGTGCGAGCCGGGTTAACTTTTGGATATATTTAGACAATAAGTAAGTTAAAGTTCATATCATAGAGGCAAATCACATTCTCAAGCTCTGCAAAAGTTCATTAAGCTCAAATTGTAACGATATTGCCTACCTCGCTCATTAAGTTCATCACTAAAATCCTCCAAAATGTCCTATTATACTATGTGACACGAAAATGTCTCCGATTCTTCGCCCTCTGATTCCCCGCTCAGTAACTCCTCTCCTATGTTCAAAAATCTCATTGTTCTGTTATTTTCCCTAGAATTACTTTCTCCTAACTCATTTCGCCCCTCTCTATATTCTCTATTGTTGTTTGCCGGCCGCCAATTTTCCGAACGATTTGGCCTAGTAGTCTCACTTTCAGTGCTATCTAACTTTCAAAGAAATTGATCTACGTCATCAACCGTCCTAACCCCCCAGTTAAAAATCGCTTTCCTTACTTCTGCGGGGAAATGATTCATGATCATTTAAATTTTTTCAGTTTCAGAAAATGTAGTCGACAATAATTTACATTCCCCCAGTATTTTTAGAAAATAATCTGCTTTAGAGCCACCTTGATAAGTGCCAAATTTTATTTTATTAAACACCTGTCTCTCATCATCAACTGTCCAGTATCTTTGTAAAAACATAGTTTTAAAATTTTCAAAATTTATGAATGACTCTTCCCATAACATACCCCAATCAGCTGCAGAGCCCTTGAGACAAGGCAACAAAAAAAATATTTTTTTTCCTCGGGCACTTCGGCCTCGTCCAGAATTTTAGATAGTTTTTTTATAAATATTATTCGATGTACTATACCCCCTGGTGAAAAATGTAAAGATCCACCCCCCAGATCTTTAAAAGCCGCTATATTAAGGTATTTCGTCCTTCATGTGGTACACTAGTTTTATCTATTGCATTTGCTAACTGAGCCATGTTGCAAAACAATTTCCCAAATTTCAGAAATTCAATATTGGTCAAATTTAGGAATATACGTAAATAGATATATTAAAAAATGTAATATCTCTTAATCTCGTAAAAATACGAATGTACCTAATGCTAGTATTATGGGTTATTATAACAATAGTAATCAACCTTTGTAGATAGGCATTATGTAGAGAACACGCTTAAGCCCTTTTGACTTTGAGATTGCGCATGAATTTTTTATTCAACGGTAATCTATAGGATCTTGGACACCAATGCTTTTTAAATGGAAAACGTGCAGGTCACTCTGGACAGTAGGGTGCTGGTGTGGACATTTTAGTAAAGATAGGACAAATCTCAACATTGCACAATGAAAATAAAATATTTATGTTTTGTTTCAAAATTCTATTTTAAAAGTAACAGTTTTAAGTACTTACAGTAACTCAATAATTTTCAAAATTGTCTCTTTTTGAAGCTCAGCTTGTTTTTTAGGCACACTGAAACTTATAATTAGTTTCTTTTTCTTAATTTGTTTTTCTTTGTCATTATTTCTAATTTCCATTCCCAGTTTTGTTTTTTAAAATTGTCTTCGTTAGCTTCTTCCCTCCGCCTTATTTCTTCGACACCTCTATCTCATCTACATTTATCATGAAGTTCTTTTTCCGATGTATATTTTTATGTCTTTAACAGCTTTAGATGCTAATTCTGAAATGTCTGTGCATACTAAGCAACACTGTTTTCCTCGGGAATGTAACCAACCTTGTTTGAATACTATTCTATCGTAATGTGAATGAGGTGTACCTCTAAGACCATTTATGTCCCTTCTAAGCGTCCATAAATACAGGACACCAACAACATGGTCCAATCAAATTATTTTCTTGAAAGTTGTTTTTGTAGGCTAACATTGCAAATCCATTAGTAAAATGTATTAAATCTTAAAGATATCCATGCGCTGTACTACTATCGTCTGCTATTGGATGACGTCGACAAATAGAATTTTATTTAATATTCGAATCGCAAGCAAGTATATTAAAATTCTTTTCATTTAATATTAAGTGATATCGTTTTTTAGACAATTCTTCGTAATATTGTGCCATTTCCTGTAACGACAAAGCGTTAATTTGATTTAGATTCAAGAGAATTAAATAATCAGTTTTTGACAATGAAGATAATTTTTTTTTAATAATATTCCTTCAGTATCTGAAAAGTAACAAAGTATCGATGACACAAAATTTACCTAAATTGTTTGTTAACTTAATACTTCTAGCGACCAAATTCAAAGTATCCAGTTTATCATCAGACACTCCATAATTTTAACATTACAGATTATCTTCATGGCTTTTTTATAAAACATAATGTAATGCGAGCAATTTCATTATTCAGTCATGCTCTAATCATCTAACCCCCTTTCTGTTCCTTTTGCCCTTTCGAAGGCGCTTTGAGTATATTCCAGATTAAAAGTGATAATATTACTAGTGTTGTTGAGAATTGGTAAGAACATTCTAGAACCTTTACCAAAATTTTAAATGTGCATATAAATATTGGTGGAGGAACACAGAGCATTCAGTCGTATTCAAACAGTTGTGAAAATAAATAGTGAACAATTTAAAGACATTCGAATTATATATATAAATTAGACTAGTATTGTTTTAAAATAAATAGGTGTTAAAATAAATTATTAACAAACAAACGTAACAATAATAAAAGAAGATTTTTCTAAAAAGTTAACTTTCTAAAAAAATTAATTTGTTAAATTAAATGGATAAGTTAAATTTCTGAAATTACAGCAAAAATGCAATATACAATAATTGGTGAAATCATTTGAATATCACGCTTGGTGAAATCGAATTAGCTGATAATATCTTCCTAATTTGTTGACTTGTAACCAAAATGCGAAATAAATGGTAGTAAATCAATAATTTCAACGTGAAATAAACAATAATTAAAATACATTTTTCATGCAAATACACCATTATATATCAATATTATTTCATGAACAGTAATTAAATATAATTCGAATTCAGAGGGATTTGATATATTCTTATCGTCGGTGCCAGTCAACTAGTTTTAATTAATTGTGTATAAAATTTACTGGATAAAATTAATCAATTTCGGTCTAAACATGTTTTCGTTCAATAAAGATAATTTGAAAAATACGTAAAATGTATGATACTAAAATAAAAATATAAACAGATTTTTTATCATTTAATATAAAACGTTTTATACTAAAAAATATGCGAAAATTATAAATTTAAATGATAGAATGACTAAGTGAACCAACCGGGTCATTAAGTAAAAACAAATAAAATCAAAGAGTAGAAATAGCAAGAAAGGAGGATAGTTAAAGTGAGACGACTGCGCTCTACTAAAAACAAAGTTTCCGCTCACAAAACCAGCTTACGCAAAACTAATGCTGCGTTCAAAAACTAGATAATTTATGTAGTTTGTGTATAATAGTTATATTTTAACTTTAAGATGAATCCTGTCATAAGACATGTGATGCAAGAAGCCGAAAATTATCAACAAAGATATGAACTATGCATTGCTAAACGGGGTAATGAGGGATGCAAGTGATCCATTCGGCCTTCCTGATGTTAGATTCAAAGAATTATTTAGACTAAATCAAAGAGGTTAGAAAGGATAGAGGTAACATAGGAAGCATATGTCTTTGCGGCGAATTTTGTCAAAACCGAAAAACTGGGTGAAAGGAGTAGGGAGATATTCTGGGCCGGACTTAAATATTTGTATTGTAGTACCTAATTTTAGTGGGTAACTAAAAGATGAAAAATGATGAGACTTTTTTTGACTTTATTTGTTAGCACGATTCATTTAAGATAAGGGGCAATATCAATATATAGTTAGCTAAAGGCCGATTTCACCGTTGTGTCAAAACGAAGTTTAAATTACTAAACGGAGATTAAAATGACATTGTTAATGTAAAAATGTCATTTTAAATCTTTCATTTAGTAATTTAAACTTCGTTTTTTGTTAATATAAAAATGTAATTTTAACTTTCGTTTAGTATTTTAAACTTCGTTTTTGTGTAATATAAAAAATGTATTTTTAACTTTCGTTTAGTATTTTAAACTTCGTTTAACAAAACGGTGAAATCGACCCTAAGTAAAAGTTTATAAAATTATTGTAACAAAATAGCTGTTGAGGACAAAGTTATCGAAACAGCCAAAGTACTTTTTGTTCGAATTACACACAAGATTTTTTCTACGATCACACAAAAATAAAAATAAATAACTAAATTTTATTAGAAATGGGTTAGTTTTCGTTCGTTATATTATTTTAAGTTTATTTAACATAAGCCTACTTTTCGAAGAGAAAAAAAATGTTTTGGTACTTATATGCCGGTAATTATTTATGATTTAATTATTTACGGAAAATAATGTTCAATGATTTAAAATATTAGGGAAGTCAATTAATAGCTATTTATGTAACCCAGTTCATTTTGCGGGACCTCGCTCCGCTCGTTTCCGCAAATGTTTACTCGTTACACAAAATAAGGCATTTCGTAACGTGTTTACATACAAGATTGTTTCTAATTATGACTTGATTATTTATAAAATTGTGTTGAAAAATGATTCACAATCATTCTTTTGTAGGTACTTCCAATCAAATATTTCACAAAATTATTGTATTTGATTGCCCTACGACGTTTTTTTTTTTTCAATAGTTATAATAAAAATATAAGGGACATGTGCAGTGTTGCCGATCTGATTTTTAACATTACCCGTGAGAAATTTGAAAAAAAAAAGGTTTTTACCCATTATCCTTAAAGGAGTACGTCAAAATTTTACCCCCAACATTTCTGGGCAGTTTTCAATAACGGTGTTCAATTATTTAAAAAAATAAAACGCAATTTACAGCTTTTCTTTTTTGTTGTTAAACGTAATGTCATATTTTCAAATGTGAAAAGTCATTATTCATTGCCCTTTTTTCAATTTTTGGTTTTTTCGATTTTTCGTTTTATGGATTTTTCGATTTTTCGATTTAAAAACCAAAAAAGAGGCAGATTTATTTTCATTTCGTAACTGGTGACATAATCAACTTTTCGTAATCAGTTGCATAATGTTCTACTTTATGCAACTGGTTGAATAAAGTAGATCGTTTTGACACTTGCTGCGATTACAAAATATATTACTTTATATGTCAAAATTAGAGAAAATAACAAAATGTAAATTAAATGGATATTATTATATGTCAAAATTAGAGAAAATAAAATGTAAATAAATGGATATTATTATAGATATTATTAGAGAGCAGTGTTTCTCAAACTTTTTTGGGGTATACCTTTAGCTGGGTTAAAAATAGTTACCTGAGGTAAGTGATCTGTAACTAGGATACAGAAATGTCCATATAAATATTCATTAAATTTATTTAAGCTAAAAATTATTGCAAGGCCCCCTCTTTCAATTTGGGAATATTTTTGTTCGGACTTTGATAAGGTACGCGAAGCAGAAGCTCAATATTTTTTTCAAAAACATGACATATCATGGCTCTTATTCCCACATTTGATGCATCTACGATCATTTGTTGTTAATTTATTTTTGATTAATTCCAAAGATTCCTTGCAAGGATTGTCCCAAATCCATTTCACTCATAAAAAAATAAAATAAAAAAAGTCATATCCTCCTTCCTCATAGTGACTTAAAAAAATTACTTCTCAAAAAAAGGTCCTCAAGCCAGGTCCCTCCATTTTGTGGCGATAGTACTGTTTTTTTTTTTTAATTATGATTATTTTCTTCGCGGAGCCCTCACAAAGGCTTTGCGAAGCCCAAGGGCTCCCCAGAGCACACTTTGAGTAGCACTGTTATAGAGAAATACTAAATAAATAGTTTTGAAAAAAACTATTGAGACCAGTTGTGAAGTTTGAAACTAATAAATTGGCAATGAAATTGATATTTTTGTATTTGATTGTATGTTACTCATTCCACTTCCTAAAAAAAGATTCCCCATGAAACAAGTAAACAGTTTATAATAATAACCTTGGGGGTGGGTGGCTCAGTGGTAGAGTCTCTGCCTGTGGATCCAAGGGTCCCAGGTTCGAATCCCACCGTTGCGTTGGCCGGGATTTTTTATTTAATTTAATTATTTAAAATTAATTCTGATGCCTTGGTAGGATTCCCCACTCGACCATTCACTGTTGGGTTCTAATTAACAGTGCTGTTCCTAAAGTGGCGCTGGGAAACAGTAACAAAACCTACACAGAACACGAGGCTAATGACCTTAGCAGTCGATGCCGATGACACCAAATTAATTATAACATGTACCAATGACCAAGTCCGATTCTGTTTATTTTCATATCAAGAAATATGGACGTCGACAGAATCTTTAAAAATTAAATATCTCACCGAAATAAATGTAAGTTTCTTTTATATCCGTAACATTTCGCATTTTTATTATAAATAAAGCTTTTTCCAACACATCTTGGCATTTTCAACGTTAATTTCCAAAATTTAAGTCACTAAAATACCAAATTAATTCTCGTTGACACATTAAATTTGAATGGACAAAGCTCTGACATGTGATGTTCTCAACTGTGATTGGCGGGTGTGAAAAATTTCGAAATGGGATTATGCGCAGTGTCTTATGTTCCATCTAAGGTTTGTATAATCTAAGGACTAAATAAAGATTTAGTTTAGAATTTGTTTATTCAATTGGTACAAAATATGCAGGAAGCAGTACGCGTAACAAAAATTGCAAAGCAAAGCCGTATCCTAATTGCTTTAAGGTTTTTTGCTACTGGTTCATACCAAAGAGGAGTGGGTGAAGAATACTTACTATCTGTAAGCCAGCAGACTGTAAGTAGATGTTTACAGGAAGTAGCAGAACTAATGGTTGCTTAACTTTCTAATGAATGGATTCAATTTCCAAGAACAGAAATTACAAAAAAACCACCTAAAAATTATGTTCATGCAAAAGGCTGGTTTTCCAGGCATCCACGAGAGTAGACCATTGGGAAGGGTGTGTTCTAGGAACTCTTCTACTCATGTTTATAAATATTTTTTCTTTATTTTTATTAATATTGTGATTAATTACAAACTGACAATACACATAAAAATAAACTTAAAATGTCAAAACAAAACTGCCAAATCAAGTTCTTAATATAAACAAAGAAAGAGTTATACCCCTTCCATACATTAAAGCGAGACATATTCTTAAGCGACGATGTCTTAAGGTGGGTATTCATTAGAGCAATTTGGTCCGAACGAGCCGAGCGCGCACAAACGAACCGAACAAAATTTTTAGAAAAAGCTCACGATATTCGTAGTGATTGTGCGTGTTCGATCTGTTCCCACGCTCGGTACGCTCAGTGTATGTAGAACCGTCAAGTGAGATGGACCCTAACAATACTATTTTGGCTGATGGCGCCTTTTTCATTATACAAACCATTACCAACTGTACGAAGAAAAAAAAAATGAAAGAAAAATGTGGGCGAGACGTTTGTTTTTGAGGGATATGGACAGTATTCATATAAAAAATTTTACGCGAATGTCGGCAGAAGACTTTGAAAAACTAATATGCTTGGTGGGTCCTACAATTTGTAGAAGAGATACACAGTTTCGCAAAGCTATACCTGTCCAAGACCGCTTAGCTATTACATTACGCTTCTTAGCTACAGGGGACTCGTATACAAGTTTACAATATTTATTTAAAGTATCAAAACAACGCATTGGTGTCAAGTTATAGAAACATGCAAAGCTTTGACTGAGAGACTGAAGGATCAAATAAAGGTAAATGTGTGTTCAGTATATTTATTTTTTACAAAATGTTAACAAAACATTGACTAATATAATTCTTAAAAATTCGTGGACTGTTCAGATTATTGTAAAAGCGAATTTATTTGGTATAGATCTTGGAAAGGTCCAGTGGTTTCAGGATGTGGTGAAGAAGATGGTGTACATGTTTGGCTGGCTGAAGATACAGAAGCTACATAACTTTGATACTGAGGAGATGGGTTTGGGACTGGTGTCTGCTGAGCCGAGGCAGAAGCTGAAAAAGTTGTCTGTGAATAAGATCTTGATTCATTGTCGTAGCCTCCCATGTCTGCATTAAATAAAATATTATTAATTTGATGCTGTACTATATTTTGCGTTTTATTTGTGTAGCTTATTAGTTTGTTCGCCACATGCTGCCCATATACACTACATCCATCTCTAACGGCAACTGCAGTTTTTAAAATACTGAAAGCTTAATCTACTTTGGTGTTTTCTGTTGTTGCAGGTGGGATTTTGCGCTTGCGTTGTAGGGTTACTGATGGTGTTGGTACAAACTTTTAAGACGTATTTGTAGTAATTTGAGATGTTTGCATTGGTGGTTCTGTTGCTTGCGTTAAAATTTCCCCATTGTCTGCTGCTTGTAATTCTTGTGTATTAGAAACATCATCTTCATTTTGGGGTTCTTCTACACTGTCATTGTCTTGTTCCTGAAAAAAAAAAAAAAAAAACAAAATAAATGTTTTTATTTTTATTATTTTTCAGATGCCAAGTACTTCCAAAGAGTGGTTAAGCATATGTAGTCCGTTTTTAGAAAAATGGCAATTTCATTAGTGTTTGGGTTGTATGGATGGGAAACATATAGTAATCCAGGCCCCATTCCATAGTGGCAGTGATTTCTACAACTATAAATCCACTTTTAGCATTGGTTTATTTGCGCTCGTAGATGCTGATTACAATTTCATTTTCGTTGATGTTGGTTGCCAGGGCAGGATTTCAGATGGCGGTGTCTTTAAAAACACAACTCTATATAGAAAATTAGAAAAGGAAACTTTGGGCTTACCGAGAGATTCATTGCTACCTAACTCGAATAAAACAATGCCATACGTTTTTTTAGCCGACGAAGCATTTCCTTTAACAAATCGTATAATGAAGCCTTTTTCTGGACTTCATGCAAAAGGAACAATTGAAAGAAATTTTAATTTTTGACTAAGTAGAGTAAGGAGAGTAGTGAAAAATGTTTTTGGAATTTTATCTGCCGTTTGTAGAATACTAAGAAAACCCATATTGCTAAGTCTTGAAAAGATACAAATTGTTGTTATGGCAGCTGCTTGTCTGCATAATTTTCTTAGGAATAGCCCCAGCTCAAGAAATGCTTACAGGCCACAAGGTACTTTTGACCAAGAAGACGAACAGGGCAATCTTATCCATGGTACTTGGAGAGAAGAAAACAACCCTGCAACATCATTTTTGTCTATCAGAAATGTTACACGCAAGTCACCAGTTGCTGCTAAAGAAATACGTAGTAATTTTGCTCAGTATCTTTTAAATAATTGGGTATAACAAATTTTCTTACTAACTGTATTAAATTAAAGAATTTAATTTTTTTCTTAATTTTATGAAGTTTTATTTCGTTATCCTAAACCCAAAATGTGCATTCGTCCTATTAATAGAAGACAGATCAAAGTTTAACATGCCTTTCGCAATCCCCCACTTTATATACAGGATGAAAGGCATGTCCAACTTTGGTCTACGCTCTATCAGTAAAGCAAAAACTAACTTTATCATGAAGACACTCTGTACAAAAAAATCTACAAATTTACCTACCTGAACTGAGTATATTGTTGCCTTGGATTCATCTCTGTCCAAAAGAAATGCGAAGCGAGGAAAGGCAAACCATTTGGACTCATATATTTTATGCCTAACTGTAAAATAAATATAGGAAATTGTAAATTAATTTTGAGTGTACAAGTAATTTGTTTAAATATACCTTTTCCAGTTTCAACAGATTTTTTTCCTTTCGCCATTTTTCTTCTGAAGCTTGCCAGAAGACTCTCAATTTTTTTTTGCTTCTACCGAAGCACATCCCATAATTTCGTCTATATGTGTCCATGCATCAAATTTTTTTACTTTATTATAATAACATCCATGTTTTGGATTCCACAATATCGGATATTGTTCATAAATATCTATAAGATGTGGACATTTTTCCCTATTCCAATCCATTTCGACAAATATTAAATAACAAATTGCTCCCAAAAATTGGCGCGTATGCTTTTTCGGGGCGAACGAGACGAACCTCCGTACCCACTGAACGAAAACAAACAACTATATCTCTTTGAGCAACACACATTTACCGACAACCCACCGATAAAGTTTGGTGCGATCTGTTCGGACAAATTATGCTCGGAGACTGGTACCAGAGACAATCCAGCGAGACGTGTAACTCAATGTATTTTTTTTGTTCGGTAAAAGTTATTTGGGCGATTGTAACCACAACCAGTCTATGATGGCGCCACTAGTAAATAGCGGGAAAATTAAAAATGCTTTAGGGCGGGAAATTCAAACATGGATTCAGAAATAAAGTTTTTCTATACAAATTTACAGGAGAAACAAAAACTATTGTTTCACTGTATATTAAAAAAAATATAAAAGCTTCCAATAACATCAAATTTTTTATCACATAAATAATCATTTTAATAAAGGAAGTTTTAATCAGTTTAATATAAACAGTGAACATAGTTTTTATTACTCTTGTAAATTTCGCTAAAAAAAACTTGAAAATTCTATTGATTATTAAATATTTAAACTTGGAAAAATAATACACCAAACTCTTTTTCTATAAATTATATTTTTGTAAGGTACAGAAAAACAAACTACAATTGCTTCGTTTAGAAAGTACCTCGTATCATTTTGTGACAAATTACAAAGAAAGTAACAGTTGTTATATATTCATAATATATTTAAAAACTAATGTAACAAATATTTTATAAAGTATAGTATCGATACCTTTTTGCCAGACTATCATAAGTGCCATTTGAACAAATGTCACTTATGTTAGTCTGGCAAAAAGGTATGGATATGTTATGACTGTTTATTTTAATAGAAACCATGGAAACGAAACACATACACTCAACACAAATGTATAAGGCCCGAGTCAAGTAAGTTCCCATCCTGTAAACTGGATCGAAACCTGCTAACTCCTCTTATAGTAATCAAGATCAATAGATGTATATGCCATGCCTTCTAAAAGGGAATGAAGGATGACATACTATCATCATTTAAACAGGACGTTGCTGAAGGCTTACCCCTGTTATTTCGTTTGTTTGTGTATCTTGTGTGTGTGCATTCCTGTTGTGTCATGTAAAAGTTTTCCTAGTCTCCTAATTTGGTTACTAGGTGGACCTTCTCCAACTAGTAATCTAATCTATTCGATATGTTCAGAAGCAGGAGGTACTTTTCAAACATAGCAAATAATATTATTAATAATAAACACTATTTAAAGATAAATACATTTTTGTAATTGCCCCTTGCCTTACTCTTACACCACCAGGGTATACCTATTTTCCATATTCCCTTAATTATAGATTACCTTACAATGTTCGAATGAATATAACATTTTACTCATGAAAAATCTAATTTCATATTTAACTCTTTTTCAATTTCATTTAAAACAATAATTGGTACCTATATTACAATTTATTATTAAAGAAAATTTCTAATAAAGTTATAGCAAATCCTACTTAAACTACTGGTTGTTCTGCAGGATAAATTAACTTTTCTTGAGATTGATCTCTCTATAAAATCCAAAACCGACCTGATGTCCCCAAATTTATTTTCCAATGCATCCTAATTTAAAATTCTGCCCTTTTGTGATTCAATTTTTTTTTCTTCCTTTAGAGTGGCTCTTAGAGGTAGGTGTATGTAAGAAATAGCTAATCTCTAATCATTTCAAAAGTCCTTTGCCAATACTACATGTGCAGATTTTTTACTCAGCATACATTTTACTTTTCTAGTAGATAGGAACTTTGTGCTGCCATTGAAGCTCACATACCCAACTAGCCATTCATAAAAGTGTATTTGTTGTGAAGTTCTCATCATCATCTATTGTATAGTCCAGGAGACAGTGACGATTTTCGGTATTTATTTTCCCAGTCAGCAAGCACGAATAGAGAATTGTAGGATTAGCAATTCTAAGCAAAATTCATATATATTTAGAAGGGGGATCCGATGGGCTAAGGCCGAAAATGCGTCAAAACATACGAGAACACGGCCCTTTTTTTCCATTGATAAAAATAGTTTTAGTAGTAAGAGATGTACTGAAGTTAAGTAAAAAAATAGTCTGATTAATCTGTATGGATAATATATTTGGCAAGTGCATAAAATACACTTTCAAACGAGTTATGTACACAATTATTTCTACGACCACAATTATTCAAAGAATGTTCCAGGTGTTTTGTATATTAAAGTGTACGCATAGGACACATAAATAAAATCTTATATCACAATGTTTCACCTAACCAGTTGGTTTATTTATAGAAATTAAACATAATAATTGAAGATATTACAGAAGAAAATAGGAAACTAAATTACATTTCCTTTTACACTTTTATATAATAATTGTTTTATTTAGAATTCACGAATCACTTATTACTCTACATTAATTATAATTATTGTTAGTTTCGTTATGTCAAATCATTTATACTAGAGGTGTGAGGAAAATACAGTGAACTGTGGAACGCCAATATCGTTGGATGCGCGTGGTAGAAATGGTCCTATAATACTGCTAAAAACAGCTAAATTTTCATGGAAACACTGTACTTTTGACATTTGCGATACTCCGACGCATATGCATTATTGATGTAATCTCATGATTTTACAGTAATAGTTTTTGCAATTTTAGTGTGATTTTTAAGTTATTATGGTTATTCATTTTATTTGGTTCTGATCTTTTGCGCTTTTAGCGTATTTATCTTTTATATAGTTTTTAATTTGAATTTTAATATTGTGGTCTATTTATATTTGATTGCTGCTTTTCGACTAGTGCTTTATTCTTTTTGTGTTAAAATAAGCTTTATAACCATTAAGTACATGCTTCTAGTTGATATCTACCTAATCGTCATCGGGTGCTTGCAACAATGGGAAAAAGTGTATGGTTTTTTTTGGTGTAAAGTTAGACGCCTTCATTTTTCAAGTAAGTTATTTGTAGTTATTTTTTACTTAAAAGGATAGCAATACGTCCTGGTTCGGGGTGTGACTTTTGGGTTTTAGCTATCTGAGCCAAATTGTCGGCTAAGTGTCCACTTTTAGGGCACCCAGAACCGAAAACTATATAGGTATATAATATGTTTTTTTTTTTAATTATTTTTTAATATGTATGCAGCTTGGATGAGGGCTTTAGGAAGAGATCCTAAGACTAAACACTGACTGCTATAAATGCCGTTTTTAGAACACATTTCATAGTAAGTGATTTCATTCTAGCAGCAATGAGGAAACGTTTAAAAAACATGCTGTACCAGCTATTACTTTAAGACCTCGTATCTTTAAGTTATTAATACTTCATTCTAATGCATATATTAAAATGGTTTTTAACTTTTGTCCTTATGATTAAAAGATTTGGGTATTTTATTTATGTTATAATAGAAATATATGATACTTTGTATTGACTGACCTACTGGCCACTGGTCATTCCACTTTTACTCCTTTTTTTCATAAATTATCAAATTATTTAAAAACAAATTCATACCTAGCTATTTTCTGTAAATTACATTAAAATGTTATTATTAATACTTTACTAATAAAACTTCAGTTAATTTATCTTATATATATACACAACGGAAGAGTTAATTGGATTTTCTCACTTGTATCGATGTGACGTAATGCGCGAATTCAATCTGGCTTACTTTTGTTAATAGATTGGCGTTCCATTTTAAATATACAGTTCACCGGGAATATATTATTTAAATATACACGGATCGAGAAAACAAGTACGAAAAAATTCACTGGCTCCTGGACTAGTACTGTATCGAAGGAATTTTTATGAATGAAACAATATACGACCCTCCACAATTGCGGTCTACTAGACTTCCGCTGTTGTCAGACATTTTTTTTTTTTTTGACAATTTAAAGACCTAACAGTAATTCAAGCAAACGCAATAACATTACTACAGTTAAAAACATCGCAAACTTGGCATCAATATTTTAATTTTATCCAAATATTGCATTTCTGTCGAGGATCATCCGCGTTGACTTCAGAAATTGTGAAATCTGTATTGGTTATATATATATCTATAGTTAAAAGCACGTAAACTTGGCATCAATGTTCAATCCGATTATTGAGTTTCTACCGCGGACACCACCGTTCATTCTTCAAAAATTTTGTAAATAATCCTATCTGTCTCGGTTATATATCTATGTTAAAGCTGTCCAGACATTCATCTACCTACTTAATGAACACAAGTAGCTGTAACAATGGATCTCTGTTCCAATTCACCTAAAATAATTATAGTCATTGTGTAATATATTATTAAACACACACATTATACAGTGGTTTTCTTAATAAATTGGAAATTACTTACCTCTAGAAAGAAATGTGTACAAAAACGCGAGTTTGGTTCCAGAAATTGCTTCATGCAAAAAATATTATGCAAAAATAAACATTCCCCCCTAAAGAAAATTAATTAAACAACAAATAAAATGCACATGTTCATAACAACATTCATAACATTGTCAGTTGTCAGTTTTAATACTTTTAATCGATATTTCGACGTCAAAAAACCAGCAACACCAGCGCCCTCTGAAAATGGTGTTAGTTTTATTGGAGAGAGATAGACATATGTAAAGATCAATGTAAAAGAAAAAGAGGGTCATATATGTAATTTAAATGGACCACCGAACATATTTTCTTATTAAGTTACACGTCTCTGTTGTCTCTGCTGGTACTGACTTGGAGAATTCGGCAGTGCGTGCTCGGCTCGTTCGGTTCGTTCGGACCAAATTGCTCTAATGAATACCCACCTATAGCGATCTTTTCCCAGTGACAATAATAATTTCGAGTTAAATAATTTTGTTTTGATTTTGTTCAATAGTTAATGGAAAATTTGGATTGCCCATACCGGTCCATAAATATGCAACCATTTTCTGTGTGCCTAACTAATAAATGTTTTTTCGTATAAATAAATAAAATTATTGATTGTTTCTACGTTATTAGGATTAAAAATTTCAATGCGTTTTTATAGTCCATTCCGGTATTCTTTTTTATCTTTTATAAAACAGCTAAGGAAAAATAAATAGTACTTATATAGATATAATTAAAAATATTTTTTGGCAATTTAGATGCAAATGATGCAATCCACAACGATCAAGCCGTTTCTGAGATATTAAAGATATTATTCAAATTTTTTAAAAAACCATTTCTTTAATTAAAAGTAACCAAGAAGTAATATCTGCAGGCATAAACATAATTTTGTTTGTTTTCCAATTTAACGGCTACTTACAGACTTCAAATATTTTACACCAAATAAAGGACCCCGCACACCGCTTATGAAAAAGTGGCGACCTGTTAAATGTCATAAATTTTTGATGTGTTGCAGTTCTTGACCTCCTAAGCAATAGTGTCTATGGGATCATTCAAATCCTATAACTGGTTTTTGAGATTGTGAGTTTTTGTGCAAAATCTTATTATAACGTCTTTTGACATTCTACGAATATAAAAAGGAATCAACAGTTATTTTCCTTTACAGGGTGGGCCACAAATAAGTCAAAATATGTTTTTGGTAAATACTTTTATTGTTCTAGAAGGTGAAAATATTTACTAAAAAATAGTCCAAATAAAATATGTGCAGAAAAATATAAGGATTTAAATTCATTTTGAATGTCAGATATGCCGGATACAAGAAATATAGAACACTAAATATTTTACCAAAATTTGCCTTATGAAAACTAATTCTTGATTTTGTTAAACATAATATATTCAAATATATTTTGTTGTGTTATACCGTCAATTAAATAGTTTTTATTATTGCTAACTACTAATAAATGTTAAAACAAAAAATGTAGTCGAACTACTAATGCTTTTTTTCTGGTTGTGAGTTGTAATTAAGAATAGGGCATATTTTTTTATGGCTATTGGTCGTAACTCCAACATACTTGTAAAAAAACATCTTTAACATCGAACAACATAAACTGCAATGTACATAGCTCCCAGAATGATCAAAGTACAAAAAAAAATCAGAGGAAACAAATCAACTTACTTTAAAATTTATCAGTAATAAAGTGTCTCATTCCACAAAAAATCTTATTAAGGGCCTTCTGGGTATTATTGTAAATTTGAGATACGACCAATAGCTAAAACGACGAATCAAATAAAAAATGTTCTTTGCGTACTCCCCTTCTCAGTCCCCTGTAAATCAGGACGTTGATTGAGACAAAACATATTCTGCCTACTAAAAAATCTTTACAACTCTTGGCGTTACGACCCTAAAGATAAATTCTCATATTTTAACTAAAATCTTGAATAGTAAGAAGCAGACTCTGAATTTCAAAAAGGCCCAAATTTCCTTACCCTCATTATCGGGTAGTCGAATGTGTAAATTGTAAATTTTGACCTACCTAAAATTCACAGGGCTACACCCTCATTCAAAAGAGGTTTTATTAAGAATATTTTAGATTTGTCTTGATAGCGCGAATGCGACATCGAAAAATTAGAATAATGCCTTCTTTTAATGCGCAACATAAAGAAGAATTTTTAAAAGCATATAAATAAAATAAATCGAGTTATCTTTGAT
The DNA here is from genome assembly GCA_927349885.1 of Psylliodes chrysocephalus. Lineage (NCBI taxonomy): Eukaryota > Metazoa > Arthropoda > Insecta > Coleoptera > Chrysomelidae > Psylliodes > Psylliodes chrysocephalus. Next base: position 54,661,438 of record OV651817.1, read on the forward strand.
GATTTAGACAAACGTGGGAGCATTTTTTAAATAAATTGTTAACACTGATCTTTTATGAAGAATATTAAATGAATGTTTTCATAATTTAAAGAATTAATTTTAATTACAATCATTTTATAGAAATGTGATTTTAATAAAAAAAAATTCATAATCTGTTTGACCAATTAAACCGAATTTAAAGTTTCCAAAATAAACATGTTGATAATTCAGGTACAAAAACTCTTTAAATTCATGTTTCTTTAAAGAGGTAGTAGTTGTGTACACACCGAGTACTAGGAAAAAATAAAAGATTTTGTATTTAAAGTGTGTATACGAGAAAATGTTTAAAAAAATTACACTTTATTTTAAAAATTAGTCAAGCTCTTTCGCCGATTAAGGCATCATCAGGATTCTAACTGGGATTGTAGATAATGTAGACACAAATTAAATTAAAGTTAAGTTAAACTTACTTGTTAAAAAACCATTAGAAAAGAGGAAAAATACATCTAGTACATTATATATTAAATATAGTCTAGGATCTGTAAGTAAGGTCGACCTTCACCCATCTGTTTAATAAATAAAAGTTTTTTTTTAAAGAATAAAATAAGTTTTTAAATATACCGCAAATGGGTTGCCTAAAAAAATACGGTCACGGCCATTTTTTGCTTTCCTTTCTGTGTACAGATGAGGAAAGTATAAAAATCATAATAAAAGTTGCTTATAATGTCATTCTCTATTATTTTGTTTCTATACATGATTTCCCTAAAATGGACCTAATTCGAGATATTGTTACGATCAGATTTTGCAATTTTTATAATTACGTCACTTTATTAAACAATTTCGTTTATTTTCATTTCTCTGAAATAAATAATATTTATTTGATAATTTCAAAATTTTAATCTTACTACTTTTGTTTTCTGAGTGTAGAGTAATTTCTAGAATAATCCAAATATATTCATTTCAGCTGTTTTCGACAGACTACGACTTAAACGATAGATACGTTTTTGTTGAGGATTAGTAACGCTGTAATTTATAAATCGATTATGGGGTAGCGTTCGATATCATTTTAATTTTAAGGATGTACATTTTGTACTATAATTAGTAAATGTTTTATAAGAGGTTAATAATTAGTTCATCTGTATTAGGATTTAGTTGATCCAGCAGATAACAATATTAATTGTTGTTAAATAACTTGTTGAGGTTATTTATCGATGTATCGGAATGTGATCGATTATCGATTTGTACTATGGTCCGATTCGAAACTGTTTGCATTTGTAAATATCGAATTGTTTGGTTAGAGTAATTAGAAATTACGCATTTTTCGTTCTTTCCAAACTTACCATCGAATGTAGAGGGTCATTATTTAGTCAGTGTGTGTGTTCCTGTTATAATTTTATGCATTTGTAGAGTGTTTTGGTATTGCATAATAATTAAAACCGCCCTTAGTGTGTGGGATTGCGGGATTTGAACACCACACATATATTTTTTAATAATACAGTTGTATTCTGGATTTGGCTAATGACGCAGTTGGAAAGCTGGCCGGTAAGTTTTTTTTGGTCACTTTTTTTTTTTGTGTATCTTCATAGAACCCGTGTTTTTAGGAGCGTTCAGTACATCGTTTAGTATCAAGTTTTATACCAAGTTTTTGTACGAATGTAGGTACAATTACGGTTTTGGCAATGATTTGTCCTTGGATGTTTACCATGACAATGGAGAATATTTTATGGAATTTGATCATATTTGTGATGTTGTATGATGCATATATGATGTCTTGTTAATTGGATTTTTCTTTGATTTGGATTGGATGTCTTCCATTCTAAGAGTTTAGTTGTCGAATGGTGTACAATGAGTCCATGTAGTTTGCGGTTACATCTATAACATAGAGCCACCAACAGTACCATTTTGCTGTCCACATAAGTATCTATACTTAACGAAAACAGAGTCTTGAATCTTCGGATACTCCGTGGATTGTTTATCTACTGATTAAGCTAAGTAATTTTTTATTTTATATAATTTTAATGAAGTGAGAAAATCTAGACTCAGGTTTTTGTTTTGGCTCCAACGAATTAGATTTGGTTATTTTCAGTAACTTTAATACTGAATTGTTTTGTCAAATTTTACATACAAGATTCGTTTGAGTTGAAATCTATTTAAATTTGATGTAACTTTATTTTAGGATTTAATAAGTTGCAACTTATAGAACATATAGAAAACTTTAATTTAATATTTTATTTGTAAGCTGCTGCATGATCCTTTGTATAGGATTAATGTATTTATTGTATTCTACATATTCGACTACTCGACTAATGTAAAAATGTATATAATTTTGTAATTATTATCTATAATAAGAACTAATCGGTTCTATCTTTGTGATTACTTTCATGTCTCTTAAGTTTCTTGACGAAGTCTGTTTTAAAAGGGTTAAAATAAATTTGATTGATTTGCACAGTTATTATAGTTTTATTTATATTTAGGTATTGGAGAACTTAAATTCTGGCCCGACCTTTAGTACACCAACTAAAGTTAGGAGAACCCAAGAACCCTTGTATAGTCTAATATTCACAGCTACCCTTGGAAAATAACCGGTAGCAATATTTAAGAAAAATTGCAAATTTCGAATTTTGAAGACAACAAAAAACGGATTAAGAGAAAAACACCAAATTTTAAACTTAGGCTTTAATCTATCCTGCGGTGAGCTGATTAAAGTTTGGGCATAATCGAAGCATCTGGGAAATACTTTATAGGGTGTTGCTTTTTTATTTTTAGAAAATAAATACTCTGGACCATATTTTCTTAGGCAATTCTTTTGCGATATATTTTTAAACATATTTTATTTAATAATTCGAGAGACGCTAAAATGGTGGTTCCCACCTTATCGAGACTGAGGCCTTAATGTTAGTTTAACACTCTGTAACTTTGTTGTGAGCCAGTTTTTGATATAGCCAATTCCACTTAGTTTTTGGTAATCTATCTGAGGATGAATTTATGAAATACCTTTTTGAAACACCCTGTATAACAACTATGAACGAAATAGGAAGTGAAATCATCATTCCGCCGGAGTACCCTCTTCACCAGTGTAGATGAAGGACAAAAATTAATAAAAAATCAAAACAATTGAGAACAGTGAGCTCTTCTACACCCATCCACAATAAAATATAAAGTAAATTTCCTGTAGGAGGCCTGGAATGGAGTAAAAGATGATACATTTTAACATTTTATCTATTGATAACGTGGCTGGTAACGATCGGAATAGCAAGATTTTTTGGTATATTTGCTGTCCATTCGGAGACAAGTGACAGGCAGTGACAATAAAGTTGTCAACAGTCATATTAATTAAAAATAGTAAAGTTTGAGTAATTAGTTTTGAAAGTAGGTAAAGAAAAAACAGTTTGTACATAATGACATGCGTTTTAAAAAATAAGAAAAAATGTTATTTATTCCGTAATCACTGCTCTTACTTCTATTAAAACTTCTCTGCTTCCTTATATATGTAGTGTCTAACCTGATAAATATTATGGGAATCTTCAAGCATTCAAGTCCATAACTCCCGAAAATACACATGTGGCAATTTGTAAAGATTCTTTCGCTTTTATTCAATCCAAACAAAATTTATTTACTCAACCTCCGCTAATTCAAAATATCCATTCCACATAGGAATCTAAAACAATGAGATGATAGATAGAACTTCAAACGAAGCATAAAAATCATGTTCCTAATTGGAAGATGTACAAATATACAATGATCTAACAATAAATCAATTTTAAAATCATGGCAGCATCACTGGAGCATGTTAATAACTAAACTACATAAAGTGCAGTCTATGATCACCCCTTCTAAACTGCCTCATATCACAAGACGAGAAAAAGTAGTCATTAGAGAAAAAGAATCGAAATCTGATATCTCACCAATTTGCCGGTAATGAAAAGCATATTCTTAAGAAAAGTACCTAATATAAGGACAATGGTACAAAATTTAAGTTACAAAGAAATATTTACTGGATCTTCTTTTCAAACTTATAAAATGTTTAATATAAATTAATTTATTAAATTTTATATAGTTATGGTATTTGTTAAGATAATTTATGTGCATTTCTGATTCTACCTTCAAGATATAAATGATTGCACATGTGTCAATGGCCAAAGAATCGAGGCACATTAATTTCAATAAAAAAAATCCTACTCAGCCTTAAAATTAATTTTATTTCCTATCACCATTTCTCAGTAAAAAAAGTTTCCTGGAGAAACGCGAAATTTTAAATATATCATTCTGCCTGGCCCTTTGAAATGTATATTTAATCATACCTAACCCGTTATTTAGTGGGATAAAATTTAATAAAAAAAATTTATATAATGGATATCTTTATAAAATATATATTTCGGACAATACATTTTGCTGACGATTTTACTTTGTCAATTTTACCGATTGTTATTTGTACGCAAGAGTCAATACAGCCTGTTAAATTTCTTACGCTGACTTGGTCCTACTCCTATATGCTTTTATACTATCTCCTCCTTCTACATAAAGATATAATATTATTTGTTCGAGGTAATCTCGGGATCGACTGATCGGATTCAATTGTCAGAACAGCTAACTGGTTGAGCGAGCAGCGAGCACCCGACTGATGATCGCAGATAAGATTTTCCACTCATAAAATGCAAGTAACAAACATTCTAAATCAAATGATATAAATTTGCTTTGTTTTTAAAAAAAGGTTATATTATGTTTCTCGGAAGAGTAATATACAGGGTGACAACATAAACTTGTCTATATTTCATGAGCCAAAGATGATATCTTTTTTTTTATTTAAAATTTATGGCCTTGGCATTGCCAATTGGCCAGACTAATTTACATTGTTTGAATACAAACAATTACAAATCCACAATCCACTGTTAGTATTTGTTAGTCGTTCGCTTCTGTTATTCTTTTTTTTTGTGTTATATTTTCTTTTTTGTGTTATATATTTTTCCTTTTGTTTTTTTGTTGTTGTTTTTATTCATTTTTTTTGTTGTTACTATTCTTTTTTTATTTGTTTTTTATTTTTATTTTTTTTTATTTTTTTTTTATTTTTTTCAACTTAAGGGAACATAAGATTTTTTTTAATTGTCATATAATTTTTGCCTATTTCTAATATTTCTGTTTAGGATGCTTTAAGTGGAGAAACGACCAAGCCCGAGTAATTACGGCAACAAAACATTTCCTCCACCCAACGCAATTCTATATTATTTTATAAATTATATTTGCATTTCTGAATATGTTGTTATATACATTTTATTACCTCGAGATTTTCTGATGATATCATGAACTGCTAAAGAGGGTTTCTAAGATAAGAAGGGGTAACTAATATGACAAAATATAGAAACTCGTCCCTTTCAGCCCTCTATTTTATTGTTTAGATTTTAAGTTAAATTATTGAGATGTTTAAATATCGAAAAGTTACGTATTGTTACGCAGGTTTTTGGTATCACAATTTATTTCAACTCAACTTTAACAAGAACAATGCAACTGATAATACTAACGTGTAACATCTATCATAAAACTAAAAACTGACATCAGGGTCATCCTTATATAACTTGCTTAACCCTTCTCGAACATTTCCGGAAATTTCTGGAGTATTTTATCTTTTTTTATTTGTACTTTTACTTATGACTGACTACCGCAGCACATTGTAGGGCGATGAGTAATATTCCACTTCTTTTTCTATCTGTACGTTTCCTATAATAGCCGCAGGCTACTGCAGGGTACTGCGTAACATTACTCCCTCCTCTCTAGTTATTTGCCCCGCATGGTATAGAGCTATCTTCCCAATGTGAACTACATTGAATTTACTTGCCGCTGACAGTTGAATGCGGTAGATCAGGTCGTTAATTTTCCTTAAGGACGGAGTAGGGGCCTTTCCAGTTCCGTTGCGATTTCTAACGAAGTCTTCCTCGCTGCTTGGGATTGCACAGCCATACCTTGTCGCCCCTCTCAAAATGTGTATATGTGTAACGCCTGTCGATTCTAGCTTCTGCTTTATCGGTGTGGGCTTTTAGTCATTCCCGAGCGAATCCATAGACCTTCGTCCTGCCATTGCATACATCACATTTTTTACACCAATCCGCTACATCCCGTCGGCAATTGACCCAATAAAATCTTTTCCGAACTCGTGCCAGTGTCCTTTCAGTATTAAAGTGTCCTCCTGGTCGACTGCTATGAAGCTCCTCCAATACTTTTCTCACCTGTGACTTCGACAGAGTCACTTGACGGACTACATGTACTCCATCGGGGCTCTCCCACTTTCGGTGCAATAGGTCATCGTGAAGATACAGTAAATCCCACTGGGTCCAGTAGCCTTTTATAGTTCTACTGTATTTGACTTTTTCTTGCCAAGTAGGTGTGACTTTATTTTTTAGCCATTTTTGGACAACCTTTAAGTCATTGTCTTTCTTCTGCCCCTATCTCAGACTTTCAAGGGTGATTTCTTCTTCGTCGCTCTCCGGCTTGATAGTGGTTGTCCGAAGAGTAACTTTATCAACCGGTTTCTCTCGTTCTTCGAGGCTTTTACCATACCAACATTGTTCCTCTAAACGGGATTGCCCGAAGAAAATGTCTGCATTGCTATGAAGACCTCTTCGATGCTCTACTTTCTGGTTATTGTTAGAAAGCCGGCTCAGTGTGGGTGATTGGCTTCTTTGGGATGCATAGCTGCTGTAATTATTTCTTATTGGTCTTAGTGACGGGCTTGGAAAGATTGATCTATATGATTTTCCGGTCTTATTCACTGACTTTCGATTTATAGAATAAGCCATGCTTCTAAAGGTTCTTTAAAGATGCCCGATTCTTCTGCAATTGAAGCATATCCTGCTTCCATTTTGGCTGTTGCGTTGCACATTTCGTGGGATATTTATGATCTATGAGAGGGTAGGTTGAAGAATAGCATTAGTATTGGCCTCCTAACTTTCCTGGGATTTAATTTCTCTCACTTTTGCGCGAGAAGATCTGGATAGGAATTTTACCGCCTCATATTCCTGGGCTGCAATTACTTTCTCCCTCAGCGTCTTGTGATGTTGTAGACGAAAGACTTGCTGCATTTCCACATCTTGTAGTCCATCAATGAATGCTTGTTTTCTGATTTGTTCTTGAAAATCTTTCGGCAACTGTGGATAGGCCAGATGAGTCAATCTAATTAACTACTTTACGGTCGAGAAGTTCAAACTCAACTGATTGACTGTTTGATGATTTGTATATTTATTCCCGAGAAATAACCAAGGACGTGAGTTGTCAATTTTCCCGCGAAAACCTTACATACTTATTTACACTGGAAAAACATAGTATTATTGGGCGTAAATTCATAAAAATATTATAAAATACCTAGCAAAATATTATTGCTAACTTTTTCCATTTTAAATGAATCTAATGTGTTTTGATAATAAAATAGTAGGATAACTAGATATGTTTTTCCGCTGAAATATAGAAAAAATATATTAGCGTAAACCAACGGAATAAGTCAGTAAATAGTTTTGTTATCTTTTTCCCTAGCAAAAAAACAATAAACTCGTACAAATTACACTAGCAAAATTAATATGCTGGTTTCTTCCTTTGCAATGTTGTGTTGCTATATTTTACCGTTGTAAACTTGTCATATTTTACACTTACTAGAAAATTCCAGAAGTGATTTCGTGCTTATTTTTGAAAATATCACAAGTTTTTTTATACCTATCCAGTGAAAATAGCTAAAAATTGAGTTACTAGGTTTTTCCTTTGCACGGGAGCATTTCCCTATAGTACATTTTTCAGTAGTTTCAACATCATTAAATTTATGCTTTTAGGTATCTCATTTTATAAATTGGATAAATCATAATATTTCTTTTAATTTAATTGAGCCATCGTAGTTTAGTCCTTCTAGATTAATGTTAAACTACGCTCACAGCATTTGTAATATCGGTACAATGCTTCAGGATCAGGTATATGTTCAACAACTTATTGTTCCTTGTCTCCTTCTCGACTTGTTTTATTTCTTGGTGTAGGAATAAAGTAACAATGCATCAGACCAAAACCTTATTTGTCTATAGTGCTTGACTTGATGCTAAACCTAGAAAGTACGAAGATGATTTGACCCAAATTTTTATTCTAAATTGCTTATAAAATGATTGTGTAAACTTGCTCTATTTAAGATCACTAACAAATAACTATACTTTGTTTTTAAACTAATAGAGGAGCGATTTGAATTTAAGTTGGCAATTCTGTAGCCTTCTGATTGGTCAGATTAGTCAGTTTCACACATTACTTTTTAGCATGAACATTAGCTAATAATTGATATTGTTGACAGTTCTGACATTTTATAATTTGATATCTCATCCATTACTTAGTTTTTTACTTTATTTCGTAAATAATAGTTTTTCAGTAAGCAATTGTATTGAAAATCTACAATTATGGATCCTTCTACACTGAGTACTATTAAAGGTAGCAATTCCTCAAAAGCCTTACAAGAAAGGGAAGACACCTTATTATGTTACATGCTGATTCTGAAGGTTTTGTAGAAAATGCATTATTTGTTTTTGAAGGTGAAAAGATGGGAGATTACCATGAAGAGATGAATTCCGAAGTATTTAAAAAAAAAAAAAATTTATTACTGATTTTTTAAAACTTAAAATTGATGAATTTCTAACCAAAATGATTAATATGTAACTAAATATTCAAGCAAATTTTATTTATTAGAATAGAATAAAACTATTTTCAAAATTGTTATAACATTTAAAACACCATCTACTACTTTAGGATAATCTTAATTTGGCACAATGAGTTAACATTACTCTCACAAAAAATATTTTAAAAATACTTAAAATTAATACATAGGTATGTATGAATAGTTCACTTTAAAAAATATATGTTGACATGTAGTGTTATGAAAATGTTTGTTCCAGTTTTCAATACAAATTCTGACTCATAGGCTTGTAAACTTTTGAATGCCTTTATTTACCCTCTAGCGCATTAACCATGGGTTAACACTAAATAAGTCATAATATCCACATTACTCATAGAAGAGATACCAGTTACTGTGTGATCCGCTTGTCATTTACTGATTAACTTTTACTTTTTATACCTATAACAAATATATCCTTAAAAATGTAAACATATCTTTATATTTTATACTAACCTGGCTACATCTGGATATTCCATTAATAATTTCCTTAAATATTTAATATCCATTTTAAAAAGATAATAGTTATTCTCAAAAAGTCGATTTCAAAAGCAAGAAAAAAGTATTTCTGACATCAATCAACAACCATATTGACTTTAATTTGACAGTGACATTTCGTTTTAGACACACATTTCAGATCACAATAATGTGAAATTTGCGACCGTTGTCTGGGACCAATTAAAAAATTACTTCTATGACATTTGTTCGTTTCTTAACCGCTCATTGGCCGTTCACCGACTAAGGCCGATAAAGATAATTATTTCATAAATTTTGAACACGACTATATTTCGAAACTCGCTCTTAGTAACAAATCTAGTTACTTTTCCCTGTGTAAATGCGTCTTTTCAATTCGCTCCTCCTAGTTTAAAAACAGAGTATAGTAATAGAAATTTCTTTTTTAATAAAGTACCCTGACACAACAAAATAATATAATGAGATCATGAGAATATAACTTTTTTGCATCGATATATTTCTTGGAATGTTATAACACTAAAATAAAGAGTTTCCTCTTGGTTTATGTTGACTCCAATAATCATATTACAAGGGATATTCACATTTCGTCGCTCTTGACAAATAATCTTCGTACTCGAATGAGTCTGAAACACAGTCACATCGTCATAGGTCATTTGACCAAGCCGGCAATTGTTAGATGGCCGGCCATAATTCCCGGGCTGCTTATTATATTATCAAATATTCCATTTCCCAAGATAATTCTGATTATTACTTCATGCATATTCAATTTGTCAGGCTTTCAGAATATGCAGATATTGTTCCATATTGGGGCATTTCGATGGAAGTAAATGGTCTGCAAGATAATGTTTGTATTTTCAACGCTTAAACTAAGAAATTATAGGGAGATGAATATTTCATCTCTTCTTTATGCATAGTTCCCAGTCTGCTTGTTTTTGCATGTAAATGATAGATTAGCACTTAGAGACTCTGCTACACAATTTTATAATTTTGACGGAACGGGAAAAGATATATTTTTTTAATGTAAAAGTATGCGAAGTTAAATAATCTGTTGACATAATATTTTCTGTTTCCCTTTTTTGTAACCAGATACGACCCAACAAAATTAATACCCCTTTGGTTTATTATTTCAAAAGTTTTCAAGAATATCAATAAAATTTAATTTAGTATCAATAAAGTTTAATTTAAAAATTCCATCTTATCCTACGAGGTGCTATTAATAAATACTATATACCCACGATACGATACGTTTGGCATAAGCAACATGGAACTACAAATATTGAATATTATATATAATCAGTATTTTATTAAAATTTTTCCTAAATCAAAGAATCAAGTTTTACTTACCTAGACTAGCTCACTTTATATAACTTTTTCGGCATTAAAACTGTATATAGCAAGACTTCTATCAATCCCAGAGTATAATTCTACCAACAAATAATGATAGAATTTTACTATATACAAATGTATCATCTTCTTCACATATATACATTTAAAATAATTTTTGGACCTTGGTTTAACCAATGAAGTGGAGAGGGGTAGAATGATAACTGTTAATGAAAAAGTCTGGACACTATGCACAATTTCGTTGTGCACATTTTGTAAACAAGATTCAGGGACGGTTTAACAACATTTTGTGTAACAATTATAAAATAGTGCATCGAAAAATAATTAACAAGTATAATTTAATACTAAATGGGAATAAAAGCATAAAAAAATTACAAATATAAGCAAGATAACAAATAATTGTTGCCAAAAAAGCTTACAACAGCCAAAACACAAACAAAAAACAGAGGCTGAACATAACATAATCGTTGAATAAAGTCAATCCTGGAATTTGTTTACAGTGCTTTAGGGCAACCTCTCCTTGTCATTTACGTGTGTAAGAGTGGAAGGCTGAATCACGCATAATTTCTACACTCGTGATGGATGCGCAGACGGTACCTTATCGTTCTACCCTCTCTACTTCTTTGGGTTTAACATATGTACGTGGCATTTGCAAACTTGTAGTGACAAGAGATTGGACAGCTGCGATCATCTTTCTTATTTTAAATACCTAGATACAGTCCACTTTAAATCATTGGAAGAAAGTTCTTTATCTTTAAGGTAAACTTTCATACAAAAATGTGAAAATACAACTCAAATTTTTATTCTAAGGTTTGCCATTATATCAATAAAATTAGTAACACAATCCGCTTGCATACAATTTTCTATTAATATTTCTTCTCTATGTAGGATTTTTTTGGGTCAAGCCTTTTTTAGCTGGTTCAGATGACAAATACTTTACCACTTGTTCAAATTTTATTGGCACTAAAGCGTTGAAAATGTACGGTTTTATTGTAAAAATCGGTAGATAATATTTAGTTATTGCAACACTTAAAATATTATTTTACGCATTTATTCACTCTATTATAGTCTGTATTACTTGCTTATGTTGTGGGACCTCGCTCAGCTCGTCCCGCAAATGTTCATTCGTTACATAAAATAAGGCATTTCATTATTGGTTTCATAAATAATAATTCAATATTAATGATTTTTTTTAGTTTTAACTAATATTTACGTAAATTCAATTACTTAAAGTATAAAAAAATACTTGTGGCACTCCGGGACTGCCGCGGTAAAGCTATTGCATAGCATTTTTTATCAACTTATGCAATTATAATTATTTATTTATTTTATTTATGCAGTATTTTTTTCTTTGATATTAATTTAAGTTTTTTCTTTGATATTAATTTAAGTTACACTTTGTGAGCGTGGTGACCGATAAGAAAACAATTTTTTTTTTATTGAATAAATGAGAAGTTAAAAAAGAATTTTAAAAATATTTTTATTATCTTACAATACATGTAGGTTATTTTTATCATTGAAACTATAGGTTTATGGTAACTGAAATAAGAAACATAAGTGTGAGACTTGATATCCTCTAAATATCTGGAAAATACCGCGTTAATGGTGGTCTTATATTTTGTTGTTGATTCTTGTGGATCATTATTCATTTTCAAATTCAATTTTTCCGAAATTGTGTCTAAAACAGATAGAATCAGTTAGCAGCTAGTCTACACGCATACGTCTAGTCGCACTTACACAAACACCGCGCCGAAGTCTGCCGAACTGAAACAACGTTAGACGATGCACGGCTTTTAACGCCGCTTCGCTGTGCCGGTCGGAGTAAGGGGTGTTAGGTTTATTTTCGTTACGGAATTTTTTTTTCGATTTTTCGATTTTTTGATTTTTTGATTTTTTGATTTTTTGATTTTTTGATTTTTTGATTTTTTGATTTTTTGATTTTTTGATTTTTTGATTTTTTGATTTTTTGATTTTTTGATTTTTTGATTTTTTTTGATTTTTTGATTTTTTGATTTTTTGATTTGATTTTTTGATTTTTTGATTTTTTGATTTTTTGATTTTTTGATTTTTTGATTTTTTGATTTTTTGATTTTTTGATTTGATTTTTTGATTTTTTGATTTTTTGATTTTTTGATTTTTTGATTTTTTGATTTTTTGATTTTTTGATTTTTTGATTTTTTGATTTTTTGATTTTTTGATTTTTTGATTTTTTGATTTTTTGATTTTTTGATTTTTTGATTTTTTGATTTTTTGATTTTTTGATTTTTTGATTTTTTGATTTTTTGATTTTTTGATTTTTTGATTTTTTGATTTTTTGATTTTTTGATTTTTTGATTTTTTGATTTTTTGATTTTTTGATTTTTTGATTTTTTGATTTTTTGATTTTTTGATTTTTTGATTTTTTGATTTTTTGATTTTTTGATTTTTTGATTTTTTGATTTTTTGATTTTTCGATTTTTTGATTTTTCGATTTTTCGATTTTTGGATTTTTGGATTTTTGGATTTTTGGATTTTTGGATTTTTGGATTTTTGGATTTTTGGATTTTTGGATTTTTGGATTTTTGGATTTTTGGATTTTTGGATTTTTAAATTTTTGGATTTTTGGATTTTTCGATTTTTCGATTTTTCGATTCTTCGATTTTTCGATTTTTCGTTTTTTTGTTTTTTCGATTTTTCGTTTTTTCGATTTTTCGTTTTTTCGTTTTTTCGTTTTTTCGTTTTTTCGTTTTTTCGATTTTTCGATTTTTTGATTTTTCGATTTTTCGATTTTTCGATTTTTCGATTTTTTGATTTTTCGATTTTTCGATTTTTTGATTTTTCGATTTTTCGATTTTTCGATTTTTCGATTTTTCGATTTTTCGATTTTTCGATTTTTCGATTTTTCGATTTTTCGATTTTTCGATTTTTCGATTTTTCGATTTTTCGATTTTTCGATTTTTCGATTTTTCGATTTTTCGATTTTTGGATTTTTAAATTTTTGGATTTTTGGATTTTTGGATTTTTGGATTTTTGGATTTTTGGATTTTTGGATTTTTGGATTTTTAAATTTTTGGATTTTTCGATTTTTCGATTTTTCGATTTTTCGATTTTTCGATTTTTCGATTTTTCGATTTTTCGTTTTTTTGTTTTTTCGTTTTTTCGATTTTTCGTTTTTTCGTTTTTTCGTTTTTTCGTTTTTTCGTTTTTTCGTTTTTTCGTTTTTTCGTTTTTTCGATTTTTCGATTTTTTGATTTTTCGATTTTTCGATTTTTCGATTTTTCGATTTTTCGATTTTTTGATTTTTCGATTTTTCGATTTTTTGATTTTTCGATTTTTCGATTTTTCGATTTTTCGATTTTTCGATTTTTCGATTTTTCGATTTTTCGATTTTTCGATTTTTCGATTTTTCGATTTTTCGATTTTTCGATTTTTCGATTTTTCGATTTTTCGATTTTTCGATTTTTCGATTTTTCGATTTTTCGATTTTTCGATTTTTCGATTTTTCGATTTTTCGATTTTTCGATTTTTCGATTTTTCGATTTTTCGATTTTTCGATTTTTCGATTTTTCGATTTTTCGATTTTTCGATTTTTCGATTTTTCGATTTTTCGATTTTTCGATTTTTCGATTTTTCGATTTTTCGATTTTTCGATTTTTCGATTTTTCGATTTTTCGATTTTTCGATTTTTCGATTTTTTCGATTTTTCGATTTTTCGATTTTTTGATTTTTCGATTTTTCGATTTTTCGATTTTTCGATTTTTCGATTTTTCGATTTTTCGATTTTTCGATTTTTCGATTTTTCGATTTTTCGATTTTTCGATTTTTCGATTTTTCGATTTTTCGATTTTTCGATTTTTCGATTTTTCGATTTTTCGATTTTTCGATTTTTCGATTTTTCGATTTTTCGATTTTTCGATTTTTCGATTTTTCGATTTTTCGATTTTTCGATTTTTCGATTTATCGATTTATCGATTTTTCGATTTTTCGATTTTTCGATTTTTCGATTTTTCGATTTTTCGATTTTTCGATTTTTCGATTTTTCGATTTTTCGATTTTTCAATTTTTCGATTTTTCGATTTTTCAATTTTTCGATTTTTCGATTTTTCGATTTTTCGAATTTCTTTTATTGAATGAATGAGAAGGTAATATTGTTTAACGCCGGTCGGAGTGGGGGGGGGGTGTGTTAGGTTTTTTTTTCGTTGCGGTCCTTACGGAATTTCTTGATTCGGTCGCCGCACTCAAAGCCCGCGATAAAAGCTATGCAATAGCTTAAAAAAAGTTTTTGGAAACCCATAGTTTTACCTTTTCCACGCTATTATACCAAAATATTAGCAGACCATGTTAATTTTGGTTCTTTTCCCACCACAATACGGTGTAAACTTGTAAACCCTTTATGTTGTTTCAAACTGCAACGTACTGTGAAAGGTAACACTCATTTCACATTAAGCATTTCCCAACTTTGTATCCTGATTTGACAAATGGCGGTAAATGGTATAAGACAAAGCTCGAGCGTTTCATTCTAATCTCAAGTTAGTACATCAAGATGTTATTATAACAAAGAGTGATTACTGCCTCTACGCTGAACGAACACTAGCAGCCTACCTCCAATATTAATTAGAGTTCGTCATCTATAATATCGCGGAATTGATAAAGTTATTAATGCATAAAGTAATGAGAGTGTTACCCAGAAAATTTCACTCTAGAATGTTAGGAATATATAAAATATGTCTTAAATATACATCAATTAATTATAAATTTTAGTTAGATGCACGTCGAATGTTTCTCATTAAATTATCTGCGAAATTATAACTGGTGTAAGATTCGCATAGTGGGTAATGCATATTAATAATTTAATTTTCAGGATGTTCTACCAAAGTGATGAATTTGTTAGTAACTTTCTCTGTGCTTGTAAATTATTCTTTGATTTTTCCGAACTACTGTAACGGTTTTATTTTGCCACATTAGAAATATATTAGGGATGAGATTTTATCAGTCTTATATATCTTAAATAATTGTAAAAAATCAAATATCAGACCTTTTGGATTTAGAAATATGTGTGAATTGAGGCGTTATTTATAAAGGAGTTCTGTTATCATACCAGGAGGTTTATGTTTATTTTCATCTTCTTCTTTTTGGATTTTTCAACTTTGCTCTAATTACCTTGTCACAATTCTTCTTTTCTGGCTCCCCTTCACAGAAGTTGGTAGACTACCTCAGCAACACCAAAAATCTGCTTACCAGTACCTACAATATTTTTAAAATTCAAAATCACTAAATTGGCCCCAACGTGTATATTATCTGCTTGTGCACTGTATAGTGTTCTCGTCCTTGAAGTGGTTAATACTTTACGGTCATTTAAGACGTTTACACATCGTTGCAACAACCTAACTTATTTATATAAAAAAATGGTGTATTATTGATACAGGGTACTTCGGTCTACTCTCTAGAGTGTTTTATATAGTGGGATAGCAATCTTTTGGGATTTGATCAGTATATAGGGTGATTCACAGAATTATCTGAATTTGTATGCAGGTGCTTGTAGATAGGCATTATTGGGAGATATATAGGAACTTTTGGGTGGATATTAATAAGTATCGGGTTTTGTAAATATAATATTGAATAAGTTTGTGAATATTAGATATAGTGCAGCTGATACTAGTTCGTTAGTAGGAGTTAGTACTGATTAGTAGAGGTTAGTACTGATTAGTAGAAATTGGTATTGATTCGATCGGTTAGTGTAAGTTTTCTGTACATATTATTTATAAGGGTTTCTAGGGTCTTAGGTATCTCTAGGTCTTTTTTTTTTCTTTTTTAAGTAAGGGTGGGGTTTCCACTCGTTCTCATTTAGCTCGATATGGAAGTTAATCGACTATTAGGGGACGAGTTAACTTATGAGTTAACTTGCCGAGCTTTACCCATTGGAGGAAGTGTGTCCGAAAAGAGAGAATCTTTACGAGAAGTACTGAGATTAGAGCGATTAGGGGAAAGGATACCTCCTATATCTGCTCCAATGTTGGAACCTGGTTATGAGTTGTCTACTTGTGAAGGCAAACTGAGTGATTTAGAGGAGAACCTACGTGAATTTAATCAGGAAAACAGGAAAAATGAATATAAGAAAATTAAATCACGGCTAATACATTTAACTTTACGGTTAGATCGTATTAATGGGGATGTGAATTCATTATTCAACTCACAACGTGATCGATTATTAACTTGGTGTTCTCAACTACAGACTGCATTGGAGACTTTATATATAAGTTCTAACCATACAAAGGAAACCAATCAGCGTGAAACAGTGGAAGTTTCATGTGAACAGGATAACCCTCATGTGACTCATCAATCACTGCTAGATGTACCAGTTGATTCATTTCCAGAGTATCTAGAGAGAGAGTCTCCGGAAAAGTCTCTCAGATTGGGGGAATTCTTTAATTTTCCACAAAATCAGTTAGATACACCAGTTCTTAAGGTGAATTCGGATCTTGCGAAAAGTCGAGTATCAAGTCTACGTCAAATTTTTAAAAGCGAACCTTCTCATGTTGCGTCTCGTCAACAGCACTACACTTTAGGTCAATTGAATAGACGACAAGTGAGTTTTCCTCAAACTTCTGCAAATGAGCTGAAGAATGATCATATAACGTCTAGTTCACCACACGTAAATTATCAGAAAACTGCTCTAAGTCAACAGACGGATCTCGTTAGAAATCAGGATCCTCAGTATCCTAGAAGTAATTATCCCAATAATTATTGTCATTCGGATGTTCGTGATAATGTAACTCGAATGCAAGATCTTCAGATCCCACAAGAAAATGATATTAATCTTATTGTCAATAGAGAACGAGAAAATTGGTACAGTGTGGATGTCAGTCGTTGGAGATTACAATTTGATGGAATTTCAAGCGTGACTAGTTTTCTAGAGCGAATCGAGGAACTTAGGCTCTCTAGAGGGGTCTCTAAAGAAAGGTTACTCCGATCTGCCCCAGAAGTATTTACAAAAGATGCACTTTTGTGGTATCGTATGGGAAATTTTGTATCATGGGATGATTTAGTGGAAAAGCTTCGAGCTGCTTTTCAACCCCATGACTACGAATATTCCTTATGGGAAGAAATTCGTAGGAGGACTCAAGGTTCCCATGAGCGTATCATCAACTATGTAGCGGTGATGGAGAATCTATTTAAAAAACTTTCAGTTCTACCTTCTGAGAGAGATCGAGTCCAAATTATGCGTAGAAATATGCTACCTAACATCCAGACTCAACTCTCTCTACAACCCTTGACATCTATCTCGGAACTAATTCAATTAGCTCGAACAATTGAGGAGACAGAGTTACGGATTCAAAAATTCGTTCCACCTCCATCTAATTTACGACATCTGGTCGAACCAGATTTGGCATATAAGAAGCCATCCGGTTCTAACGTTGCATCTGTCAAAATTGAGACAAAGAGTCAACCTTCTCAATCCTCTGACCAATACAATGGTAGTCAGCCTACGTGTTGGAATTGTAATCAGACTGGTCATAGGTTCAAAAAGTGTAAGGAGCCTAGGAAAATATTTTGTTTTAGGTGTGGACAATCCAATGTAATTGCCTCTACCTGTCCTAAATGTTCAAAAAACTTGGAACGGGCTCAACAGTAGGTCGGCTGTTGGTGCCTCCTTCAGGTGATAAGGCAATTAGACTGAAGGAGAATAAAGCCATATTAGACTTTGTGTTTGCTCATGCTCGGGATGATGAAAGACCCTATTTGAATGTTAAAATTTTAGGACAAACTTTTAGGTGTTTGTTGGATAGTGGTGCTTCCAGAACAGTTCTTGGTGGACCTGGCTGGAGCATTCTTTGTAAATATTGTAAATTAGATAGATCTAAGTTGAAAGTATGTACAGTGGCAAATGGCCAATCATGTGAATGCATAGGTGCGATAATGGTTCCTATTCAGCTTCAGAATCGCGTTTGTATTTTGGAAATATTAGTTGTTCCGACACTTCCCCATCGATTGATTTTAGGAATCGACTTTTGGCTGAAAATGGAAATTGTACCTGATCTGTTTGCTGGTGAATGGAGTTTTAGGTCTGGAGATAAGGCTGAGGAGGTTGAGTTAAATGGTATTAAAGATTTCGAATCCTTGTCTGGCCAACAATGTCAACGATTGAGTTCTGTAATCGACGATGCATTTGCCTTAATGGGTAATGTATTAGGGTGCACGCATTTAGAACAGCACGTGATTAGGACTAATTCTCCGCCAATAAAGCAGAGGTACTACCCAATCTCACCAGCCTTACAAAAAATTGTAAATGAGGAACTAGATGATATGCTGGCAAAAGATATTATTGAGCCTAGTTCTTCTCCTTGGTCATCTCCAATCGTAATGGTGAAGAAGAGTGATGGCAAATGGCGATTTTGCGTTAACTATAAGAAGTTAAACGCAGTAAGCATTCCCGACGCGTACCCCATTCCATATGTTAGTGCGATTATAGACAAACTTAGGGATGCACGTTACCTGACTACGCTTGACATCAAGTCAGCGTATTGGCAAATACCAGTTGCCAGAGAGTCTCGCGAGTTGACAGCGTTTACTGTTCCCAATCGTGGCCTATTTCAATTTAAGAGAATGCCCTTTGGCTTACATTCTGCCCCAGCTACTTGGCAAAGGTTGATTGACCGAGTACTAGGTGTCGACTTGGAGGGTTATACTTTCGTCTACCTAGATGATGTCATAATCTGTACGTCAACTTTTGAAAAGCACTTAGAGGTCCTAAGTGAAGTTTTAAAACGTATTCGTGAGGCCGGTTTGACACTGAATCGCGAGAAATGTAACTTTTGCTGTTCTGAGTTACGATACTTGGGCTATATTGTGAATGAACACGGATTGGCAGTTGACCCAGGAAAGGTTGATGCAATCCTCAATATTCCTACACCTCGTACTGTTACGGACGTTAGGAGGATAGTTGGTCTCGCATCATGGTATCGACGATTTATCCCATCCTTTTCAACCGTAGTATCTCCAATGACTCAACTTACCCAAAAGAATAAACCGTTTATCTGGGATAACTTATGTGAGGAATCCTTAAACAAGATCAAGGAACATTTAGTTTCGGCTCCGATCTTGGCCTGTCCAGATTTTAGTCAACCCTTCATCGTCGAAACTGACGCCTCCGATTTTGGTTTGGGAGCGGTTCTGCTTCAACGGTTACCTGAAGGTGAAAAAGTAATATGTTACTTAAGCCGCTCACTAACAAAAAGTGAACGCAAGTTTTCCACCACGGAAAAAGAGTGCCTGGCGGTACTGTTTGCAGTAGAAAAACTCCGTCCATATTTAGAAGCTACCAAATTTACGGTAATAACAGACCATTACTCATTGAAATGGCTTTTCAGCATTAAGGATCCGGTAGGAAGAATCGCTCGATGGGCATTACGACTGCAGCAATATGATTTCGACATCATACACCGAAAAGGTAAGGATCATATTGTTCCAGATACCTTATCACGCTCGGTGCCTGTAATTGATTTCCTTGACGAATCCCATGCTACAGTCCAACCTTCTATCGATAAATGGTACACGAAAATGTGTGACTTAATTACAAAATTTCCTCGTAAATACCCTATATGGAGGTTACAGGATGGAAAACTCTTGCGAAAAACCAAATTACGATATCCTGAATTGTCAGATTCACAATGGCTCACAGTTGTTCCAAAGGAGCAAAGGAATGCAATCATTAGTAAACATCATGATCCCCCAACATGTGGTCATATGGGTATATCAAAAACTAGCGCTAGAATTTCAGAGGCTTACTATTGGCCTAAACTAAAATCGGACGTTACACGTTATGTCAAAAGGTGTCAGATATGTCTTCAAACGAAGCCAGAGCAAAAACCACCGATTGGACAAATGTTGTCTGCCCAAGTTGGGGCCTCGAGGCCGTGGGAATTAGTAAGTGTGGACCTAGTAGGCCCGCTTCCACGTTCAACCAAGGGTTATACCTACATCCTCTCTGCTCTGGATTGCTTTAGCAAATTTATTTTATTGTTTCCTCTTAGAAATGCCACTGCAGCTTCCATAGTAAGTCACTTGGAAGCCCATGTTTTCCTTATATTTGGTGCCCCCAAGAAAATTATTGTCGATAATGGAACGCAATTCCGAAGCGACCTCTTCAAAGGGCTTATGAGGGAATATCAGGTAAGAATTGGGTATACGGCTAATTACCACCCTCAAGCCAACCCCGTGGAAAGAGTACATCGTGTAGTTAAGACTATGCTGGCTAGTTATGTTACAGACAATCACAAACAGTGGGATAAATATTTACCCAAAGTTGGTTTCGCGATTCGTTCTGCAAAGCATGATGTAACTCAAGTTACACCCAATTTAGTTGTCTTTGGTAGGGAGGTGAACATGAATGATAGTGAGAAGCTGTCGCCATCTAATATACATAGCGATGCGGAGGTTAAAGAAAAAGCTCTGAATAAATTGTACCAAGACATCCAGGCCAGACTTAAAAAGGCATATGAACGATCAAGCAGACCCTATAATCTAAGGCATAGGAATGAGAAATTCTCTCTCAACCAGTATGTCTGGAAGCGAAATTATGTGCTGTCAGATGCCGCTAAGCAATTTACAGCTAAATTAGCTCCAAAATTTTGCGGTCCATACAAAATAATAAAAATTGTTTCTCCCTGGACCTATGAGCTAGAGGACAAAACTCATAAATCTCTTGGCATATGGAATGCGAAAGATCTAAAAGCTCATCCTCCGGATGACACTTCAGATGAGGATGCAGAAAGTGAACAGGAATAGATATTCCTTTATCTCTTTCCTTAATGCTTGTAAATATTTATGTACATATATTTTTTTTTTTTTTTTTTTTTTTTTTTTTTTTCCTTTTCTGCCTTGAAAACTTTTTATAGTTGCAAATTATTTTGTTTTCTTGGTGAAATACTTAAAAGTTTCCTTGAAACTTTTTTCAGGGAAGGGTGGTGTGTAACGGTTTTATTTTGCCACATTAGAAATATATTAGGGATGAGATTTTATCAGTCTTATATATCTTAAATAATTGTAAAAAATCAAATATCAGACCTTTTGGATTTAGAAATATGTGTGAATTGAGGCGTTATTTATAAAGGAGTTCTGTTATCATACCAGGAGGTTTATGTTTATTTTCATCTTCTTCTTTTTGGATTTTTCAACTTTGCTCTAATTACCTTGTCACAATTCTTCTTTTCTGGCTCCCCTTCACAGAAGTTGGTAGACTACCTCAGCAACACCAAAAATCTGCTTACCAGTACCTACAATATTTTTAAAATTCAAAATCACTAGATTTTGGTGAGAAATTGAATGAGGAAAAAAAAAAACTGATTCTCTTATCTTTGGACTTTTTGATGTGAATAGTCACATTGTCGCAATTTGCGGATATTTCCAAAAATCTTTGAATTTTTAAATATATTTTACTTCGGTTTGTCATACAAACGAAGAATCTCTTTATGAGGATGTTTGTTTAAAAATTTAAAAGATAAAAGATATTATTTCTCACCTTTTAAGGTCATCCACCAGCCAAGGTAGGTCAAACTAACAATTTCTGCTATTTTCTTTATTTAATATTCCTTATATTAGAGTGCTAACAATGTATTTTCTCTTTGTAGACCTTTTTTTCTTTGGTTACGATTTGTACCTTTACTCGCTGAATATATCTACTCAGCTCCAAGCCTATGGTAAAAGGTATTTTGGACTCCTGCATGTACCCCTGCTTTTATATATCCATCCCGCAGTACCCACCGCTTTAAGATCCTGAAGGATACTCCTGCATGTACACGAAGCTACTACCTACCTGCTTCGATCTGGGACCTACTCTGGCCACGTGAATGCAGAACTTCCAGGACCAAACACACACAGATAAGCTTGCATGCCTCTCATAAATATATAATCGTGTCTATTTTGCTATTCAATGATTAACTTAGGGATTGTAGGTTATATCTTCCTGTAGTCATATTAAAGGTTATCGAACAACTTTTTCAACCACGTCTTTGTTCTCTGGGGTTGGGACAAACAGATAAAGGGACAACACAAGTAAATTAACTCCTTTTTATGTATTAATTTGGTTGATACCCTCTGCTTTAAGCAATAATTTGCTTCCGGAAACAGGCCGGGAAAACTGTAAAAAGTTATAATTGTAAATATTAAGTATACATAATTTAATCGCATGACTTACGATATGATGTAAACCATACAGTATATATACTATATCGGTAAAATTTATAATATTCTTTAAATAAGTGCATTTCATTTTTTTTTTATTCATAAAACATAACCTATACATTCTTCCGTTTCTAAAATATTACAAAGTTAATAAATCATTGATATAAAATACACTGGACTGAGAAAATCTCTACCTCTTATATGATCTAATCTTAGCAAGTTATCAGCCACCGACCTTGTATATATATATATATATTATTGAAAAAGGATTTGAAATTGGTTTCTTTTTTTTTTTTCTTGTAAATAATTATCAACTCTTCATAAATAAAGGAATCCTATACAGCTGTACAATCAGATAATTATTGTTTTAATAGAACCCCGTAACTTCTTGGTAATAGATTCCCACTGGAAATCACCTCCAGCGAGGAATCTATGTAACACTACAATGCAACTTTTTGTTTCTTTTGTCGTTTTCTTCAGAAGATTTGTTTTTAGATTTTCTAATTACATTCTTATGTTGCAGCTGACCCAACTTAGGATTCTTATTAAAGGCTAAATATACAGAGAAATATATCGGTGTCGTCTCACTTCGTACTGTCTCAGTTTGTACGATGCAAAAATTATACCTGTTTTAGTTTCAGTTTGTTCGGACTCTCCCAAACCAATTATTGATAGTCTCATTTCGTACTATCATCCCGAAATTACCTGGTTTAAATTATAAAGTACTTTATTAAATTTGCGAAAAGTGAGATTTTGTTTTCAAACACTTTCTAGTTTTAATACAATACCGAGTTATTATAACATCCCTAAATATTGTTATTTATTGTTAATTAATGGTAAATCACTACAGAATTAAAATACCAATAAGAGTAAGGAAAAGGGTGACAGATTATTTTGTAAAAGGGGTTGCTTAATTTGCAAAGTAAAGACCTTAATTTTTAAAAGTGTTTAATAGCACAATACAATAAATATGTATTATTTCTATTAGATATATTTAATAAGTACACAAAGCAGTATGTTTGAGTTTTCCCAAACAGAGCGTCCTTTCTTAGTTAGGTACCTGTTAAATAACTACAGATCATCTTAATTCGTGTAAATATTTATTTTATGTTCTGCGAAAAATGTTTGATATATTATTATTTACAGAATTGGTGGGGTTAAGTAAGGGCGTATTTAAAAGATATGATAGCGGGATATTTGAAACTACCGATACTGGTATATAAACTTTTTTTATTGTATTGAATCTCTAGAGCAGGCAAAAACTATGGAAGAAGTAAATGAAGTGATTGAGTTAGTGCAAAGTTCCAAGGGTCGTGAAATGGTTTTATATTTGGGATATCAACATTATCTGAAGGCCAAGAATAAAAACGGATCAAAAAATTGGACCTGTGTAAATCGGAACAAGTGTGGTTTTAGTTTAACAACAGTAAATAACAAAATTATTCGTAAAAATAAACAACATACTTGTGTACCTGATGAACCTAAAATGGAAGTTTTAAAGTGCTTTGATAAGTGCAAGAAAAGGGCCCAAAAAGAATTAATTCCAATACCAAAAATATTTAATGAGGAATTCTCTGAATTGAAAGATGCTGGTTTAGATTTTGTAACAAAAGTACCGCTTTTTTTAAAGAAGAAGAGCTCTTTATATAGAAATCCTCAACGAGCACTAGGCTTTTCCAGTTTTTCAAGCAGACGTGATATAATAATTCAACAAGAATTAGCAGATGATTTTTTAATTATTGATGATGGGGATGGAGAAGACCGTATATTAGCTTTCTGCAGCAAGTATGGTCGTCAATGCTTAAAAGAATTGAGCAACTTTTTTGTGGCTGGATTCAGATGTTGTAATAAACTTTTTAGTGAATTGAAGTGAACTTTTTTATTTCGAGAAAACTTAAAAAAATCGATTTTTTATGTAACATGTTTTTTAACGTCTCCACCGCTATATCTCGAAAAATAATCGTGATATCGAGGTAATTATTTTTACATATTAAAGTAGACACAACAGCGCTTTGAACAATACCCCACTTATATCCCAAAAAACGAATGTTAATTTGCTAAAATAACAGCAAACTCAAACTTGTTATTTTCAGTAACGTAATTTTAAGCAATCGAGAAAAAAGTGTATTTCTAAAAATTTGTACATATATGCTGCGAATAAATTTAAGCCAATAGTCAAAAAAAGTTTTTAGATTAAAAACTTTTTATGTGTCGGTTATAGTATCGAGTCAGCGATTTTTCTTAAACGGGCCAAAATCATATTTTTGCGCGCTCGGCTCCGGCCTGCGAGTGCGACCAGCGGACGTTCTTAGTTCTGATAATGTGTAGGAGTTGGACTTATTTCAGTAGCTCTAAAACAGGGAGAAATGTAAAGCATGTGTAAAGGTAAAAAATATAAAAAGAGATCCAAAAGATAGGTATATAAATACATACAAATATCAATCAGTGTTATAAACTAACCCCCTATACTTACCTAATTAGTAGTATATTAAACATTTTGAATTGAATTAAACTAAAAATGTAAACATAAAGAAAGGTTTATCTTTAAAATATTTATTATTTAAAGCACTCTCATTCGTCATCTTCTGGATCTACGTCGAAATCTTTGATAATGTTGTTGCAGGAACGATATTTACACTCGTTACAACATTTTAGGCCTTTTTAACACAAGTGCATTTTCGATTGTCACACATGACTTTTAAAATCTACATTTCTTTTAGCACGTAGCAATCTCCAAAGTAAATTGATTGTCTTCAAAAAAATTTACCAATATTTAAATGTTTTTGATGAACCGTCCCCCAAGTTTACAAATTCTGCTACAACTTTGTTGTGATCTTCAAGAAAGTAGGAAAGATCTTCTAAGTTACCTGCTTCGTCAATTTTTGATTTTAACACTCCATTTTTTATCAGCTCGTCAGTAAAAAAAAGTTGTCATTTATTTTCTTCGTACCATTTATTTAGCGATTTGTAAAATAATTGAGACACTACATCGGCTGCTTATGTTAGGCTTCGAATATCGTGATAGTACTGCTTTCCATCGATCATTAGTCGACAAGAATTTTCTACGTAAATATCTGTTTCGACAAGAATCGAAGTTAGTCCACCATCAGCAAAAAATATAACCTATACTTGCAAAGTCACTTTGCCACACAATTCTGGAGGTTATTCCACAGTATTTCGCACGCCTTGGAATAAATTGCTAAGTCTGCGTTTATTACAATATGATCCTGATTCAGTTTTTCTGCTAACTGCGCCAATCTTACAATTGCGGTAAAAATTGTGTCAAATTCTGTTGCATACAAAAAGGGAAGGTATGTAATTGATGAAACTAGAATATTATTTTTAGACATAATATTTTGAACATCACTCCATCCCAGGAAAGAATACTCATTGTAGAGGAATTTCAACAATCACCAAAATAAATTCATCTTTTTCGAGCTATTTGAATTTTCTCGAGATATTGTTGGTAACTTTAATTCAGGAAGTACAGGACGGGTTTTAGGTTTATTATATTTTTAAAGTCGCTACAGACTTATGTCCGTTTCTTCTATGCTTAAAGCGAATTCACCTCCTTTAATCAAGTCCCTAGTTGGTTGTATAGACTTTTTTCTTGAAACACAACCATGGCCATAGCATGTGTTGTTCCTTTTCCATCAATGGTTTTCTAGTTAAGGTCAAAATTATCAATACTTGCCTGAATGTATTTTTTCCCAGGTAAAACCTTCGCTAAACATTAAGGTACATATATATCTTCTTTATCATCGGTTAATTGTTTTACCTCGGCAAATAGCTTTGCATCTTTAAGCCATGACACGAACAGGATTAAAATATTTGGAACGTCATTCTGAAACCTCATTTTATTAATATCATCCGGTGTGGGAAATCCAGTTTTTGGTTGAAATAAAACCATTGCACTACGTAATATAGCAACAGCTCTTAATAAAATTGGAATTTCGGACATTTCTTTAAGAAGTAAAATATCTTTCTGAACATCGGTATCCTTACTGTCAATAATTGTGATAATATTGGAAACAGTTTTCTAATTTTTGTGAAAATTTATGTTTTTTGGAGATATATTGTGGCTGTAACCTAATTTATGGTATTTCGCATCGAACGCAAAAAAATCTTTATAGCCACTTAATTTAGAAATCATATCTATGTAATTTCTATTTTTGGCAGCTTTAATTATTTTTGGATAAGTGGCTTTTTCACTACCTAAAAGTATATGTAGCAAAGGTAGAAACTAAATAAAATTTAAATTACCTGTTTGAACCGATATTAGACTTTTCTTCGTTTTTGTTCCACTTTTGTTGTTCGTGACAGGTTCAGTATATTATGTCGTACGAAATGAGACTAGTCATTGGTAAACATTTAGAACGCCGTACGAAGTGGGACATTTAAGGGTCGTGATACGAAATGGGCATAAGCCAATATATCCACTCCACCCGACAGTTATACGGCTTCTTCGAAACACATCGTATCCACTTTATACCTAGTAGGTACTGAACTTGTCAACAAGAGAAAGCAATTAGTTCGTCGGCAATTTTGTTTAGGTATCGGTAACTGGTATAGCCCGAACTGAAACTATGTTTTAGTTTATAAAACCTAATTATAGAGGGCGCTGTACACACAATTTACAGAATTCTACAATTGATGGTGGACAAAGTGGGAGTGTCATTTGATCATTGTCAGGCATCCATTACCTCCCGGTGAATGACATTTGCCATTACCTGTATTTATTGTGATTATCAATAATATCATATTGTCAATAATTATTATTTATTTGTATTTGGGTGTGCTCTGGATCCTGAATGAATAAATAGTAAGTATTTTGTAAATTATTGTTTATGGTAATGTCAAATGTCAAATAAATGAAGCTTAGAACAGGTATAAGATTGAAGAAACATAAAGCCACTTACCACTAAATATTCTAGTTGTTCGAAGTTGATTCTCTATTATTATTTTATTACAGTAGTTTTTAAACACTCCGTATGTAGAAATTATTAAGGCACGTGTGAAATTTAACTTCCCTATTGTTGAATTGCATTTGCCTCTATGTAACAACGTGTTACGTTTACTAAAAACGCTTATATTGTTACCATATGCTTTTTAATTATAAAATTAAAATAAGTTTGCGGTATGCTTTTGTTCGCAGATGCTACACATCGATTTCCAGAAACTGGAACGAATGGTCCACAAATCATGTTAATTTATCTCTCGCAATGTTACCGGTTGACTTTTTGGAGTTGTGTGTATATGTGTGCGCTCCTCAGTTTTCAGTTTGTGGTTCGTGAATTCCGATTTTACCCATATCTACTTCAACACGTATAAAATTATGAATATGGATGTAGGTGGATTTATTGTGGTTTATTATCCGTGGAACATTTATTGTTTGAAAAGTTCTTTCAGATTTCAGTTTAAAACTTAATTTTTAAAATTGTTCCTATTTTTGTAAGGGCTTTGTTTTAATGACAATACAGTATTTAAATTAAACGTTTAAACTTACGGAAAGAAAAATATTATCAATCCATTAAGGTACAATTTTAATTCATTTTAAATCACTTACATGAATAAACTATTTTCGAATGACTATGACACTAAAGACCAAAAATCAGATAGATGGAGAACTGAAAAAATTATAATAAAAAACTAGCAGGCCTAATCTACGAAAACACTATAGAGTAAATAGATTACCAACTGTAAAATAGCATATTACATTACGAGTGTGGAAAGTGACATTTTTCACACGAGTAAGAAATATTATCGCACGAGGCACAAGCTGAGTGTGACTAACACACGAGTGTGGAAAATCACTTTTCCTACGACCACAAAATAATTTCATCAAAAAATGTAAAGCCAGGTTATTAATATAATAATTAAAATGTATTTAAAAAAATAATCAACAATAATCGTATTTATTTAATTTTCCTATTTTCTAAACAAACAAAAAATTAAAAAACAAAAAAAATTCTGGCCCCGCGGTCCCTGCGGTCGCTCGCCAGGTCTTAAATTTCGTGAACGTGTCTGGAAATATAGACCATAAAACATATTTCTTTTCACGAAATAATTATCATTAAAACACTTAACTCGCTTATCTTTCTAGTTTCAATGTTAAGACCGATTTCGATACACAAAGATTTCATGACAAGTAATAAATAAGTCAGCCCCTTTTGCACTCACATTCATATTTTTAATGGGAACTAAAATAGACGTAACAGAAAGCTAATAAACTTAGTATAAAAAGTCTGACCAAAAGGAGCTCGTATTCATTCAATTTTAATTATTTTAAATTTAAGCAATCACTTTATTATCTGTACCCAGTTATATAGTCTGTACCTTTCCTAAACGCTCTTTCTAAACGACGTCTATCCCACAATACTTCCTATTTCCCAAAGGTGTCAACCTCTCGACGTCCAACGTCTCGCCGTCCGACTTCCTTACCTTTCGACGTCTCAACGATATCACTTTTAACACCACTTAGTATTCCCTATCATTATATTTATTCCGACGCTCGACGTCCAGACGCCCTACTTTCCTACTTCCTACGTCTCCAACGCTGTCACATTCCGCACCATCAAAGTATTTCCTACCTTACATTTATTACGACGCCCAACGTCCGATCGCTCTACTTCTCGACGCTTGCCGCCCCTAAATATTTCCTTCATAATATCCTTATCGACACCCTGCGTCACGTCCAGCACCACCCAAAAATGTCTACCGTATATCTGTCCCAATGCAGTACTGTATAAAATAGCTTCCTTTCCACCACGGCGCTAGGCGCCTCGACGCGAGGTGACGCTCAACGCTGTGACGTACCTGAATCGACGCTGCCACAACGCTAGCTAAAATTAGTACATAATCTACTGTCTGTATTTTCAATAATGAGTCAAAAGATTTATGTAACTTTCTTTGAGATACCACCGGGGCACAGCTTATACAATACAGCTAAAACACTCTCTTGGCATCAACGGTTTGCATGGATTTCGTCGCGCATCGCTTAAGCTCTATCTTCGGACGGAAAAGACGGCTTTGGCGTTCAGAAGCGTACTTAGATAAGGTATTGAGCCGTGCGTATAATTTCGTTGAGCCCACGATACACAAACTAATTATAAGCATTAAATGGGAGATAGTGTTCAAAATTCGATATTTTGCCAATTTTAGATTTTATGCATAATCTGGCCATAAGATAAGTAAAAGATATAGACTAAAAATACGAGTTTGACTTAAATTTGTACTTTCTGGGCGTAGCAGTTCTCTTGCAATCTCTTTTCTTATTATGTAAAATAAAAATAAGTGTGCAGAAACAAATTATTTATTTACAAAAAGTAAGTACACAAAAACACTACTTTTTATTTGGCAATTTTAAATATTTTTTGTCAAGTTTACTTTGAAAATACTCAAAACCAATTTTCCTGTTTATTTATCTTATTCTTATATATGTTCGTAACCTGCTCATGTATGGCATTACTTCAAAAGGACCGTTGTATTGGGACAGGAAACTACTGTTTTATCTGTTAAAATTTTTTAATACCGATTTATTTTCTTTGCTTAATGAGGCCCGTGCACCTGGTGGAATGCAGTTTCCTTTTCTTGCGTCTAGGATTAAGACGAATCTCACAACTACTTTCCTCAAAATAGATAGGGCAATTTCAAATAAGTTTGTTCTTTCTTCGATAAGAATTTACTTATAATTTGTGGCATTCGGAAATATCCCCACCGCGCAGCCCGGCATTTTAAACATTAATTTAATTCTTCCCTGTTATATATAGGAAAATATAGTCACTACTAACACAAAAACATATAAATTATTAAATTATTTTACACCACTCAATCGAAAAGTGTCAAAATAACTTGAAAGTTCGTCCCGCATTACGTCATGCGTGGTTTGGACGAATTTTTAATCGAAAGTCAACATACCTTTAGTTTGTGTATTCTGGTTGAGCCTATAATTTCGTTGATTTTGTTTGAGCCTCTGTTGTGTTAAGTTAAAGATACTGTTATTATATTGGTGACTCTTTACCTGTGAGTAGATCGAGTGAAAAAAAGACATCATACTGCGGTTGTACCTGCAAGAAAGCATCCTTTCGTTTTCCCAAGGACCCAAACCTCTAAGTGCCACATTATAAGAAATTTTCATTGTTAAACATATAATTTATATAGGATGTCCCATTAGTGCGTGATTTTTCAATATTTGTGTTGTAGACACGCAAAAAAGTTTAAAATAAAATTTATATGGGTTTGAAAAATACCTGCATATTTTAAAAATATCTTTGGATATATCGGGTCTCGCGTTTTTGCCTTGCAAACTAAAATGTATGTTATTTAAATGGAACACCCTGTATTTTATTTTATGATAAAATTATTAACACCCCAATTTATTGTAAAGACGAGTTGCTACAGAAAAATTTTGTTAGGTACGTTACCTTTTAATAAAAGCCTTGCGGATCCACTCCTGTGATACCTGTCTTAAATATAACTAAGATCACGATAAATTAGATGATTTTTCTTTTTATCGCTTTTTAAAGGCATATGATAACGTCAATTTAAATACATTTGGAAATCTGCAACTGCCAAATAATAAATTTGTATAACTAATTTTCAATATTGAAAAGGTATTTCAAATGAATTTTAAAGAATTGGCTACAAAAAATAACATTTGTACCACACTTTTAGAATTAATTAACTCAATACCCTTGTCATCCATGCCAACGTTTTCCAAAAGAATAACCTATTTTAATGTATGTTTAATCTCAATAACAAAAAAAAAATACTGACAATTAGTTTGACAGAATTGTCACTTATTTAAAATTTTAAAAATAATAGCAGTCGGTTGATCAAAATATAAACGGTAATTGGCGGATTTAATTTTTTTGCAATGTTCTCACTGCTCAGAATGGATATGAAATATATTCGTTCAGTTTAAATCAATAGCATATTCTTTCGTTTTGTAATCTGTGGCGTAGATGAGGTAATATCCATGTGGATGTAGAAAAAATAATAATTCTTTATAATCCCAGACCTCAGTCGAAGCATTCGTTTATCTAGGTATAAACCCTTTGCGAGATGAGTAACACTTGCCAGACACACGAGGTACTACTTGATTTGCACCCACGGGTGTGACAAAATTCGTTAACAATTGAAGACCTTGGTGTAAAAAGGATCCAAGCCACAATTTGTCGTGAAGTGACTGTTATAGCTCAAAACATCTGTTAACGAGGATATTACTATAGTCTATTTTTATGTATGAGAGAGTATTAAAATAATAAAGCATTCGTAATACATAGGAGTACCACTTCTTTTAGTAGACAGTTAAAATACTTTTTGAAGTTATTCTTTGAGTATACACTTATATTTTCACCTAATTAACCTGCTTATAACTTCTGAACAGCTGAAGGTAAAAAAGTGCAATTGTTTCTAAAATGTTTTATTTTTCCACAAGGTATGTTAAGAACATTGTGTCAAACGGGTTATGTAGGTATAAGGGTTTTAAATTTGACTTTTAAACAACGTTACGTTCATAAATAATAATTTTAATATAAAAACTACTTCTTACCTACAAATCCAAATCAGAATCGAAATCAGAAGATGAACTGTCGCAACAAATATTTACAATGAGTTGCTCGATCAGTTCATCAGTAATATTGTCCAACTTGCACATTTTCTCTTCTTCTTTAATCGTATGATTTACTGCCTTTTCCCAGTTTTCAGGCTTCACGTTATTTACAGCCTCGAAAAACAACTGTTTAACATCACTCATTTTAAAAGAACTATTTTTTTTTGAAACTTCTCCCTTTATCTGTGCCCATATCAGTTCAATCGGGTTTACTTCGCAATGATATGGTGGTGATCTAACCACCGTCATCCCACGATTTTTTTCAATTTCATCAATTTCATATTTTTTGAATTTCTCTTTAGGAAGGGAACACAAATGATTCAGTTCTTTTCTCACAGAACCGGGATGGAACTTAATATTCTTTGAATTTAGCCAATTCTGTAAATCTTTTTTTAACCACTTGGTTGTGGGCATTTTTTCTATAAGTCTTGAGTGATAACTTGCATTATCCATTACTATTATACAGTTTTGAGGAAGAAGAACTATAATTTGTTCGAACCACTCTTTAAAGACATCAGCATTCATGTCCTCATGGTAGTCACCGGTACGAGTAGATTCAAAAGTCAATAAACCACCTTTAACAAAACCGTTTGAACTACCGATGTGTACTATTATTAGTCTGCGCTCCTTTCCTGATGGTGGATTTAAATTAGTAGATAAATTATTTAAAAAAGCCTGTCTTCGACTTGTAACAGTTTCATCTTGCCAAAATTTATTTGTTTTATGTCCCTCGTTGATCCATGTTGCATCTAAATAAAATATATTTCTTCTTCGATTTCTCATTTCTTTTATAGTCCTTAGGTAATTTCTTCTCCATACTACAATATCGCTTCTTTCTATTAGAATAGACTTTCTGGAATGCTTTTTCCATAGAAAACCTATTTCTTTTAAAAGTTTCCATAGTGTGGTTCGACTCATTTCAGGGTAATCCTTATTATCTCGAACCGTGGCAAGAACTTTGTCTACTGTCGAAGATTCTTTTTTAAAGAAGAACGCATGCACTTTCCTTCGAAGTCTTTCTTTCAAAAGATTTTATAATTGAAATTTTGGTTTTCCTGGAGCTTTACGTGCTGTTTGAAACTCGCCACATTTCTCTTCTTTAACAACTCAGTAAATAGTAGATTTCCCAATACCAAGCGTACTACTAATTCCACTGTGTCATCAACACTTTTACATAAATGTTTGTCTGTAAATGATTTAAAACAATTAAATAATGTTTTTTCATTAACTGTTAAAGGACC
This sequence comes from Psylliodes chrysocephalus, assembly GCA_927349885.1. NCBI lineage: Eukaryota > Metazoa > Arthropoda > Insecta > Coleoptera > Chrysomelidae > Psylliodes > Psylliodes chrysocephalus. The sequence goes on from OV651817.1 coordinate 54,694,928, forward strand.
GATTTTTTGTCGTTTACGCGGCCCTTTCAAATTTTCCATGATCACACTAGAATTTACATTGCACCTTGCTAGTTGCAACTAAACGACATTTAGTAAACTGTCAAGAATACACAACTTGGACCTCCTTACTAAATGGATTTTCGCATTTTCGGTGAAATTTGTTGGAAAGGTATTTATCTACTTATAATTCGATTACTGTAAGAAATTCTTGGAATTAAAATAAAACAAAATTGGCAAGTAGGTACTTATTGAAAATAATCATAAGATACGGCTATGTAATCTTTAATACACAGGGCTTTTGGCCTGTCCAAACCTTTTTCTATTGTTCTGTACAGCTTATGTTTATAAAGGACCAATAAAAGACCCAAAACTTGTAATAGCTCAGGTACATTTATTACAATTTTAGGGAATATATTTAGATTATTCTGTAAAAATATTTAAAATGACCGTACTAAGTTTTGCATTAGAAATGCTGTTTTATTACTCTCTCATACATAAAAATAGACTATAGCCACATACAAATTATTTTACCTCTAATTCGAAAGATGTACTATTTTTCGTAATATTGATATTTCAATAATATTTTTAATTATATTTGACAAATTTAAAACAAATTTAAAACTTAATTTCTCAAAACTTACTTAATGTGGCATGTAACCAACCTTATTACGCCAAGGTTTTCAATTATTTCAATAATAAAAATATTTTTTAATCCGGGCCCGACTTTCCGTCGAATCTAACAAAGATAGAAGCACTATTCCGTCTTGCTTGGTTTTCGACAGCCAAATCAAAGGCGCCGACATGGAGTTGTGGAGCTGTATTTTATAGGTTGTGACCGGGATTTCATTTGGACGAGGGCTGTTGACATTTGCTACAAAATATTATTAATTTAACCAATAAACCACATGGCCTTCAGGACATATACCCTAAATTGGCGCTGTCCGTTACTTCCGTTGGTCATCACCTCTACACCAATCGAAATATTTACCTAAGAGGGTGCAACCTGTGTATATCTAAAATAGAATCAAAACATCAACACAATGGTTAACCAACTGGCGAATTGGTGCTGTTCGTTAACTTCGTTGGTCATCAACCTGAATAAAAATATAAACATCAATACAGTCTGAGTTTGAACGGGACTCAAGTGAGATCTCAGTAAATAGTAACAATTGTAAAATACTTTGCTAAATTGCACCACATTTAAAGTATGAAAAATAAAAAGAGTTTAAATATGAATTTGTATGTTTTATTTATAAATTTGCACCAAATTTCGCAAAGAATTCTGGTTTACCTTAATTAACATTATCACAATGTGTGTATATAAATTATCAATTAATTAACTAGACGATCACTTTTGCCACTAGTGGAAAAAAGGCCAAATAGAGTAAGTATAAAATTTAAAATAAAATAAACTTGTGAGGTAAATAATAACATTTTAGAGAGTAAAATAACGAACAAAATAGGGGGTGCCAGGGGGTGGGCCGTCACACTGGTGCCGTGACTAGGATGCGAAGTAATTTAAATTGGTGCAAGGTAAATAAAACCTACAAAACAAAACTATTTAAACAAGTAAATTTAGCAAAATTTTAACAACCAGGATGCAAAGTCATTTAAATTGGTGCAAGGTAAATTAAACCTACAAAACAAAATTATTTAAACAAAATAATTTTGTAAAAATTTTAACAAATACAGATTGCAAAGTAAAATTAAAATTGGTGCAAAAATGTCAGTAAAAAAATAAATAAAAAAAATAAAATAAAAACCAACTTTATATATTTTGAACTGATACTCTTTCCGTTTTATTTTTACATAAAAACGAATAAACCATCATCAATGAGGGATCCTAACGTTTGGAAGTTGCAACCAGACCCAACAGCAGCCGAAACCAAATTCAACCCTTGCGACAGGAACTTAAACCATTGTAACAGGAACTTTCGTACAACTTCTAGTGGATATGAAGACAGGCATAGACGAACTTCAATCTAAAATGAAAGAAGACTTCAGCATCCATTCAACAGAGGACCAGATAGCAAGCTACTAGATAGAAACAACTTCATCTCTTAACACAGGGACAACCACCTAGTCCATAGAAGATATTAAGATATCCAGAGGTGAACCCCAAGCCAAATGAAATGAGCCTTAGATGACCAGCAAATAGTCCACGTCCAAATGCAGAAAGTATTGGCACTAAAGGAAACTATAATGAGATAATTTGAAGCTTCATTTTTCGCCACAACATTGTACCAAAATGGGATCACTTATCAGAACAGAACATAAAAATTATGTTATCTTAATATAATTGCGACGAGACATTTTCTTTTATTTTATACTCCTAACTGTTATTTTAAGAGAACTTAAATAGTATCAGTCCCCTGTCTGAAGCGGCTCGTGATTACGATCACTTCATCCAGAGATAATGTGCTATCCTGTTTATTAGTTTATTGTACGTCGGAAACACTTATTTGCGTTAGTCTCCGTTACTTAATTGAACTTAAATAGTATCATTCCCGTGTCTGAAACGGCTCGCGATTACGATCACTTCATTCAAGACTATTGTGCTATCCCGGTTGTTAGTTGGTTTTACTGCCCAACCAGTAGTTTGAATAAACTTCTTATAGAGTCCCGATTTCAGCCCTGAAAGTAGTACTGCCCCGAACCTGTCTCCTCGCGTTCTCTGCAACCGTATATGCAATACTGATTAGACAATTCAACAGTTATTTTTTTTCCTACGACCGTAAGTGTTATTTTTGTAGAAAAATAATAAATTGCATTTGTAGTTTGTTTAACTATTAAACGTCCGCAAAAATAGTCTAATAGTAAATTTTTCCTACGACCGAATTAATATTTCTCCTAAACGAAAGAGCAAGTTAGATTTTTAGCTCAACAATCGAATAGACAGTTCAATAATAAACTTTTGCTGCGACCGTGATAACTATAATTTTTGATTTCATTTTTTTACGTCTGATTGAGGCTAATCGGAAGTTATCTCCGGCCGTTTTGTTTGTTTATTTTTGTTCATGGTTTGTACATATTACCATGAGGGTGGGCGTTAAAATACCTTAATTTATTCTTTTTTATGTTGTAAATAGTTTGAAACAATATGTGTCAATGTTAACTTGCCGTATTACTGGTTAATAATTCCATACTTTATTTCCCCCTTGTATTTCAGCTAGTGATAAATTTTTTACCAGCCCAAGCAACGATTAAAGCCCGTTACTTGTGGCCTACCATTACCTGTGTCTAAGTGACCTTTGACCACTGGAATTTTTCATCTCCATCTGTAGCTACCTGAGTAGTTTCGACGCCGTTTCGAGAGTTTGTGAAGTAAACCATAACCAAAAATCTGGCTCTCAAAAACCGCCCGTAACCAGCGCCATTAGTAAGGGACAATTTTCTCAGAGGCGAGAAAACCCCTTACAATATTCACATTGTTATATTAAAAAAAATCTATGAACTAGTAGATTTAGTTTACTTCATTATTTTAAAGAATTGTATTGTTTTATTAAATAATATTACCTAAACGTACGCCAGTTTATTCGCAAGGCGTTTTTGATAGCAAAATACATAATATGAATTAGTTATTTAGTTGTTTTAGCTGCAATAACTAAAAGAGCTCAGACTCCTTTTTCTTCTTGACTTTTTGCAGCTATGGCTGCTTATTATTATTATTAGCAATTCCTAGGCCACTATGTTTAATTAAACTAACAGGATGTACAACTTTCTAATGTCGGATCTAAAACCAAAATTTTACACTAACGGAAAAACAGACTATCAAGTTGTTTGTCTTCGTTTTTCACACTACTTAATTTAATTAATTGATTACATCGGTAATATCCCTTACGATAACATTAAAAAATCTAAATTAGCAAAATATTTTCTCTAATTACGAATAATTCTCACTTAATAACGAACTATTATAGATACGAGAAAACGGCGAGGAACTGTGACATGTGATTTATCGGAAAACAAGAATTGATGGCTCAAAATAAAGTAGCTCGAAAAAGAAAAATACAAGTGGTTAACCCGATTTAATGAAAAGGGATCAGAATAGAGAGAAACTCTATCTGCCTACACATTTTTCTGGCCGCAAGCAATTTAAAACTAATGATGCTTCTAAACCCACCGAAGCAGAAAAAAGCGGAAGAATGAAATCACTTGTTTGTGAAACTTCGTGATTGCCGTTTGAACAATGCAAATGATTTTCTGGTTCTTATTAGATACCTTTCTTTTGATATAATATCAAAACTTTGCTATGGTATGTTTTGCTTTTAGTGCGGTCGTATAGCGTTAAAATTAAAAAATATTTCAGTGATGATATTTATATTTTACCAAAGAACAAAAAAAGCCCCAAACTTTGAATATTACGAGCTTCCTAACAACGTGATGGGATGGTTGGCGACACCTTCACCTTATATGTAAGCCCTAGGAGTGAATATAGTGGCAAAGGAGGTGGAATAAAAAATATAGTTATTATAAGTCTATAGCAGTGGTTCTGACGTCTCTGTCCTATGGATGGTAGGCTCCGTTTCATGAGAGAAGAACCTAGCTAAAGTTGCAACAATGACAGTCCAAGAAACCAAATTAGGTCTTGTTTACCTACGTCGTTTAGTAACAACAGGGTCACGTCACTGAATAGTTTTATGCACATACTTTAATTACTATACGAGGCAAGAGAGAGGTCCGACACGCCCAACATAGGGCGCGGCCATTTTGAACCCTGTGACACAGTTTACAACTAAAGAATCAGATCGCTCACTCTGCGTCGGCACTTTGGATCTCAATGTTTCAATTTATACACTGTGCAACTCGGATAATACAATATATGATAACCGCCTATAATAAAACAGCAGTCTTCTGCGTATCCTGAATTTGTATCCCTGGAGTGGATGTTATTTTGGAACTTTCAACTGGTCCGAGTGAGCTAACTGATTCTTTAGCAATAAACTGTGACTTCAAAAATAATATTCACTGACACTGACAGCAGCAAGCAAAATATCAGGTGCGTTTTAATCATCCGCTTCTGCTTCCGGAATTGTCGGTTTAGGCCACTGATCTGTATTATAATAATAATAATAATACAGATCAGTGGTTTAGGCGTTTTAACCTGTCAGATTAAAACAAGAAAACCGACAATTCCGAAGCAGAAGCGGATGATTAAAAGGCACCTATTAAAAATATTGCGCAAAGATGTAGGCAACACGTAATAAAGGTCCAAAATGGCGGAGTTTTCTATCTCCTTCTAAAAGGCACTCAGAAAGCTGCGCAGTGCGACCATTCTTCGTATAGTAAAAGAAAATCAAAGTATGTGGTTTTATGCCAATAGCCATTTATTTGTTAGCGACGTTAGCGTTTGACATTAAATGTTATTTTTTTTATAAATTTTGCTTCAGTGACACAAAAATTATGTATTACTTATACAGGGTGTTTTTTTAAAAATCTCTTTTTTTAAATTGACCGTAACCAAATTTTATTAAATGGAAACGGGCTACTTTTCATTGGGACACCCTGTATTCTTCCATTGACAGATACTAAAAATCTTCTAAAGAAACGTCTGTCAGTTCACTTTTAACCATAAAAATTATTTAGGTTCAAAAGAATTTCAATAATTTTTATGGAAAAAAGTTTTTTATTAAGGAATATATATTTTTCTAGGTATTCTTCACACAAAGTACAAACTGTTCTACCTGAATTTACAGAAAGTAAAACTTCTTAATGGAGGCTGCTAAACAGTATGGGGTTTAGGTAAGTAGTTTTTGAAGTAGAAGTGTACTTTTAGTAGGCTTTTCAGAATAAAAAAATAATATAGAACTAGAATAGACATTGTGACATTAAAAATATTATTAAGAAACATGCATAAGTATTTAATTAAAAATAATGCCTTAATTCTAGATGGCAGCGCACACAAAACTAACAGAAAGATGATTATGGAATTCTATGATATTTGCTTCAAAAGAATTACTTTCTTAGAAAATGTTATTAAATATAGAAATGAAGGCTGGAATATTATATATACTGATGAAACATACATCCACAGCTCACATGTGCAATCTAAGGGATGGTATGATATATCATGAAAAGGTTTAAAGAAGCCAATCTCAAAAGGAAGAAGACTTGTAATTGTACATGCAGGTGGAGAAAAAGGATTTATTCCTAATGCATTATTAATATTTCGTTCAGGTATATTTAAAAGTGTTATTTTTTAAGTATCGATTGTCCCAAATATTTAAAAACACTATATACTTTATGTATCAGGTATAAAATGTTTTAATTTAGTTTAGGGAAAAACGTTGTTTAATAGAAATGAGTATAGTAGTAAAAATCTGATGTGTCCAACACATGACTTTCCTATCAAGTTATTATAGGCATTTTCCGGTTATTTTGTACAACCTATTGCAGCATCTCTATAAATGTTTAGAGGATAAACTAAATATATACATTTTCCACATACATCTACCTCGAAACATTTTTCTATAGATATTCATTGAAAACGAAAATACAGAAAAATTTAAATTTAGCACTTTTCCATTACGGTCCATTTTAGAAAAATCATATATAAACAAAAATTATAATAATCGATATCGCAAACAACTTTTAGTTCAACAATTTTCATAAAAATCAGAATTTTGCACATTTTGTCAAATTTCTCGAATACGGACCATTTCAGGAAATTTTGACATAGAACAAAAATTATAGATAATAATATTAGAAGTAACTTTTATTTGAACAATTTTCTTCTCCAAACATAAATAACAGATATATTCCATAAAATATAAAAACGGCCTCCCATAAAGTACCCCCCCAGATGTTCCGACTTTGTCCAAAATCTAATCATTTCACGTCAGGCCGAAATAAACCTTAAGTTTAAAATTTAATGTTTTTTCCTTTATCCGTTTTTGAGTTTTCTTCAAATTTCGAAATTTACACATTTTCTCAAATATCTCGAATACGGTCCATTTTAGAGAAATTATGTATAGGACAAAAATTATAGAAAATTATATTACAAACAACTTTTATTTGAACAATTTTTATAAAAAATTATTTTTTTTACATTTTGTCAAATTTCTCGAATACGGACCATTTTAGGAAAATTTTGCATAAAACAAAAATTATAGATAATGATATTAGAAGTAACTTTTATTTGAAGAATTTTCTTCTCCAAACGTAAATAACAGATATATTCCATAAAATATAAAAATGACCACCTATAAAGTACCCCCCCAGATGTTCCGACTCTGCCCAAAATCTAATCAGCTCATTGGACGCTGAAACAAAGCTTAAGTTTAAAATTTGGTGTTTTTCTGTGTATCGGTTCATGAGTTATGCGTTATACAGACACACACACAGACACACACACACACACACACACACACACAGACATCATCGCGAAAATAGTCAAAACGGATTCAGGGGACCTCAAAACGTAAAAATCCGTCGAAAACTCGAGGTCGAAAAAAATCATGATTCCTATACTTTCCTTATATCTGTATACAGATAGGAAAGTAAAAATGATTTAATTTGAATGTGTGGAAAAACAAAGTTGGGCTAGAACGAAAAACATGTACTGATTTTTGGATAAATTTTTGAAAATTATACTATTATTATATATAATAAAAGATAATTCTAACAGTCAAATGAGGCAACACAATTTACAATGTCTTAATATGACATGTTGCACTGCTATTTCTTTTTTTGTATTAAATTACTTTCAAATAAATCCTTCACTTCATATGTGTACTGAATGTTTAGCTATTATGTAATTTGTTTACAAAATAGTAAATTTTCGTGTGGGTCTAGATTAAATTTGTTCTATTTTTTTACGTTCTAAAATTGGATACTACCATGATGACATGAATCATTCAAACTTTATGAAGTGGGTTCAGAAACAACTATTGCCAAATATTCCTGAGAAATCAGTTCTGGTTGTAGATAATACTTCTCACCACAATGTGAAAACTTAAAAAAGTATTACTTCAGCATCTAGGAAAGCAGAAATGTTAGAATGGCTTAGGGCTCACGAAGCTGAACATGATGCCAATAAGATAAAACCCGCTTTGTATGATTTAATAAAAAAATTTTAAAATATGACCATCTAATATGTTTTAAAATTACCAAGCAAGTACTATTTAAATAAAAAAAAATCAATTTTACAATTTTAATTAAAAATAAGAAACTATTTGAATCACTACAAATAAAGAATTAATATTTAAAAAACAGTAATACTTTTAATCCAAGTAAAAATAAAACGATTTGGAAATTCAGACAAAACTTGACAAATCTTAATTCTTATGTCATTCTCATGATACAAAAATCAAAGAGATTATGCCCCTGACCAATTAAAACTTACAATTATCCACAAAGGCAAATTATTTGCAGCAGTTGTTTAACGGTTATTTAATTTATTGTTCTGTAAAAAGTCACTAATAAATTACCTACAAAAAGTAACTGGTAAGACGTCAATAGAAATAACCCACCTGTTATGAATAATCATCACGGTTTTAATAACCATAATGCTCCATCAAGGTCTGAATAACCAGTTATTTTTGCTGCAACAGATGTTGTATATTTTCAGAAAATAAATCAGCTAACTCTGTATATAGCTTCGGCTTAGCTGCCTCGTTTAAACACAATCATAATCTTATTACATTTAATTATCAAGTTAAAACCAATTAATATCATTTTATGATTCCTTACATATAAATCATACAAAATATAGTCCAAATTTTAACTAAACATACTAATTTTTTGACGAAAATCGAATAAAGTGTATAATTCCATAGTTCAATAAAGTACATCACCGAAATAATCCTCGCATGAAATAGCATGCACACTCTAATCGAAAATTTGACTAGAATTGTAATTTCTCTGCCGCATCTGTTACGTTAATTGAATTTGAGTTACTAAGCGCTTTATCCTCTTTTAGGATAATATCTATGCCAACAGAATTATCTCAAAAATGTCCTTCATTAATTTGCTACTGGAAATGTTTATGAGCTTATTGTTACAGTTTCAAATTTTATTATAAACTAAGCGAAACATTTTTCAAAAACAAACTATAATATAAAGAATATATGTCTTCTTTAAGAATTAATAATTATGTACGTACCGTCAAATGGGGTGAAATTGATTTTATGGGGGGACTTATACAACTGGTAATATTTTAATAAATAAATTTAAATCTCCCGCAATTAGAATCCCTCGACATCCGCGCGATCGTCAGTCGAAAGAGTGAAGTTCCGCCATTATTGTGTGGTGTTAGCGTACCGATAAGTACTTGCTATAATATTTTTGTAAATATTTTATCAAAACACTTTAATCTGACGTTAAATTGACACCGTTCAAAATCATAAAGTATTTCCTAAGTTTTCACATTTTTTTTTCACAATATCGGTTATTTACGATGAACTTCTTTATACTTAACCTCACTTTATGTGAAATTCGACACAAAATGCGTTTGTTTAGAAATTATCAGTGGATACATCATGCGTGGTCACTTTGACAACACTTTCGGGGTGAAATTGATAGTTATCAAAGTCAAATAACATTGACTACCGAAGATAATTACAATTTTCTCACTTTCATGTTTTTTTTTTTTCTGTTTTTCGATTAGCATCATCATCCAAGGGACGATTATAAAGAATTTTTGGTGCTAAGCAGTATCTTTTTGTGTGGTAGTAACAGTCAAGATGTAAAATTTAAAGCTCCTGGTGCTTGTCACTATGCAAGATGGCTCTCAAAAGCTCTTTGTTGTCTAAAAATATATTTATTCCGTAAGCAGTTCAAAGTATCAGCAACAGCACTATATATTCTTCGTAAAATATGTGTTTTTATTGTGTCATTTAACGTAAAAATTTGGTTCAGTGCTCCAAACGCGATAAAAGCACCAAATTCAGAATTAAAATTAATAAAAGATCTTATTGAGTATCGAAAAATTCATCCAGACATTACCAATGCAGCACTTGACAAACTATCTAGACATTTATGGTATTTACATGAACATCTAGCTTGCTTGGCTCTTTTTGATGATACTGTATTACCGGAAGAAAAATTAAAATATGTTGAAAAAATGAACAGTAACGAAGTTTTCAAGAAATCAAATAAGCGTTATTCAGTGCCTTATGATAAAATTTCTAGTCTTGCCGATAAAAACATTAGTGATTTTGTGACTCTAAACTCATCGTTTATTTTCAAACAGTTTAACCTTTCTTGTGAATTTTTAAATACTGAACTACACACATGGGAATCAAATCCTGATTACCAAAAATGTCTTGACACATTTAAAAAGTTAAAAGTTGTGAATGATATTGCTGAACGAGGAGTCGCTCTTAGTCAGAAATTTAATGAAGATTTAACTCATAATGAAGATGAAAGGCAGAACATTTTCCAATCAGTACAAAATCATCGCTCGCAATATCCATTGTGTACCAAATCAACTTACTTTCAGGAAAAAAATTCCCAAACTCCCTTATTTGTGTTTTTAGAGAATACATTTACTGTGATTAAATCTTCTGTTATGGGAATGGGACGTTTCAGTGCCGCCGTTTCAGTGCCGCCGTTTCAGTGCCGCCGTTTCAGTGCCGCCGTTTCAGTGCCGCCGTTTCAGGGCCGCCGTTTCAGTGCCGGGACGTTTCAGAGCCTGGACGTTTCATTGCCGGGACGTTTCAGTGCCGGGACATTTCAGTGCCGGGACGTTTTAGCGACGGGGCGTTTCAGTGCCATTTTTATTATAATTAAATTAGTTCAGGTTTTATATTTCTTGTTATTTTAAGTAATTTTTATTAAAGTTTATTTGTTTACTGTTTTTTTTTCTATTTAATTTTTTAATATTTTTTTTATTTTGATCTAATATTAAAATACGTTGGTACACAAGCAAACTAATCTGAGTCGTTAGTTAAACAAAAACACTAAATACAATACAGGGTGTCCCAAATGAAACTGACACATTTAAACGTGATTATGAGTTTTTCCAAAAAATTCCAGTTGTTAAGGGCAAGGTGAAAATTACCTATTTTGTTTTAATATTTTTTTAATGTTAACTTATATTGTTATCCAGTTTTAAAGGCAAAGGAAAAACCAACTATTTTTTAAATATTTTTTTATTGTTAAATAATATCAAAATATGTACATAAAATCACTATTATCAGTTGTTAGTTAAACAAAAACAATAATTATAAAATATATACATATATACAATATAACAAATTTAGATTTTATTCAGTCATTTGGTAGTTGTGGGCGATACCTCTCAAATATTCAATCGGAGTTCTATTCCCATACTCCATGACAATTCTTAAAATTCGTTCATCGGCATCTCTATATTTCTTTAACTTTAATGGAGGCTGATTCCCAGCAGCTAATTGTTCATAATAAGTATCCCGCCCCTTTTGAACTTTGCGTAAACCATCTATAAATTTCCAAATTGTTGGATGTTCCATTCCCAGTTCCGATTTCAATCTTCGATTGGCAGCTTCGGAATGGTTATTGGTTCGATCATCTCCATCAAGAGTTCTTTCATATAAATTCCACATTTCTGGTGGAAACAGAGGTTCTCTTCTCCCATTTCCACGCCTATTCATGCGTCCTATATAGTTATCCTCAAACCAGTTTAGTAGAGGATGCAATTCTCCAGGTAACTCTTCACTAAGTGGTTCCAGGTATTCGTCTAAATCATCCACTCTTACAAATGCTAGAGCAATAATCATTTTATCGTTCAGGCAAAAGTCTGGATCACTATTATACCGATTGATTAAACCCAACCCTGCAATATGTTTTCTCATGTTCTGTGCCAAATGGAAAAAGCAACCTTTATTGGAAACATCTGGAAAACACTGAGCCATTGCATCGAAAGCAGCCTGTTCAAAATCACAATTTATAGAAGTTGGATTTAAATTATTCTGTAGTCCTTTAATTAACTCAAACATTCTTATATAGGTTTCTCGTTGTTTATTGGGCAATAGAGCGTAAAATATTGGTAAAACTCCTCCAAATCTTTGTGCCATTATGGTATATACTTGAGCAAATAATGTGGGTGCAATTGAGAACGTACCATCTGCATACCATGTAGATGCCTGTAAGTGCTGTATCCATGTTGGTCGTCCAAAAATTAAAATTCTCGATGGCCCCACCCCACTATCACAAAGTAAAAATGTTTCTACTCTGTTGAGCTCTGGGAAATATTGAGTATATGCCTCAGGTAAGACCAGTTCCTCTAAACTTACAGGTGCTGCCGGTGCTGAATTTGTTGTGTTCCTTTTACGCCTAACAACTTTTCGTAAAGCAGCAATATTGGGAATTGTGGCTTCGGAACCTTGAGTTAGGTTCGTTAGACAATTATTAATCACATTTATTGTGCCTTCTACGGTATTTTCTGCTCGAAGTTTGATTTTTGTAATAACTTCTGCAACTTCCACTCTTGCTGCCGAGGAGGAATGAGAATGGATATTAATGACTTTAATAACTTCTCCATTTTCGGTATGAATCCGCACTTTACATCGTCCTTGTTGCTCACATCGCCAAAATTTAATACGCTCATTCGTTTTAGAACACTTTTCAAAAGTATATAAAAAACCGTTATGAGCAAATTTTGCTTTTTCTCTTGAGCTTAAAATTGTGGGTTCCATTTTAACACTTATTTTGGTAAAATATATATAAATATAGAAGTATTGTCACTACTATCAACAGCAAATACTACTTTCGAAATTATTTAAAACAATGAATAAAAATTTGCCAAATATTTCTTTAAATAATAATTTTACTTTGCTTTCCTTTACTTAATGTATAGTTAATGAGGTCCACAAATAACACATTGAAATATTAAATTTGTTTTGAAAATTTATAATTGCAATTACTCTATCTCTTAAACGAGATTATATTGTTATAATGACTTAGAACCGTTGACTAATTAACCTAATCCTTGGATGATTGTTCTACCTGTCAAATAATGTATGTAGGTACTCAAGACTAATGACTTAGACACGTTAACTAAGTAATTATCTTAATCCTCGGATGATCTCTTCTACCTGTCAATTAATTTATGTACTCAAGACTAACCTTGTTAGTTTGAATTCCTAGAAATTAGTTTATTTTAAAAAATAAAAAAAATGCGTTTCGAAAACGAAAAAAAAAAGATTTATAAATATCTATGTGTAAAATCAAACCATGTATATCATCTAATTTTGTATACCTAACTTTGTATATCGTATAATTTAAAAAATGTCATTTGCTAAAAATTATCATTATTTAATAAAAAGCAATCTTTATGGCACTGAAACGTCCGACACTGAAACGTCCCGGCACTGAAGTGTCCTGTCACTGAAACGTCTCGGCACTGAAACAGCGGCACTGAATCGGCGGTCCTGAATCGGCGGCCCTGAAATGTCCTAGACCCTCTGTTATTCCTTATATCTTTATAATTTATTAATACCACCATTAAATAAATTGTTATTTCTTTAAGATGAAAACTGTACTCAGGCGTAAATATTTTTTTAACAGCCATTCATTTTCACGTAAAAAAATTTACAATTCAGAATAAAAAATTAATAATTTCGACAATTTAACTCAATAATTCATGAACATTCTATACTTCCTAAAGTTAAAGTCCCAATATCCCAATAAATATCGATGTTAGCAATTTTTTTTCTTTGGACCTTCTTGGTAGAAAATAAAATTTCCTACAAGTTTGTTATTTATATTTTTTTGAATCTCTTGCCATTTATGAGATAGGGACGAAAAAACGAGAATTTCATGAAAAAATTGGGTTTGGGTGACTCGTACTACCTCGCCGGTGTGAGTTACGACTTTGCCGAAATGGGCTCTTTTGTAGAGCATTCAATTCTGAAGAAAACCTATTAATAGCTGAGACTATACCATAAAATTCCCTCTGAACTGTAGAATTTTAAAGAAAAAAAAATCAAAGTTTACGTGTATTTTAAGCGGAAAATTTTTGCATGCCTTGGTCTACTACTTAATATTAATATTAAGGGCTAAAATTTTGAGGGAATTTTTTTTAGGGTACTTCCAACAAAATTTCATGACGGAACCGAAAAAAAAATAGTCGAAAAAAAAAGCACCCTAGTGTAATATTAAGAGATGCTACATGCCATTTAAACTAAATCAAAAATTCAAGAGACAATCAAAAACTTTACAACTCGGCTTCTATGCCATAAATCTAAATAACTTTATTTATTACTTAAGAGTGATGACCAATTTCACGACAATTAATATCTATGACAACAATATTACTATCGATTCTCTGAATAGTTTAATTTGTAACAAAATAAAAAATATTAAATAATCACATAGAAGCGAATGTTTCTGCTAACGAACATAATTAGTATTAAAATGATACTAGTAACACATTCTTGTGGTCGGACGTTCCCTCCGGAGTACATGACGAATAAATACTAGTTTAATTGTTATGGGGAGTACGTGACGATTAAATACTGATTTTATTATTTTAATACTGAGTTATGGGGGTGGGTTGAAAACTTTGTTCAAAAATCAAATTCCTCAACAGCGTTCTCTAGATTAAAAATCTGATGTGTCCAACACATGACTTTCCTATCTAGTTATTATAGGCTTTTTCCGGTTATTTTGTACAACCTATTGCAGCATCTCTATAAATGTTTAGAGGATAAACTAAATATATACATTGTCCACAAACATCTACCTCGAAACATTTTTCTATAGATATTCATTGAAAACGAAAATACTGAAAAATTTAAATTTAGCACTTTTCCATTACGGTCCATTTTAGTAAAATCATGTATAAACAAAAATTATAGAGATCGATATGGCAAACAACTTTTAGTTCAACAATTTTCATAAAAATCGGAATTTTGCACATTTTGTCAAATTTCTCGAATACGGACCATTTCAGGAAATTTTGACATGAAACAAAAATTATAGATAATAATATTAGAAGTAACTTTTATTTGAAAAATTTTCTTCTCCAAACATAAATAAAAGATATATTCCATAAAATATAAAAACGGCCTCCCATAAAATACCCCCTAGATGTTCCGACTTTGTCCAAAATCTAATCATTTCACGTCAGGCCGAAATAAACCTTAAGTTTAAAATTTAATGTTTTTTTCTTTATCCGTTTTTGAGTTTTCTTCAAAATTCAAAATTTACACATTTTCTCAAATATCTCGAATACGGTCCATTTTAGAGAAATTCTGTATAAAATAAAAATTAAAGAGAATTATATTACAAACAAGTTTTATTGGAACAATTTTTATAAAAAAATATTTTTTTTACATTTTGTCAAATTTCTCGAATACGGACCATTTTAGGAAAATTTTGTATAGAACAAAAATTAGAGATAATTATATTAGAAGTAACTCTTATTTGAAGAAATTTCTTTTCCTAACGTAAATACCAGATATATTCCATAAAATATAAAAATGACCACCCATAAAGTACCCCCCCAGATGTTTCGACTCTACCCAAAATTTAATCAGTTTATTAGACGCTGGAATAAAGCTTAAGTTTAAAATTTGGTGTTTTTCTGTGTATCGGTTCATGAGTTATGCGACCTACAGACACACAGACACACACAGACACACACAGACACACACAGACACACACAGACACACACAGAGACACACACACACACACATACACACACACACACACACACACACACACACACACACACACATCCGTCGAAAAAAATCATGATTCCTATACTTTCCTTATATCTGTATACAGATAGGAAAGTAAAAATGATAATCGCACTATCTAAAAGAGAATTCGATTGACGATAAATTCTACGCAAAAGAAACCTCACAGAAAATAGGATATCACTGACAAATGCAAGCTACTGGGCGCGCGTTTATCGGTTCAACCTTAGGGGTGACTAAATTTACAACGAACGTCGCCTACAGTAGTAATTTTAAATAACTAGATACACTTAATAAAATTGAAGATATCAAAAAGATTTGGGCGTGGCCACTGCATGACTCTCTCTCTTTCTCTCTCTCTCGCCAGAATCAGTTGCGCCAACATATTAGTCACTCGATAGATAAAACCTTACAAAATAATTCTAGGTGAAAAATCTGATTCCATTTAACGTCTATATGCGTGGTCAAACTAACTATATATCTCCTTTTACTTATATTAAATATAAAAAACAGGTGGTTGTCCTAAGGACAGCTGGATATCTATGTAGAAGTCGTCGTATATAGAAATTCTAACAAAAGCGCGGTTACCTAGGCATGACAATATCTCATTTTAATTCTATTTAAGGAATATAAAGAAAAAGTAGTCACCGTAGCGGTAACGTATATATTTGCTCATTTTTTACCTTGACTCGGTGAAGGTGAAAAAGCTAATTCCCCAGCCCACAAGAATCGCGATATCTATACTTAAATTTCCCATATATGCAAATGTATTGGAAACAAAACGACTGTGAATCCAGCTAAAGACTTTAACGCCCTGTATTAACCCATGAATATAGCCCCAACGTTTTACGTCTGGTTTTGGTAACGGCCTATACACGCCGAGTTCTATTTCAAAAGTAATTAAGTGGCTCCTCGGAGTCGCGAGACTCTGGGATTTTGTTTGCATTCAAAATTAAAATTTCAATATATTGTATAAGAGTTATTTAAATTAACTATCAACCCCTTGTTGTCAGATTCCATCAGCCGTTTGAGTCGCTAATGAATATCAAAAATCTTTAAATATAAACTCTAAGATTTCAGGTTAATTATCAGTAATAGAGAAGAAACCATAATTAATCAATATTTCTAATAAATACTCCATGATGTGCCTATCTAAATTAAATTTCCCAAATACGTTAACCTACAAATATGTAATGTTGGAGGAATATAGTTATATTAGGCAAATTATATCTTAATTAACTTGCTTTGACTTTAAGCTTATTCAGGGCAACTATTTGAACTATTTTATTTGCGGGCTATTTATAGTTAATACCTTTGTTGAAATGGATTTGACAAAGTGGGAATGATCAAACTTTAAAACCAACAATCGAAAATAACAAAATGTTTAAGAGGCACATTTAATTTTACTCATCTATAAAAGAAAATACCCTGTACATCAAACAGGAAACACTTCTGTCAGCTATAATGTATAATTTTTGACAGATGTGCCAACACAAAAAAGTAATACAATTTAATTCAAAATTAATAAAAAATTGGCAACTAATCTTATAAAAAATGAAAGAAATTATTTAAATTTTACTCTCAAAGTATTTGAAAACGTATATTAAATTTACTCACCTAAACTTTGCAAACTTGTGATTTAAAGTCAGCTATTGGTCAGAATTTTTCTTTCTAGATACTTCGAGAAAAAATTTTTTGGGTTACCAAGGGTTTTGTTGAAAAAATAAAAGAGCAGCTTGAATTGAATTCCCAAAGGGAAAGTTACGTTCTTTTCTGTTCCTGAAATATTTTAAATTTTGTATTTATTTTATTAAAAATACACACAGAATCAACTTCAAAAGTAAAAATAAGCTGTAATAAGACATCTAAAATATAAGTAATCCCAAATAAAGTGAAACGCGAGTTTTAAATTGAAATTTAAGAAAACATACCCAAGCAAACAAAACCATAGCAACGAATGCGTGACGTAGCAGCTCCTGACGATCCTTCAGTGACTCTATCCAAGGAAGCGGCCCTCACAACACAAACTATTGAACATGTCAACATAGCCTAAAAATATCAAGAAGATAACAAACTTTCACGAACACTACCGAAAAAAAGGTATAAGACAATTATTAAACTACTAAGTTTAAACAATCACTTACTATTTCTTTTAATTTCTTATTTTTTTTTTTTAATTTGTTAATAAAATACGGCTGGTAACGGCCAGTTTTTACTATAAATAACTTACAAAACGAAACGAATATTAGCTTAGCGTGAACATCTGTCTTTTTTCTTTAAAAACGTGACAACAGATCGCAATTACCTCTTGATACCGATCAGACAAGTTTTTCCTCGCGCCCTCTGCAAAACCAAACCCAAACTTGCTATTTATTTAAGTAGTAATCTTTAATTTTAACCAGTAGCTTACTTTTTCTGCATGAATGAGATCTCGAACATTGTATAAAGAACTAAATAGTAGTCTCACCTTATGGAAGTTTCATTGGAGCGAAATGGATACTACCATTAGATGGCGCTAGTGAATATGGATAAGTCGATATTCGTTTGCAGTGGGCGGAGTTGAGGGTCCACCTGAAATTTTAGTGAATGCTGGAGACCGATCGATGGATTTATATTTTTAGCTCTTGGATGAAAGTTTATTCACTCGTGATTTATTATTTGGACTATTTTCTATCTAATGTTTGTTATTGTGCGTTGTTAGTACGTTTACGGGTAGTAGGTATTGTGAATGAGTTGTGTTTATGTTTTATTACTGAATTATTTTACTGTTAATAAAGGACGAGTTCCCAACAAGAGTACCTACATGATTTATATAAAAAAAATTAAATTATAGGTTAAATTAGTTTTTGGAAAGTGTCAAAAATGTTTACCGAATTCAGTAAAATGATACTGAAAAATAAAAATATTATAGCCATTAATAATTTTTGAATTTTCAACTTTAACACCCTGCATTTCGAAAACGGGTATTTTTTTTTCTAAGCATATTTCGTTTGATAGTTTTATTTTTAATCAGATAATCTTTAGTTGTACTATGTCCCATTCTTAATAATACATATTATGATATAAATTAGTTAACTATTACTTAATGTTTTAAAATTAGAATTAAAAATTTGTGTAATTATACATAACTGTTTTGAAATTAATAAAATAGAAAATATGCTTTTGTTTTTCTTTTCCTTTACAGGTTTCATCCGAATTAATTTATAATAAATTATATAATATTATTAATAGCAATAATATTACATTTCTTAAGTGTTGAGAAAAATTGTATTTTTAATTCAAATACCTATACCTATAGGTAGGTAGGTAATTTACCTACCTAAGTACTTAGCATAAGTAATTATAAACAACAGGTTATTTCTTTAATCTGGTGCGTAACAATGTAATTAAAAAACCCTTAAGATGGTTGGTAAATAATATAAATGAATTCTTAATATTGAAGTAACACAATAAGGATTATTGGTTGGGGTTCGGCTCTGGGGGATAGGGCATTTAGGATCGAAATATTGAAACTAAACTTAATAT
Organism: Psylliodes chrysocephalus; assembly: GCA_927349885.1. Lineage (NCBI taxonomy): Eukaryota > Metazoa > Arthropoda > Insecta > Coleoptera > Chrysomelidae > Psylliodes > Psylliodes chrysocephalus. The sequence goes on from OV651817.1 coordinate 54,714,076, forward strand.
ATGGATGTATTATCACATAAAAATAAAAATCGCTTTAAAAAAATTCTCCCCTCCCCACCCCTATCTGATATGGTGAGGGTGGCATCCCCAAAAAATTAAGTTAGAACTTTTTAAATAAAACAGTTGCAGTCTACGATTTTTTATACATAAAAACCTAAAATTTCAATTTTTTTGATAAAATTTTTCCAAAATTTTTTTTGGACTTTCTGACAAATTTGATAAAAAAATTGAAATTTTGGGTTTGTATGTATAAAAAATCGTAGATTTTTACTGTTTGTTAAAAAGTTCCAGCTTGTTTTTTTGGAGATGCTACCCCCACCATATCAGATAGGGGTGGGAAGGGGTGAATTTTTTTAATGAAATTTTTATTTTTATGGGATAGTACATCCATATACCAAGTTTGGTCTCAATATCTCGACTCTAAATGCCCTAGCCCCCAGAGCTGAACCCCAACCAGATTATTTTTGTTGGTATTTCCAATAATCCTGTTGGTTAGGTTTGAAAAATATAAGTAATTTTTATGAATAATTCTTGTTATAGGTAGATTGAAGTAATTATTCTCAGGTGGTTCTTTACTGTTTTATTTAAGTCCAAGCTAAACATTTTTTTCTTTAAATATTATAAAGCTAAGATCCTGTCTTTTTGTTCGTCAAAGTAAATTCCTTATACTAATGGGATATCGTCGTATTTCTTTTTTTTTAATGACTTGCGTTCCCTTGTAATTTAAGATCTCTCTATAATTTTCGTTTTGTTTTTCTTAGTAATTAAACCAAAATCTTTCAGAACAGCATTTGTAATAAAGGATGCTGATCTGTTCGATATGCCCACCCTTTCCTATGCTTCACCCACATTTTTTAGATTTATTCCCGTGTTATATACCTATAAAATTTTTTAAGATGATTGATGCTCATTTTCCAATGTATTCTTATTTTTTATAGATTTGTCCAGGTTAAAATTCTTAGCTTTATCTTCATGGTACACTTTTTTTGGGATCTGGATCTGAAAAAAGCGCTCTCACTTAATAAACTGTCGTTTCTACTTTTCTTTTCTAATCGTCTGGCTTTAAACTCTTTTCTTTCTATCGCTTCCAAATTTTTCTTTGTAATTTTTATGTATGTACCCCATTATCATTTTTGCATTTACAGGGTGATACTTCCAAAAGTTTTGAACTGCTTTTCTTTAAAAACCCTAATTTTTATTATGAACCGACTTTTGGTTTGGTTTTGAAGGATTTAAATTTTTCACTATACATTTTTTAAATATTGTGTTGATAAGAGATTATAGGAAGAGAAGCCCTTTACAATATTTTTTAATTTCAATTAAAAGTTTTTTTTATTTATCAAAAACACTCATGTCTTTATTATTTTGTAATTTTAAACACCACAAGTAGCCTTTCATAATATCACAGTAAGCTGGTAGCACGTTATATTTAAGTTCAGTAGTAGTTCCAAATATAGAATCCTGCACTTTTACCCGTGTTTTTGACATTATATAATATAATTACATTTTTATATAACGCAGAACAATCGCATAGAAATACACTCGAGTGCACACAGGTTAAAACTGAACCGGCAACCACAACAAAAGAACTAGTATTAACGCAGTAGTGTGCTTACAGGTTAGGACATGCCCGTGCATGCGTAGAAGTTATACGTATAACACTTTTAATATATCACTTGTATATTTATTAATATGTAAATTTATTATAACTCTGTTTTTAAACTAGGAGGAGTGAATTTAAACGACGCATTTACACAGGGAAAAGTAACTTGATTCGTTACTAAGAGTGTGTTCCGAAATATAGTAGTGTTCAAAATCTATTTATTAGTTGTCATTATCGGCCCTAGTCGGCGAACGGCCAATGAGGGGTTAAGAGCGAATAAATGTCTTAGGAGTCGATTTTTTATTGGACACAAACAACGGTAGTAAATTTCACATTACTGTGATCTGAAACGTGTATCTAAAACGAACTGTCAATTAAAATTCAATATGTCCGTTGATTTGTTGACGTTATAAAAATGTTTTTTCTTGCTTTAAAATCCACTTTTTAACAGTAATTATAATGATCTTTTTAAAATAAAGTCCAGATGCAGGTATTAATATTGGCTTGGACCCCTTTACCATAATACTTTTTACTCTCAGTAAATGCCAAAACAGTAACAGGAATATTTTAGTTTATTTAGTGTAACGCAGAGTTGATACGCTAAAGAGCAAATGGCATTCAAAAGCTTACAGGCCTATTATGAGTCAGGATTTATTTTGAAAACTGGAACCAACTTTTTCATAACACTACATGTCAACATTATATCAAAAACTGTTTAATAATATTGTAGTTCCTTTTAACTCTAGTTGTAATGTTTATATTTTTTAATTTAAAGTTATACTTACCCTCTTACTTACCCTATATATTAATTTTAAGTAGATATTTTTTAATTATTTGTTGTGGAAATATTGTTAGCTTATTATGCTAAATTAATATTCTCTAATGTATATGGTGTTTTAAATGGGAAATCACAATTTTGTAAATGATTTATTTTCTAATAAATAAAGTTTACTTGAATATTTAATTACATTTTAAATATTTTGGTAAGAAATTCATCAATTTTTAGTTTTAAAAAATCAGTAACAAAGTTGTTAGTTTTTTTTTTCTAAAATACTTCGTCTCTTCGTGGTAATCTTTGCCTTTTAAAAATCAATGATGCATCTACAAAACCTTAAGAACCAGCATGTAAAATAAGGCATCCTCCCTTTCTTGTTGGGCTTTTCAAAAACTGCACTACTGGTGTAGAAGGACCCATAATCCTATTAATTTAAACAAATTGTTTACTGAAGTTCTAAAAAGGACTGTTATTAACGAAAAAAGAGTACAAAAATTAAGTAATAATGATGAGATATCAAAGGGGTGAAAGATAACAAAACTAAAACTTTAAAATGTTGGAACTGTCAATAATTGTCAGTAATTGAATTAGCAGCGATGTTAATGCTAAAAAGTGATTTGTGAAACTGACTGCAATCTGACCAATCAGAAGTCTACAGAATTGCCAACTTAAATTCAAATCGCTCCTCCTAGTTTAAAAACAGAGTATATTACAAAATTTTTACTAAAAATGATGATACAAGTAAATAAGGGAAATAAACAATAAAAATTATTAAATTTTAACCGCTTGTAGAAACCTGAAGATAAATGAATTTTGCAAGTTACAATATATTAATATTTTGAAGATATTTTCCCCTCTCCTAGGAACCTGAAAATTAAGTCCAACAGGATTGAGTTTTTCTTTATTTATACGTATCCTTAAATACATCCATTTCGATTCCAGACATTGTTAAATTCTAAAATTAAAAAAATTGCTCCACCCTAATTTATACTGATGTCAAAATCTCTTAAGTTTCCTTCTACATGTGCTTATTTCTTATTGCCCATTCTAAGCGTTTAAAAAGTGTCTCTGGACCAAAGAGGTTAGAAAGGGTAGAGATAGGAATCATTTGCCGCTGCGCGAATTTTGCCAAAACCGAAAAACCGGATGGAAGGAGTAGGGAGATGTTTTGGGCTGGACTTAAATTTTTGTATTATAGTACCTAATTTTGGTAGGTAACTAAAAGATGAAAAATTATGAGACGTTTTTTTTTTGACTTAATTTTTTAGCACGGTTCATTTATGCTGAGGTCATTAACACTTTATCAATATATAGCTAGTGGCTAAGGGCCGATTCCACCGTTGTGTTAAACGAACTTTAAATTACTAAACGAAGATTAAAATGACATTGTTGATGTAAAAATGTCATTTTAATCTCCGTTCAGTAATTTAATCTTCTTTAATCTTCGTTTGGTATTTTCAACTTCGTTTAACACAACGATGGAATCGGCACTAAGTAAAAGTTTATAAAATTATTGTAATAAAATAGCTACTTGTGTATTAAGAGCAGAAAATAATACTTTAGCTGTTGAGAAAAAAAGTTATCAAAACAGCCAAAGTACTTTCTACTCGAATTACACAAAAGATTTTTTCTACCATCACACTAAAATAAGATAAATACTTAAATTTTATTAGAAATGGGTTACCTTTTCTTTCGTTATAATATTTTAAGTTTATTTGACATCAGCCTACTCTTCGAAGAGAAAAAAATGTTTTACTACTTATATGCTGGTAATTATTAATAATTTAATCATTTAATTATTTACGGAAAATACTCTTTGATGATTTAAAATATTAGGAAGTCAATTAATAGCTGTTTATGTAGCCAGTTACGAAATGCTTTATTTTGTGTAACGAGTAAATATTTGCGGGACGAGCGGAGAGAGGTCCCGCAAAATGAACGAGTTACACAGAACGGCATTTCGTAACGTGTTACATAAGATTTTTTTCTAATTTTGACTTGATTATTTATAAAATTACAGATACAACTCACGCATTTTTAATATTTATTCTAATCGTTGTTTTTATAACTAAATACCTTCAATTCTTATACATATATACTTATTGTGACTTTATAGTTAATTTATTACAGTAACTTTTTAGTCCGGTGCTCATGCAAAGCAAGATTTTAAAAGAGAAAAAAAGAAAAAGTAAATTATTAATGCCTAGGCAGTAAAAGTGTTATTTCTATGATCGAGAAGTGTCACTAAAAGTGACTTTTAATGTCAATCGGGGAAAAATATTATTTTTGCTTCACCATGCAAAGGTACGAAATCACTCTGTCCAGATCAACATATTTTCAAAGTAAGTAGCATACAGTCTCGACAAAACTGAGCAGTACTCGATTTAATTGTAATTAAGTACTTAGTTTTTTGGTACTAGTGAGTACTGTCATCCAGATGAGTAAAACCTTTTTTATTTTCACCTTTTTGAAAAAAATTTAGTTTTAATATCAATAATAATACTCTTCCTAATTCACCCCCTTACGAGTGAATTTTAACCCCAAAATCTGAGCTTGTGCGGGAAAAGGGACGGCTCCTATTATTATTTGCCGTGGCGCTCCGGGGCCAATTAAAAATAATTGATGGTTCCATTTGACTTACAGGTGAGGAAAACCTGGAAAACCTAACCCACCATCATCGAGACGGTAATGCATGGCGATTTTATAATATGCATGTCATATTAACAGAAACTGAATTTCTATTAATAGAGCACACATCAAATCCTATACCTAACCATGCAATTTAATAAAAAATCTACATGGTCTGGTGTAGGATTCGAAAACCTCCTCTGTCTCTGACCACAAACGTTCCTATAAATGAATATAAGCGCGTGAGACCGCTAGACCAACGACCCGATTGAAATTTTTATTTTAAAATTAATATTAAACCAAATAGAAGTTGAATCTCTTGCCTTAGGAAATAATTTGTTCTAACTTAGAAATTAGTTTAATTTTCAGAATTTTCTGTCAAGCTAAGTACTTTAAAATTCATTGTTTTCAAAATACAATTTTTTTATACATTGTTGTAATACTTTCACTAAAGCAAAGTGACATTTAACTTGTATTTTGAAACAAGCAAAAAATATGAATATGAAGAATAACATTTTTTTGAAAAGGTGAAAATAAAAAAGTTTTTGCTGCTCTTTTATACTAAATAAAATAAATACCTAATTCATTCACTTTCTGGGATTATCCCTTAAGTGAATTATTCTCTTTTAAAGCGTTAATCATAAATTAATTATTAAAGGTAGAAGGTATGTAAACATAAGAATAGAAACCAAACGTACTAATCTAATATTTACTTTACAACGGTTTAATTTTAGTCTCATTCGAAACAAAAACAATTACAAACACCTGTTTAACTTTCTAACAGATAAATAACTGCTCTTGTGTTTAACTCTGCACAGTAAATGTTCCCCATACTTCAAACAGACTAAGTAGAATTTATATAAGAGTTAATCTTGCCCTTAGAGTACATATTAATTAGTTTCGACTTGAGAATCTATTTTTGGAATAGTTGACAATGAGATATTCATGCTTAGATTAATTTGATATTAATGGAATTCCTTGCCGACTGGCTGCAAGACAGACTATATAAGACAACAAACACAAAGCGGAAGAACAGATGAGTTCCCACTATGATATGATTATGGCGTAAAGCAATTGAGATATCGAAATTAAATAAAAATACCTATTTTTAAAATATAGATTAATTTGTACTAAATAATAACATAGTAGTGACAGTAAGTGTATTCACATAAAACCATAAATGCATACATTATGTTGGAATTCAAAATGTAATGGAGTTGGATCGTTGGTACTTAGGCGAAGCATCTGGACCGGACCAGGCATCTGTCTGTCAAAGGAGTGACGGCAAAGTGTCTTATTTTTAGTTCGGCTGTTTGAAGGAATTGTTAATTTTACTTGTTTGTGTTAAATTTTTGAAATAGATTAATTTGCTAAAAATATCGTATTTTCTTACATCAGAAATAAATGTCGCGTACTAAAAGTACTACAGAAGAATTTGCAAAAGTACTTCGTGAAATTTTTATGGTAAATGAAATGGTGACAACTTTAGTGTATAATCCGACATTATAATGGTGGGTGAGTTTTTCTCGCGTGTAAGTTAAATGGCACTATCAATCATATTTAAATCGCCCCGGAACGCCACGGAAAATTATTGTAATAGCCGTCCCTATCCCACAGAAGATCAGTCTTCTGCAAGAGTGGAAATTCACTCTTCATGATGACGATGCATTATTGAAAATATTGTAAAGAAATCGGAAAAACTTTGTGAACAGTTTTAATTGATATACCTACTGTTACGTGATATTAATTTTAACTTCAACTTCTCCATACCACTTCGTAACACAACTTAAACAACCACCGCTTGCTTTCTTCTCGAAATTTGTAAAGTTCAGTTTGCGCACGGTTCATAGGGTTTCTTTGAACAACCACGCCGAGGTAAAACCGATTCGTTTGGATTCAACTGGTCTTTTTGGTGTATCGATTTCAATGTGTAGTGTGTGTCGATAAATGTGCCTACTATGAGTAGTTTTTTATAATTATCTTGTCTTTCATGTGTTTATTGTGTGTTAACGTTGAAATAATTTTCAAGTAATGTTTCCTTTGCCTTATATTATTCACATTTTGCTGGATTTCGTTGGAAAGCCGAAAGGATGAGCCAATTGCTAACTAATAATATTTTAAAGCTTTCTTTGATACTTTAAAATAAACGCGGGGAGGCAACTAAATAACTGAATTCAGATGATGTAAAAATTATTGATATATCTTATTTTGGCCTTATAAATATTTTATATACTCTTCAGATGATATAACTTTAATATTTGTCCCGTTTATGCATAAGTTCGTTAGATTTTCAAACTGGCATGTACATGTATTTTTTCTGTTACTGAGGTTCTTTTTATTTCTAAACCTGTAGTGGCTTCAAGTGGCTCTAAGTGGCTCCGAGTGGCTCCAAGAAGCTCCAAGAAGCTCCAAGTGGCTCCAAGTGGCTCCAAGAAGCTTCAATAAACTCCAAGAAGCTCCAGGAAGCTCTAAGATCTAAGCTCCAAGAAGTCTCGAGTTACGTAGTTGCTCCTAGAAGCTCTAAGAAACAAGAAGTCCGAGTTACGTAGTTGCTCCTAGATGTTAAGGGATGTTACGAATTACGTAGTTTCTAAAGTTCTGAGCTCCAAGCCCCAAGTATCTAAGTACCTATAGGTGGATTGTCCACGACACGACATACAAAAGGGAAGTACTGTATTAGAATGCCACATGGTCGGGACAATTAATAATTATCTATCAGTAAATTTTATTCATTCATATAAATATTTTTATCTTTCAGTAAATTTTAATTCATTTTTATTCAGATTTAATCATTAACTATTAATTTATTATATACAAATTTTACTTTTACTTTTTCTATTAAATGTATTAAGTTTTCTTACTTTCTTTTATTTGCCAGAACTCAAACAGATAACTTTAAGTACCATAGTCTGACTAAATTAAACAGGATATATTAAATTAGATAAGTTTTCCAAGTTACTCAAAAACTTGGTGGGCTCAACATTTTTGTCGTTATCGTATTATAATATCTTTCATTTTATCGTAAACTAGACTTTGGCCCGCGAACGGGTCAAGCTACTCTGATTTCATTTGTCCTGATCAATTTATGGATCCACGCAGTAACAGCAATTTGAGCTAAATCACCTCTTAAGTACAATTTACATCATAGAAATCAAAAAGAAGGTATTAAGAAGAAGTATCAATTATATGTACAATTTGTTTTACTGGAGAAGCCAAGGAATGGTATTCGACGTGGAAACTACTACAATAAAGTGAAGAAGGTTTAAAGTCCGACATATCTCGCATTTATTTATCTCATCGCAACCTGAGTGAAAAACTACGCAAAGCTACTATTTACACAACTTTGACTACGAGATTGATTTTTACTGTAAGTACTAAACAAAAATGTTTTTCTTTTGGATCTGTTCAATTTATCATTATTATTGTGAGTATTTGAAAATAAAATGTTTTTATTTCGAATCTGATTTAAAAATAAGAAAATATATTTCCTTTGATAATTGAAATTTTGCTTATTATTTCTCTATATTCTAGAGAACTATGTATTACAGCGTGCTTTGATTTTATCATTTTTACTTGTTGACTACTTACACTGTCTATACCTACATCAATGTAGACGAGTGAATTTAACACTTCTGACATAATCCACTCAAGTCGACGATATATGTTTCTTGCTGATGGGTTCCAATAAGTGTTTTATATTTTGATAAAGTAGTAGTTTTAATTTATTTATTACGCATTAGAATTTTTTTTTGAGAGAAACGCAAAAACAGGTCGATTTTTAATTTCAAGGGGGACACCTATCTATAATATACTCAACTGTCATATGTCGTTATTTTTCCCTACTTCAATCTAATCAATACAAATTAAATAGGGAAAGTACCAAGTATGATACATCGTCGGAAAGGTAATTTTTTGAGAAATTCAGCAATAGGACTGTTCATTGCGTTTCTATTAATTTTAGTGCCCTCCAGCGGGATAAAAAATTATTATCTATGATAAAGTTTTTTCCTGTTAAGTTCATTTTTAATTTAGTTAACATTACGTGGTGCATAAAATTTCAAGATATTTTGAGATAAGACTAGTCGCTACCCTTAATAAATCACCCTATATATGTACAAAGGTGACCAATAGTTTGTTCCATTTCTTTTGCGAATTGGTTTATTTTTTTTATCTTTCATTTTTTTTTTCCTAATTTCCTAATCCAAAAAAATATTTCTTGTCTCATTACTTGAGTTAGAACTTTTTTCTTCGTTTACATTTTTTCTTTTAGAAATAAATTTAAAATTTTTTTACCCAGATAGGTAAAACATCTTTGTCTAGTATATAAGCTAGACATAAAAGGCCGGATTAATGTTCTCTATTTATTTATATGTTCTAGTTTTAAGAAAATGTTTGGTCATAAATTGAGCATTACATGCTTAAAAACATAATACCTGACAACAATAAAATATATTTGAATCTTTATACAGTTGGTCACTTGTACACATTTATGTACACTATTTAAGTATTTGCCTTATAATGTTCTTTGAACAAATTCTAAAGAATTTAGGTTAGTTTTAACAAAACCATTCCATCCTAAAATACCATATCTAATATGTGGTTACTTATCCAGATCCTACGTATTCTAATCCTTTTTTTTTAGCCCGTCAGTCCATCTACTCGCATTCAGCATTTACAAATTTCAAAACAGCATCTACCAGAAGATAGGAATTGATTCCTCAACTTCGTCCTAAATCAATCTACCATTGGACATCAACGTCTTCAAAAGTATTAAACACACACATTACCAAACCTTCTTTAAAAGAAAACAATTTATTAATAGTAACCGATAAAGAGAATATCTATCTACTTATGCCAGAAACCAGAGAACCATTAGCTAGCTGGACACACATTGTAAACTTTACTGAGTTGATTAATCCTCATTGAGTTTCTTGTCTTCCTTCTTTTAAATATTTTACTGTACCCTTTTAGTTTCCTTATGTTCTCAATAAGCACACGTACGTAAAAAAACGTGGAAAACTGTTTGATATCCAAACGTATAAAAATAACGTTATTTTCAATCAAATTTTCAACATTTTGTTAAAAATTACTATAAATATACGTTAAAAAATTGTATTTTATGTACGTAAAATTTATCAACTAAAATCTCACCACTGAATTTTTAACCAATAACGTTTTTTTTAATTCATACAACGTGTAATTTACGTTAAAAATGCGAGTATGTGCTTATTGGATTGGGGCACTAATGCTTCTTATTTTACCTCCAAGAAAGTTACTCTTATTTTTCTATTAATTTGATTTTTAATTGCTAACATGTGGTAATTTTTGTATCGCCAAGAGTACTATCCCTAATTGTTAATTCCTTGACCTATCAAAGCTATTCCAATAAATAACAACGCAGTTAAAGATCTGTTAAGAAGCAAACGAAATTTACATCAAAATAAACAACGATCTCACAAAAGTACAAAGGGACATGCATAATAAGGCATGGAAAGATTTAAAGGAAAGGCATGAGAAAGGCGAAAGTGATATTGGTATTAGATACAGCAATGGTATCCCAAAAATTGAAAAAATGGTCACAAAAAACTAATCTCATCCCCATTACAAATATATTACCAAAATGTAGGAGGTCTGCGTACTAAAATTCAAGATCTCATAGCTTCCGTTCAAATTATGATTTACTAATTCTAGTCGAAAGATGGTTATCCAAATATATTTTAGATACTAAAATTAAAATACCAGCGTATACAATCTTCAGAAGTGATCGATGTAGGGAAACCAGTGAAAAATCTGGGGGGAGGAATATTAATCATTATAAATGATTCCATCAAAGTAACTGTATAAAATCCTCTACACAAATCGGTAGAACAACTTTATCTGCTATGTTCAATTGGGAATGAAACATTTATTATTGGAGGAGTATACATTCCTCCCAAATTCTCATAAATAGTGTATGAGCAACATTGTAGGACAGTAGAAGACATTGTTCAAAGAAATGCTCAGCAGAAGTTTTACATATTTAGCGATTTCGATTAACCTGAAGCATATTGGGCTAACAGTGAAGATGGTGTACTAGTAAATAGCCTACAAGGTTCTCATTCCATGCGGGTAGCTCATAGTTATGCTTTCCTACATTTTTTTCAATTGATAAATATTTCTAATAATACAAATACAATTATAGATTTAGTATTTTCAGAGTTTTGTAACTTAGAGATACTTCAAGCATCTGATCCGATTTTTGAAAACCGTTATCTTCACATCAGTTATACTTTCAGTATTGCTTTAAACAAGAACAATAATAATTTAATATGTTATAGTGAATTCTACTACGACTTTAAAAATGCTAATTATATTGGTGTTAATAACTATTTCGCTAGCATCATTTGGAAAAATCATTTGAACTTATCAAGCATTGATGCAGAATTATATAATATGGCAGTATCTTTGTTTGTGCTGGTGAAAAAATTTAAAACATCCAGCTATCCAAAATGGTTTATAGCAGAGTTACGATCCTTAGTTCAGCAGAAGAAAGTTGCACATAAACCATATCTAAATACTCTTACTCTACAGGATTATCAAGTCTTTTCAGGTCTTAGAAGATCATGCAAAAATATATCTAATAGTTGCTATAACAATTATGTTAATCAGGTAGACCATAGTTTATGCAGCAATCCAAAATACAGTGTGTCCCTAAATTCCGTGTACATAGATCTACTGTATGTTGGTGAAATCAAAATAAGTCGATTGAGCCAAAATTACCTATATCATAAAGTCCATCGTTTGCCTGTGAGGAAGCTTCAAAGTTGGAAGATAATTTTCAATTTTTTTTAATAACACAAAAACGCTTCATTCGATTTTTATAAAATTTGCTGTGTAGCTATTTTAATTAAAGATCCATTGTTCAAAGCAAAAATTACACCAAATGAAGTTATGGAAGGGTAAAAACCACCCTAATCCTACCATAAATGACATCGTATTTTTTTTCAGGGCCGCCCCTATTCCCTAAATTTTTTTTGTGGAGAGCTATATTTATTTGTAGCATTTTTTTTCTCTTGCAAAAAACATGTATCTCTCATGGTATTTGAGTAAAAAAAAAATTATGGACTGAGGGTTAGTCACTTAAAATTTTCATGAAAACTAAGTTTGCGGTTGTCAACGTTACAATAAAAAATTTGATAATTTTGACAAATAAGTATGTTGTAGAACTGTAAAAATTGTCGATACTACTCATTTTATGTATGTTTCGTATTGTATTTTTTCTGTTTCGATTTAAAGTTTTTGTGAAGGAGTTATTTCAAACATTTTGTGGTTGGTATGGAGTACACATTCAATGAACAAACTAATATGTTGCTAGTGCTTGGTTTCTGTAATGGCAACTGCCGTGAGAGTGTTCGGGTATACCATGAAAGATTTCCAAATCGACAGATTCCGAATCACCAGACTTTTACTTCTATCGAGAGGCGACTTCAAGAAATTGGTCAACTGAAACCGAACAGAAATAATGCTGCAAGACCTCGTCATGTTAGAACTCCTGCTGCAGAGGAGGGAATACTTAAAATAGTTGAAAATAATCCCGGAATTAGTACCCTAGTTTGGCAAGCCAAACTAGGATTTCAAAAAGCACATCCAACAGAATAATTAGAGAACAACTTATGTATCCCTTTCACATTCAAAGTGTCCAGGAACTCCTACCTCCTGATTATGAGTCTCGTTTGCATTTTGTACAAGTTATTCAAGAGCACAGAGCGGCCAATCCAGTTTTTCACAGAAAAATTTTGTTTACAGACGAGTCATGCTTTACACGACGTGGTATAACAAATTCACATAACGAACATGTTTACGCAAATGAAAATCCACATGCCATTAAAGAGAAACACTTTCAACGAGAGTTCAAAATTAATGTGTGGGTGGATATTATTGACACCTACTTGATTGGTCCATTTAGATTACCAGATCGTCTTAACGGTGACAGTTACTTGCATTTTCTACGTCAAGATTTGCCTCAACTGTTAGAAGATTTACCGCTCAATTTACGCCGTGACATGTTTTTTATGCACAATGGTGTACCACCTCATTTTTCCCGCATTGTGAGAGATTATTTAAACGATCAATACCATGGAAGATGGATTAGCAGAGGTCTGGATGCTCCTATTCAGTGGCCACCTCGATCACCGGACTGTAATCCCTGTGATTATTTTATCTGGGGTCACTTGAAAACCGAAGTTTATGAAGTTCCTATCGACAACATTGAACAATTATGGGGTAGGATTCAGACTGCTGTGAACTCTATGCGAAATGATCTAGGCATTTTGAGAAGGGTACACTTCAGTTTCTTGCGCCGAATTGAAATCTGCATGAACGAAGGAGGTGGCCATATTGAACATTTATTGTAAAAAAAAATTATCCTTCTTTTCGAATTGTTATTTTTCAATAGATACCTATGCCTATTAGTGATTGTTTTATTGTAATAACGTTAAAATCGTGTTCCGGTTGCAGTAGTAACCGCCAATTTAGTTTTCTTGAAAATTTTAAGTAACTAACCATCATACATGTTTTTTGCAGGAGAAAAAAATGCTACAAATGAAAACAGCTCTCCACAAAAAAAAATTAGGGAACAAAAGCGGCCCTGAAAAAAAATACGATGTCATTTATGGTAGGATTAGGGTGGTTTTCACCCTTCCATAATTTCAGTTGGTGTAATTTTTGCTTTGAACAATGGCCCTTCAATTAAAATAGCTGCACACCAAATTTTATAAAAATCAAACAAAGCGTTTTTGTGTTATTAAAAAAAATTGAAAATGTTCTTCCAACTTTGAAGCTTCCTCACAGGCAAACGATGGACTTTGTGATATAGGTAATTTTGGCTCAATCGACTTATTTTGATCTCACCAACATACAGTAGATCTATGTACATGGAATTTTGGGACACCCTGTATTTCTGGAAACATGTAAACAGTAAACGTTCGTCCTGTGAAGTACCAGATACAATGTATTACGGAGATATTATAGCAACAGATGAAGAACACATTGTAAATTGTTTTGCTCAATTCTTTTTTACGGTTTATTCACTTAAACCGTTATTCGTTGACTTCAGTGCATTTGGAAATAATAGTAATTTCACCATGCCTAATTTTTCTATCTCTGTTGAAGATATTTTTAATGAAATCATGGCTTTACCCAATGAAATGAGCAGCGGCGCGGATGGGATTCCTAACTACTTTCTTAAAAATTGTATTTATGCACTAACACATCCAATATATATTCTTTTTAAATTATCGCTGGATTCTGGATTTTTCCCTACGTTTTGGAAGCAGTCTTATATTCGTCCTATATTTAAATCAGGAAATAAACAAGATATAACAAACTATCGTAGTGCATGCAATCAATATTCTTTGCCAAAACTTTTCGATAATCTAATATGTAACCAGTTAAAATTTTACTGCAATAAACGTTTAATTGATAATTAACATGGCTTTTTACAGAATAATTCAACTATTACAAATTTAGTGGTCTTCCAACAAAAAATACTAAATGTCTTGGAAAAGAAATGGCAGATGGAAGCGATTTATACGGACTTCTCCAAAGCATTCGATAGAGTAGATCATAACATTCCATTGAAAAAATTGGTTCAAAAGTTTTTTAACTGGTCGCATGCAACAGGTGAGAAAAGGATGTTTTAAATTAATTACAATTTATGTATCTTCTGGTGTACCACAGGGCGCTCATTGCTCACCTGTATTGTTTAATATATTTATTAACGATATTGCAAGATGTTTCCAAAATGTGACTTTTTAATGTTTGCTGATGATTTAAAGCTTTTCAGACATATAACATCGTTAGATGATATTAGTTTATTTAAACAATTTAAGTACTTGATGTAATGATAACTATTTGCATTTAAATACTAATAAATGTTGTCATATAAGTTTTTATAAAGGTAATAAAAATTTTCAAATGTTTTACTCAATTAATGGCGATCAGTTGACATATGTAACCTTTGTGAAGGATTTAGAAGTCATATTAGGTGAAAAATTACGTTTTTACGACATATAAATAATGTTACAGTGAACGCTTCAAAGTCCCTGGGATTTATTTTACGCAACTGTCATGGATTTTCTGTTTGGACCGTACATGAACAGTATATTCTGCTCTAGTGATATCATAGTTAAATATTGCATCTATTGTATGGTCTCCAAGTCATCAGGACCATTGTACGAGCCTGGAAAGAGTTCAGAACAAATTTCTGAGGTACTGTGCATACAGATCATATATACAAATTAGTAATCTTAACTACACAGATATTATGAAATCATTGAATATTTACCTACTAAGCAAAAGGCGGGAAGATTATGATTTGATATTTGTTTTTAAGATTCTCAATGGTTTAGTAAGTTGTCCTGACCTTCTTGAAGGTATACTCTTATATGTGCCAACTAGAAATTTCCAATACTCTGAACTGTTTCACATTCCATTTCATTGCACAAATTATGATATGCATTCTCCAGTTGAATGTACTCTGAGAATGCTTAACAATAGGGATATAGACATATTTGTTACATTCAAAAAACGTGTAAAGAGAGCTTAATTTGATAAAAACTCTCGCAAATTTAGTTTTTAAACTTGTGTACTTATTTTATGGTATATTTATATTTTAATTTTTTTTAATTTACATTTTCTTTTTGTAATAGACACTTTTATATATTGTATATTTTTGTAATTGGGGTGAACCCGTAAAAAAATAAATAAAAAAATTGAATCCATGGTATAAGTTACGTTTCCTGGATCACAATTTTATAACACTTTAAATATTAATGTTTATGGTTTGTACCAATATTCTTCCTCTTTTGTATTTGATCTGACAATGTTCCAGTTTCCAGTTAGGCCTGATGATGGCTCTTGGGCCGACGGTACACTCTATTTATTTTTATTGGTACTGATTTTAAGTATTTATTTTCGTTTAGAAAATATACTGTTGTCACCCGTGAATGCACTGTATAAAATAGTGCACCCTCAGCCACAAAATGTCACTCTATAAACCGCTTGAATCAAGAGTATGAATATCTAACAGGTCTTTAGAGTCCATTGGACGTAATCCCAGAGCTTTCAAACCCTCTCGATAATATTAAGTAATTATGGATAAATGTAACCATGGAATTAGAAACGCATCAACTATAGTCAGAGATACAGCAACAAAATTTTACCCTCACAAAACAAGTTAAATAAAATAAAATAAAAAAAGAAATAGGCTTAAACTATTCATCTATCTATGGAATATGGCGCAATCTTACAAAAAAGAAATAAAATTGTACAGTCGAAAATAAAACACAATCCTCTACTTTCGTTCCTATATACAGGAAAAATAAAACTTAATTAAACAAAAAAAAAATATTTAAGCCTATCAGATTTGTATGAATATTTCAAATATCCATTTTTATAAAACAACCACCTAGGCTCCGATTATCCAACAAAATATGAAAGCAATCATTTTTTGCTAAAAGTCTGTTAAGTCGTTTTTCTAAATATTTACCACATCCGTACATACAGACATTTTCCGAACTCCAAAACATAAAATCAATATCTCAAAGTATAAAGTAGAGGCTATACCAAGGCTTCCTCTTACTTACATATCCTTTATGCCTAAGCATATTGATACGCAGCACCCTGTAGTAGCCTGCGGCTATTATAGGAAACGTACAGATAGAAAAAGAAGTGGAATGTTACTCATCGCCCTACAGTGTGCTGCGGTCGTCATAGGTAAAAGTACAAGTAAAAGAAGATAGAATAGTTTCAGAAATGTCTGGAAATATCATTACCCGTCAAGAATATTCTAGATGACAGTTCGAGAAGGTCCGAGAAAGGTCAATCAAGCTATATAAGGATGATCTTGACGTCAGTTTTTAGTTTTATGATAGACGTTACATGTTAATGTTATCAGTTGTTTAATTGTTGTTAAAAGTTAAGTTGAAATAAATTGCGATACCAAAAACCAGTGTAACAATATTTTGGATATGTATAATTCTTAAAAAAATAATAAAATCGGATAGAAGGCAATTTATTAACTGAAATTATAGACCGTCGGATAGTGACCGATTTAGGTGCCCAATTTTCGCATACAAGCCTTGAAGAGGGTTGAAAAGTACATCGATGTTAAGTAGAATAAAAGAAAATTTACGAGTGGATTTTGAAGATAACACATGAAAAATTTGATTTCCTGTATCAAAAAAATTTTCCGACCCCAAATGTACTTATATAGTAGTATAGAGTAATTCTAGATTCAAAAACCATTATTAAACAGCAGTATATTATCTTGTAACGTTCATTTGTGCTGAAAATAATCATATTAAAATGAACGTGAGACATAGTTAATTTGTATGGATTATCGTTTAAGGTTTTTACTAAATTTTAAGAATAAAAGCATGTCTTTTCATCACAAATTAATTAAATAGTATTTCAGTTATAAATACCATTGGTTTAGTCTTATTACAAATAAATTAAATAGTATTTCAGTTACAAATACCATTGCTTTAGTCGTTTTTATCACAAATAAATATAAATTAATAGTATTTCAATTATAAATGCCACGGTTTAATCGTGTTACCTACCATTAAAGTGTACACTAGTCTCGTTAGTTTTTAATTATTTATTTCCTTTGATCATCTATTTTAACTCTTATAAGTCCTAATAAATTTAAATATATTGTTTGTTGACATTATTCTAACCTGTTTCAAGTAACCGTCCTAGCATTCAACTTGACAACCAGTAGGTACGTTTTTTACGTCATTTTTATAGGTTCGTTCTTTCGAGGTTCTGGCTACACCATTACCACTCCGAAGGGACTAGTATGGTTTTTCGATGCCTGATAGCTAAATCTTATTTCCGTTTCTCGCCTTTTCGTTTCCATGACTTTTGTGTTCTCTAAAGCACAGGCGGAAACGATGAAGACAAGGTGAACCATTTTTGTCTTGGGTTTGGCTAGCTGAAGGCACGGTGGTGTTACAAATTTTTTTGTGAAAAAGGTCATTTCCATTGAGAGAGATCAGGTTACCTTACTATAACTATAACATATTATAAGTATCACAAAAAATTTACAGCTGTAGGAGGGGTTATAACGACTTAAACATATATGTACATATTTTTTGATAACCATTCAAGACACTCATGTATCAGTGGTCTTGTAGATGCATTTAAAAATTTAATATAAAAATATTCTTTTTATAAAACCCTTTGTAACAGTTGGAACCGTTTTCGTTATTTGACCCAGACATAGTAACGGTTGTAACCGTTTTCGTTATTTTGAAACCACCATCTCTACACAAACGTCATTTGTCGTTTATGCCTTGTGTCAAAACTCGGGTTGTCATTTCGATTTACCTCTGTGATCAAGCAAGTTGAATTATTGAATTTTAATTATCTTTTATCTAGTACATCCGATGTACTAATTGTCTTTAATATTTTTAATGACCGTCTGATTTTATAAAGGTAAGTTTCCTACCGATATTTTGTTGAAAATATATTGTGACGGTGTTACTTACCTTATATTTTATTTAAATTTGTCACAAAAATGAAATATATTTAAAACTGTGTTCTATATTTTTTAATAAATTTTATTAATTAGCAATGAGACTCTTAATTATTTAAATTTTGAAACTATTTTCATAATTTAGGTAATCTCAGGGAATATTTTAGTTTAATTGGGTTTATTACTTTTTCAGTGGCCCTCGTATTATGAATTTCAAAGAATGGAATAAATTTATCTTATGGGATTTCAGGGTAGCCAACCAGTCAACAGAAAATATACCAACTAAGAATTAAAATTCAAAAAATAACATTTATTTCTGGACTCTATTACAACAAAATCTTAAAATTCTATAATAAAACATTCACTCTTCTTCACACACACTTTATGGACACTATGGATAGTGGCAATGACTTAAATAACCCACCTTCTCTGCCTTATTTTTTTATTATACGTTGGCAATGCCGTAGCCTTTATATTTAGTTGAATATGCTTTGAATTTTAAAAAATTGAATTATAGGTTATGTGTTTATTATGGGCGAGAGCAAGATGTGCGTTTTTAAATCATTAAATGAAATCAGATTAATATTAAAGACAAATAAAATGGTAAGTTATAGTTCATATAAAAATTTTGTACCTTTACAACTACATCAGGGTTCATAAATTGTGTTTTATTTGCTTCTTTTTTCTTTTCACAGGTAAAGTGCCAATCAAGTAGATTGAAAATCCAGATGAATCTTAGAAAACCACGTTGTATCTGTCCATAATTTGTGAATTCCAGGACAAAAAAGACAGGAGCCTTTTTATGATACTTCCATTTCCAAAATTTATGACTTTTCACTATTATAAAGGATATGTGGGTAGAAACTTATTGTACCAATTGCACCAGTAAGTACTTTTTACTAATTTTACAACAAATTATAGTTACTAGGTTTGGTATACTTTCTTATTATTTGAATTTTTTAGGATGAAAAAGCAACTACATCTCTTCCATTTTGAAATTCTACCAAGACTCCTGGATTTTCATTTGTTAAATCAACAACTTTTTTTCATTTTTAATCCCATCTAGAAAGTTCAAATTTCTTGTGCCCAATAGAAAGAAACTGAGTTTAGTTACTTTTAAAAATAAGTTTTCTATAAATTAAAGGTGAGTTTAATAAAACTAATTATACTGTAATTTTAAACTAATTTTATATTAAAATTCTATTACTGTTTGAACAAAATCCTGGTTGTCAAATTTAATCAAATTGCATTTTGTTATCTTTTAAAATGAAGTTGGTATTCTGTTTTTTACTAAATTTGTTATTTTGTTACTGTTTCTATATTTGTCACATTATTTCATGTACTGGGTGATATTATTAATATGTCCAAAAGTAAATAATTTATTTAATTTACAATAATTTTAAAAGTTTTGTTTGATTTTTAAAATACTATCTCAATATATTTTGTACAAGAATTTCTTTATAAAAATGTCAAGTTTGAAACATAACCTCACACATTGAGTCACACAAGAAATCTCATGTTTTATATAATTTCATATATTATTTTGTTTGAAATAGATAATATGCTTTACTATATTAAAATGTATTAAATAAGACTTTTTCTTTTCCTATTAAATTTGGTCTCTACCTGATCCACATATGGACGAACTTTTTTGTCTGTCTAACTAAATGAATGTAACGATCAACGAAATGGCCAAGAACGGAAATGACACGTTTTTAAAAGCGGTGTTTTTAAAACCATTTTACACAGATAACGAAGTCATTAGGGAATAAATATATTAATTTCTTGAAAACTATCAAAAACGTATATTTAACGCATCATCTTTGTTTAAATAAAGACGTTGACAAACAAATTTAATAAAGTTTACTAACAAATACCTAATAAATAATTATTTTGTATTTGATACGCCGCCTATGCTGACTCTGTTACTTACCGGTGGAATTTTCATTCACAGACAACAGTGTTGATCATGCATATGAATTACCTTCTCCAATATTTTGTTCTAGTATAATGACAACGCTGTACGGAACAATATTTGTGTCTTTATCAGTTTCACGTAAAATCCATCTCATCGATGCAGTGCTCAGTAATGAACTTGCAACCACGAGTGTATTATAGGGTTTTGAATTTTTATAGTTGTTTTACAGTTAAGTTAGTAAGTAATCGACGTGTTGTGATAACAATTGGTGAAAATAATAGTGCTAATAAGTGTTTAAACGTTAAATAATTATATTTCTAGACCGTCCCAAAACTACTCAAAAAATGGGAAGTCTCGGTCGCTCAGTAAAAAACAAATTGTAGGTACTTCGAGTATTTCACTGTCTTGAAAAAGATCATCAGCGACCAAAAGATGACTTAGTGCATATGTGCTGTAATTCTACGCGTGTACCTCCGAAGAACCAACCAATCGTTCTAACATCATTAACTTCCACAGTTGCAAAAGATAAATTAGTTGATATGTGGTCTGATTATACGGGTGTACCAAAATAATCGATTTACAAAATACTAAGAGAAAACAAAATTCATGGGGAAGTACGAACGCCAAAAACTAGTAGCGGCCGAAAAAAAATCACAGTTGATGAAGCAGCCAAAAACAGTATACGCAAAACTATTCACAGTTTCTTTTTAAGAAATGAGCTGCCCACTTTGCAAAAAGTTCTGGAGGCAGTTAGCGATCATGAATTGGTCCCACAAATGAGTAGATAAATTTTGAGGAAAATTTTACATGAAATGAAATTTACATACGGAAAAGACGACAGAAAAAGCATTCTCATTGAACTTCAAGAAATAATAGTATGGAGAAGAAATTAACTCAGAACAATTGACGAATTTCGAAAGCGCAGAAAGAAAATTTACTACATGTATGAGAACGTGGGTTAACCAAGGACATACGGTCAAACAAGTATGGCAGGATGATCATATAACAAGCGCACAACAAGTCTTTATTGAAGGATTATCAACTGGGTTAACACAGCCGTCTGGAAAAAGTAGTCATCTGATAGTTACGCATATAGGAAACGACAGTGGATTTTTACCAAATAGTGAATTAGTATTTAAATCTAAGAAAACAGGCGACTATCATGAAAAGATGAATGCGGAGGTGTTTGAAAAATGATCTGAGCGCATCATTCAACTTGTGGAATCTGGGTCTTTCGTCGTCATGGACAATGCCCCATATCATAGTCGGTATTTAGAATAATTACCGAAACAATCATAAAAAAAGCAGAAATTCAAGAATGGTTGATTAATAAAACATCCAATATAAAAAAGATAGTTTAAAGGTAGAACTACTTCTGCTAACAAAATTACACACAGACAAATATAAAAAATTCACAGTGCATGAAATAGCGTTAAGTCGTTGAATTACAGTTTTAAGATTACCACCTGTGAATTAAACCCAATAGAATTAATCTAAGCGCAAGTAAAAGGATATTTGACACGAGAATGTTTCTGCAGAAGACTGAAAGAAATGCATTTAGCATGTTTTAAAAGAAGAGCAAAAAATGTGCGACGTAGACAACCGTATTGAACCAATTATAATTAACTAAGCGGTAACATCAGTGACGAATCTGAGGTTAAAGATTAGACTAAAATTTGCAAACAAAAAGAAGTCTATATATTTAGGTATCTTTCTTATTTTCAATTTTAAATATATATTGTGTTAATTTATTTGGTACATACTATAACTACCACAATAATTTCTCTATTTTTATAAAGCCCAACTAATTACTACAACGACTGAGTAAATTACGATATTGCAAAGTTTTAATGAAATAAATAAAACATTTGTGATTATTTTAAATAATTTTACTAAGCATTTTTGGTTCATTCTTAACCCTCTCAAAAATTAATACGCACGCCTTCGATTTGCCATCAAATGGGCCTATTTTAACTCTCAATCATTATTTGTTTTACTTTAGATAGGTAATAATATAATATTTGTTGGTTTTACTTCATAAGAGAACAAGTAATGATTTTACTTTTAAGTTCATTAATTTAATATTTATTTCATATTAAAATATTTTGTCAGTTTTAGAAATCATAACAAGAGGAGCTAAAACCTACCATTTTTGCCAATACAATAAACTAATTTGTTTATTTTTTATGTTCTTTATTTTTAACTTATAGTTATTAAATTGGACAATAAACTATACAAATTCAATGATTTCAAGAGTATTTCATTAGTATTTTTATGCAGCATCTAATATTCTTACATTTTTATGCTGAATTAACTTAAGAATGATCCGGCACAGCTATCATTCAGATTAAATCATCGCTGTCAAGACAGTTTTGTGTTGAGCGGAACCTATTAATTAAATTACTTTATAGAAGTAACACGCAACTTGAATCCTAATGGAGAAAACGCATTATCTAGGAGGTCTTGATTAAAATGTCAGAAGCCTTAAGCGTCTTATTATTCATGACAAACGAAGGTCGATAAAGTTTACATTTGCTATCACGATATACATGTTAGCATTTCTTGGTGCTGGAAATCATTCATTGTTAAAAATGATAAATTTGATTTATTTAGATAGGTTATTCTAGTGCATTTTCCCACTAAAAATAACTTAGCATTTTTATTGTAACTAAATAGTTACAAGTAAAACTTGCATCATTAGAATATAATTCAAAATCATTCGAAAAAGATTACAAGAATTTCTATATAGAACCCCATGGTTTTTAATACTCCTTCAATAATTATTTAGTAAAAATACGTTATTTTTTTAAAAAAAGGTAGAAATATGACTAATTCGATTTACATTATAGTCCAGTAAGTAAATGATGGAGGAAAAAAAGGCAAAGTTGGACTTGATTACGCCCTATTTTCATCTTCCAGTTTCAAGTAGCTTTTGGTACCTCATTAAACATGAGACAAAGTTTGCGTGGAAAACGCGTGCGATGGCGGAGAAAATGGCCCCAAAAAACCAGAAAAATAGGTTTTTAGCCAATATCTCCTAAAATATGGCAGTTAGAGATTTTAGGTTCAGATAAAAATTGAAGTTTAGTTAATTTTCTACAAAAATGGTCTTTATGATTTTTTTGCAACATTAATATTTTCTGCAAAAAAATCAGGTTGAAAAACCGGAAATTTTGAGACTCGTGAAATATGCAAGTTTTGTACAAAATTTGAGCTGGGGGGTGTTGTAAATCCATTATTTTCAATGTTTTGGATTGTGGAAACCAATTGTAGATGGCGCCACCACATTTTATAGATTGGGAAAATCCTCGTTGCCATAAATGAGAAACCCTGTAACCAGACACTTTTGAAGGATATTTATGTTTCCGAGGGTCTTGTTTTCCTTGCAGATGAGGCCATATGGTGGCATAAAACCCGAGTATTTGTTCTACGTTGTAACTTTTTGTGGCACTGAAAAGGGCCAGTTTTTTTTCAAATCTTAGTGTTTCTTTAAACCCTCACCTGCAATTTTAATCAAATCAGCTAGGCAGTACAGTTTTTGTCAGTTTCCTTAATGTAGGCCAGAACTATGGCCATTTTGTCCTGTACATGTTGCTCCTTGGGACGTCCAAGGTTGTCATAAACTGGTGGAGGCCTGAAGAATCTCCGGTTACATTTTTTATGGTATCGTGCTTCGGCACTTACAAGCTCCACTGTTGAAATTCTATCCAATACTGTCTTACAGAATTCGTTCTGGATTCGATTTTTGATTTTCGTTATGATCTTTGTATGGTATCCTTCTTTTTTAATTAAAACAAACTCGTCTCCTGGACGTTTTCTCATCTTGTCATGTTCTTCGGAAGCTGGCAAGCCACAGAACATACAATTGGCCCTGAAATCAAATCCATCACTCCTGCGCTCTTTTTTCTTGGGGCTGCACAATTGTTGTAATTTTTGGACTCGTCAGAGACAAAATTGTTGCACTGGAAGCTGCCATTTCGTTTGAGAATGTAGAGTCTCCTGCAGTCTTTGTGCATTTGCAAAGACGTTTGTTATTCCAAAAAAATATGATGCTTATCCTTCCTTTCCTTGTTAACGAGAATCAAATTTTCTAAGCCCCGAGTTACAGTCACAGCATCCGCAGAAACGGGTTCCTTACAAAGGAAACACACTTCTGTACAAGAGTTGACCTCCATTTTTCTATAACAAGCAAAGCAGACCAAGATTTCACTTATAATAGTTACTTGTAAACAAATGTTCTTAAATAAAAACAACATGAACAAATTCTCATCTTTTGCTCCAATTTTACAAGATTGGAATCTTCACTTTCTATGTTTTGTTAATTTTAACGAAAAACGTCAATATTTGTTCAATATTCTTCATTTTTATGATTTTTCTTCCTTTAATTATCAAAATAATGACAGAAAAAAAACACACTTCAAGTGTGGCCGCATGGTTTGTAGCAGACGACACGAGCGCCACATAGAGCGCACACACGACGAACGACGGGAGGAACGAAAGTAACAAATTATAGCGTGTACATTTAGATACACTAGTTTTTTCCCGGGGTATCAAAGCTATGAATTATATACATCGATGGAAAGGTGGGAATTCCCCCGTTACACTAGTTAAAGTGTTAAAATGTTAGAAATAAAGAGCAGGGAGAAAAAAACCACCAAAAAAAGTGCGTTTTTTCCTTGAGCCCGCGTTTTCCAATTTTATTTAAAAATGTACGACTTGGTTAAAAAAAGTAATTGCATAATCAAAAAGTAGATGTTCTTAGCTTTCGAATGATGTATCATAGAGACCAATCCGGTCATGTATTAATTTTTAATTGATGGTTGTTCACAAAATTTCCTGGCGCTCCAAAAACCAGCAAAAATTTGGGATTCAATAAACAAAGATTAAATGAAAATTCCAAAAAATTAGGGTATACAAATTTCACGGATGACAAAGGACCTTATAAGGACCCATAATCAAGAAAATTTTGAGGAAATTAGTGCAATACAAAAAAAAAATAGGAACAAATTCCTGGCGAGGTCAAAATTGCCCGGGAGCAGAAAGTTTGACCCGTGTTCTGACATGGTCAAAAAAGTCAAGCGTGACTCAAATCACAGGGTATGATAGCAGCAGAATTCTTCTTTCACATGAACTTTGAATCATGAGAAAATATGCATTTTTAACAAAGTTATTGAATAATTTGTTCCTGCGCTGATGTGTTAATACACGAACTATGCTCTCCGGCATTCAACACAGCAGCTCATTATTCAAGGCGCGCTTGGTGTCGTTTTTCTCGAAACCGGGCAAATTTTCGAGAAAAATCATGGGGACCATTTTTGTAGAAAATTAACTGAACTTCAATTTTTATCTGAACCAAAAATCTCTAACTGCCATATTTTAGAAGATATTGGCTGAAAACCTATATTTCTGGTCTTTTGGGGCCATTTTCTCGGCCATCGCACGCGTTTCCCACGCAAACTTTATCCCATGTTTTATGAGGTACCAAAAGCTACTTCCAACCGGAAGATGAAAATAGGGCGTAATTAAGTCCAACTTTATCCCATTATTTATTGGACTATTATGACAGGAATACCTATGCCATGTGACGCCATTTTAGACCACTAATTTAACATTAACAGATAAAGTACCGATAATTAAAACTAGTAGAATTTGCAACTCAATACAAAATCAAAAACATTGCAAAAATTTATTTAACATTACTATTTAAATTTCATTGTGTTCATACCTGAAGATGAATTTTTAGCTACTTATGATTTCGGTAATTAATGCTGTTAGTTAAAATTATTTGTTCTCATTTTGCAACAACAATTAACATTTTTGTAAATGTTATGTTGAACTCGGTAGACCTGGTAAAATGTTTATTTAAACCTTTAATTTCACAAAAAAGTGGCAAATTATCATATATATATTTGTAACGTTCATATGCACTGAAAATAATCATAATTAAATGAACGTGTGATATAGTAAATTTATATGGTTTATCGTTTAAAATTTTTACTAAATTTTAAGAATAAAAGCATGTCTTTTTATCACAAATTAATTAAATAGTATTTCAGTTATAAATACCATTGGTTTAGTCTTATTACAAATAAATTAAATAGTATTTCAGTTACAAATACCATTCGTTTAGTAATTTTTATCACAAATAAATTAATAGTATTTCAATTATAAATGCCATGGTTTAATTGTGTTACCTACCCTTAAAGTGTACACTAATCTCGTTAATCTCTAATTCTTAATTTCCTTTGGTCATCTATTTTACCTTTTATAAGTCCTAATAAATTTAATTATATTGTTTATTGACATTTTTCTAACCTGTTTTCCAAGTAACCGTCACTGTCATTCAACTTGACAACTAGTAGCTACGTTTTTCAAGTAATTCTTAAGTCCGTTCTTTCGAGGTGCTAGCTACACCAGTACCACTCAGAAGTGACTGGTATGGTTTCTCAATGGCCGACTCATACTTCCGTTTCTCGTCTTTTCGGTTTCATGACGTTTGTGTTCTCTGGATCACAGGCGGAAACGATCAAGACAAGGTATACCATTTTATCTTTGGTTTTGGTGAGCTGAAGTCAAGTCACTAGTGCATGGCGTTACAAATTTATTATTATTGGAAAAAGGTCATCTCTTCAGAGGTAAATATCCCCTTTAAATTTATCAAATCGAGGTAAAACTTTTCATTTTATTTTAGAGATCAGGCGACCTATTAAAAATATTAAAAATAATAATAATTAATAGTGAAAATCACTTTGATAAAAAAGTCACAAAAAACTTGCAAATGGCCGATCCATTGTGGGCCTCCTTTTGGCTTTTAAGCATGATGTTTTCCATGTCGTGGGGACCTTCCCCAAATATGATGTGCTTCTGCTGCTTCATGAGTATTTCTGCTGTCCCAAATGGGGCCTAATCATGAAGGAACCCAAATGGTAACCAGTTCCAGACGAGAGGTCTACCCGTCCTAGGGCGGAGTTGTTGGGTTTTTTGTGCTAGCACAAGATTATTCTTTTGGTGAGTTCCACCCAATTTATTTGATGTTAATTTTTTTTGGTGCCACATTGGAAATTGACTTTTAAGTTTGAAGTGCCAGGCAATGCCTATTTTTTATGTAACTAAATTTTATTCACACAAAAATGTTTCTTAAAAATTGATTAGGAATTTCTTCGTTATAACTTAGTGTGAACCGAATACAGCTGTAGGAGGGGGTATAACGATTTAAAAACATATGTATATATTTTCTGATAACCATTCAAGCCACTCATGTAACTGTGGACTTGTAGATGTATTTAAAAATTCAACATAAAAATATTTTTTATAAAACCCTTCGAAGGTTAAAAATTGTAAATCAGTAGATACTAACTTTAGTTAGGAGTAGGCATCTGTTATTATTATTTTAAAAATCGTATTCACTTTCAATATCGAGTATTGGAACTTTTATTTGTTCTCCTGGAGGGCATTAAAGAATTTGTAGAAAAATCTAGTTGTTTTGATATATACTTTGTTTTTTTAATTTCTATAAGATCAAAATTAAATGGCGTCCACTATTAAAAGTTTTCAGAACTTACGAACCCTGCTTCCAGGCTATGGAGCTGTCGTGCTCTTGTAACCTTTTCGTTTGCCTATGAGAACCGTCTCAAAAAGGGAACAAAAAGTGTTACATATTTTTCGAGGGATCAAGCACTTCAGAAATACTGGTACATTTTTACTCGAAATCACTAAAATCACTTTAAATTTTCTCAAAATTTATGAAAATCTTTGAAAATCATATCGAAATAATCACCGAAATTACTTCAAAATATCAATTTGTCATTCAAAAATGTAAATACAGCAGCTTGTGGATAAAAAGACAAAAGGGAAGAGCCCAAAACAAAGGTCATTGTATAAAATTAAGGTAGATTTTTCAGCGAAATCACCGAAATTACATAAACATTTTTTAGTTGATTTCCGAAATACGGGTATGTTTTGACCTTAGTGGTTTTTCCATAAAAATTTTTTCTACGGCAATATATAAAATGTTAGTTTCCTACAATGCATCCTGTCGCATATTTGCTATATAATAAAATAATAAATAATTCATTCTTACAAAAACTAGGCGAGACAGCTGTTTCAAGTTTGAGTTCAACCAGCACAGTTCTATGATCTGACACACTGTTGTCACATACACATGTTAAACAATTTTAGATATTATCTAGATTTTCTAAAAAAATGTTTAAATTACTCGAGGGTGAACGGTAGCAATTTAATAACAAAAGTGTATTATTACCATCTTTAAATGTAGAGTAACAAAATTCTGATACCTTATCGATACAAAATTGTTTGATATCTATAGCACTATTCACACATTCTACACCGTTCCTTACCCATATGCCTACTCCTCCACCCCTTAGAAAGGCACTTCGAGAGTAACTGCTTACCAAAACAAAATTTTCTAGATGAATTTGATTTATAGATTAATCGGTTTTTCACAACTCAGTTAAACAAACAATGTCAACACTTTTAAAATTATCAATTTCCAGAAGGATATTACATATTTTGTCCTCATTTATACTTTGCACATTTAGTAACAATAACTTTGGATCAAAAATCATCTCTCTGGGATTGGGGATTTCTCCGGAGATATAAAAAATTATTAACACATGCATTTTTTGGCCAAACTGATGGATCCATTGCCTTTTTAAATTTTTCTTGGTAAATTCGCACTCTGAAAGATGCATATGATTCCGGATAGCGAGATTTTAAACTTTCACACACTACCTCCGGGAAATGAAGCTTTAGCAAATGTTCCATAGTTGTTACATCAGTACTAGGATCTACTCTATAAACATGTAAATCAGCAAAGTTCGGCACACCTTTTAAGTGCCAGCAGCACCCCCAGTGCCAGAACCAACAATATGTTGTCGCTTTTTCCTATGTCTATAGGTAATTTCTTCCTACGCCCCACCATTGCTGGATGACACATCATCATTTACTTTTATAATGGAAGACATAATATTTTCTTGTACGTCTAAAAGTCCGTTGTTTTCAGCCAAGGGAGAACCTGTCATCTCTATAATCCGCTACCAATTTTGAAAAAACTGTTTTGTCTCGATCGTCAGAGTGTACTTCCACTTGCCAGTATTTACTCTTCAAATCTAGCGAGGAAACCCATTTTGCGCCTGATAGAGTGTTTAGTAGACTGGGCCAAAAAAAATTGACTATTTTTGTTTTTGAAAAATATATCGAGAATGTCATTCAGGATGACAAAAAAAAATTCGTGAAGATTTGAGCTCTTAATATTAATTTTAAGAGGTCTATCATCGCTATTTTTGATTTTGTCATAATTTGATGTTTTACGTTAGAACTGTAAAAAAAATTAAGGTGAAAAAATTCCTTTGTTCTTACTTTTATATAAAATTAAATTCTCTACAAAAAAGGTCTGATTGAAAATTTTCGTCAGACTAGCCGTTTCCGAGTAATTGAGCTTAATAGATCGATGTATTTTTTCGATTTGTCCTTTTTACTTTGAAATTTTGTAACTAATAAATCAATGAATATTTGAAAAAGCTCACGTCGGATTCTTAAAGGAAATTTAATGTTCTACAAAAAAGATTTCTTAAAATTTTTGCCTGAATTTAATTCTTCAAAAGTTATTCACGATTAAAATTGAAGAAAAACATAAAATTTCTCATAGAAAATTTAATTTTATATAAAAATAAGTGAAAAGAAATTTTTTTACTTTAATGTTTTGACAGTTCTAACGTAAAACATCAAATTATGACTAAAAATCAAACATATCGATGATAGACCTCTTAAAATTAATATTAAGGGCTCAAATTTTCACGAATTTTTTTTTGTCATCCTGAATGATATTCTCGATATATTTTTCAAAAAAAAAACAGTAAATTTTTTTGGCCCAGTCTAGTGTTTAGTGTGTCGTCTATTCGGGAAGTGCATAGCTGTCTTTTTGCTTTATCTGATTTAATTTTCTATAGTCTACAAAAAACGAGTAGTTTAATCTTTCTTAGTTATTAAGACCACAGGTGAGCACCAGAGACTAATGGCTTCTTCAATAATATTTGCATCCATGTTTGCTACTTCTTTCTGCTTAGCAAATGTTAGTCTTCTAGGTGCTTATCTTATGGACCTTGAATCGCCTGCTGGACAAGACTGGTACGCTCCGTAGACTTCTACAATTGTTTGGACATTTACCAGAATTTGCTATACAGCGATGCCTTCTTATTTATTGTATTGACGCGTTCTCTATTGTGAAAATTCTAGAATATGCCAAGTTGGTGTATTCACCAAAATTTTGTCAATGGTTCACGATGAATTAGTGTTTAACCATAGTCGTCTTACAGGAGGGATTCGGAAGTTTACTCACTTTACAAAATAACGCGGAGAGAGACATAAGGGATTAGAACAGGATCCGACTTGTCGAAAATGGCTCGCATGACATAATAACATTTTAAGGTCTTCCTAATACCATCTAGAAAGTTCCGTAATTACTTTAGTAGTCATGAATTAGTTAGTATCTGTGTAATTCATTGAACTTATTCAAGTATAGGGAAGTAATCAAAAAAATTAACCATAAGTTAGACGACAATTTGAAATCAAGTATCAATACGTAAAATCTAACTTCCCTGTTCGCTTCATTTGCACATCATACATAATAGATATGAACTATTTTGGATTGGCTATGTCAATTGTTTCTCAGACCAATTGAGCAAATGTTGTCCCTATTTAATCCCCCAGTGAGAGATTTATACGCTGTGTAAATCTTGAATATTCGAGTTATGCAAATTGGGATTACATTAGGATTCTAGAAGTTATATTGGAACATAACATATTAATATTCACCAACAGCACAACAAAGTATGGACACACTCAAGGAAGAAAAGGAAAATAAATAATATACCAATAACTTTCCGTTATTCTAGATAATATTAAAAAAAAATAACGAAGGACAAAGACGAAAAGATTTATTCTTTTCAAGCCCAAATTAAATTAGCATTTGAGATTTTCTGATTTTTCCACATTTTCCTGTCGTATTGGAAAAGAAAAATTGAATCCGTCTATAGATGGTAAATTAAAATGCACTACACTACCTGTAGGTAACTCAATTTCAGGTGAAATATTTTCTAAAAGCTCCAAAATAAAATTTGTATTATTTTCTTGGAAATTATTATAAATAATAGAATCAGATAATATGTTAATGCCCGAAGCCTTATTAATGTTATATTCATTGGGAATAAAGAAATTTTGATTTGACTTTAAAGCATCTTGTGCAATTTTTCTACGTAGATGATACCGGGACAGGGTTATTTTATACATTTTATTAAATAAAAAACAAACTATCACAAACAAAAAATATAGCACGTTCCGTGTTCGTACCGAGGAATATGCGATATTGTCTTTGTAATAATTGGCATTATTATTAGTTGGAAATATAAACAATTTATCAAAAATTCTAAATAAGTATTTTAATGTTTTAAATTAAAAATTAAAAAGAAAGACACATACGAAAATAAAATAAACAATCAGGTCATTAATCTAGTCAATGGCGACATTGGGCGTGACATTTAAAAAAAAACAATCAGAACTTTCGCCCAAGGGGCGAAAGCTCTCGTTATTATGTGATGTGTACAGTCAAGTTTTGTGTACGATTTGTAAATTACGGGGTAAATATTTTTAATTTAATTATAAAGTGTTTTGTTTAATAATAAATGATTGATTTACATATAAATGCCAATTTACAATTTTCGTCCTGAATTATTATATTTATCTTATGCATATTTTTATATTATTATATAGTTATAGTGCTTTATTCCCTAAATGGAATTTTATTCATTTTTTTCCTAAGACTATTAGTCAAATTTTATACCTATTGTTAATATACATTTGTTAATGTTTTAATACTTATTATTAATCTCTCTTCCCTTTCCAAACCAGTAAAATACTCGGAGCATTTGAGAAGCCTTGGCGTTTCTATGCCCTTAGGACTAAAAGAGTCTAAAACTAGTTGCCAAGAACCGCTCGACTATGATACTAAATGATACTTTTATTCTTCTAATTTAATTTTTTTTTAATTTTTTTATTTGCCACTGGTAAATGGATGTTCCTTCTAGACTCCAGGACCCTTTGGCTGGTGACGGCGCTGCCCTAATCCCTTAATAGTATATTAACAACAGTAGCTAAAGACCTATCAGTAGTTACAAATGGTCTTTAGGCTAGTTGGATGTTACATCTTCCTCGTCTACCTAGTATTGAGAATTGGACAGATACGGAATGAGGGGTACATATAGGATAGATCTGAAATTTAGTATTGCTCGATGATGCAAAGTGGGAATATTTATTACATGAGAAAATTTTGTTTTTAATATAGAATTTGCAATAATTCAGTATATTTAAAAAAGTGTTTGATTAGAAAAAGTTAGGTTAAAGCATTATATTTATATAATGTGTATATATTTTTTAAAATAATCATTCATTGTCCCAAGAATTTCAGTGAAGCTACTAAAATAATGAAATCTATAAATCAGTCTTTTAAATAATGTATTTAACAAATATTTTACAATATATTAATTTACATGTTTTCTAACTTATCTGTGAAAGAAACGTGGAGAAAATACTTAGTTTTCCTTCCACATTTTCCTTGATTTTGTTGCTGTCTGCTGTTGTAATGATGTGATATTTTTTTGCAGAAAGATGTCTTCTTTTTAACATAAAATAAATAAAGAAAGAAGACGATTTAATTTTTTATTGTAAACAAATATATAAAATATATTAAATTAAATTATTTAACGTATAATATTATTTTGCAATTTCTATGATACTTACGAATGCTTTTATTCGTTACTTACGCTATAAGTTCAAGAGAATAGAATTTAAAAATATTTCGGTCTGTACTGGTTGAAACTCAAAAAGATCTTATATAATTAATATTTTATAAATTAACTGAATAAATAGAACCGTTGTGTTTTAATACTCTCTGCCTTTGATTGATCCGCATTTTATGATGCTGCCGTTGAATGATGTAATCATATATTTGTTTTTGTTAACTTTGAGGTATATTACATGATACGAGTTCGCGCATGACGTATTGTGGTGTGAAATATGGATGATTGGCCATGAGCTGATTAAAATTTATTTTCGCGAGCTGTTTTCAATCACCACAATAGGTCGCCATGATGTAGTATCAATCGGCGTAATATAATGTTTTTTTTATAGTATCATAGATATATATTACAAGTTTTCTCTCTTTCACTTCAACGATCTTATAAACAGACTGGGATGAGGTATGCGAATTCTTCTCAGTTAATGTTTTAAATTCTTGCAAGGTTATGAGTTTCTGCTTTAAAAAAACTTATTTGGTTCCGGTTAGCTCAAATATACCACAAAGTATTTGATATTTATTGGAGAGTAGGGGTGGATTAAATTAAATCTGGTACAGGGCCGGCCCTAGACATTTTGGCGCTCCGGACAAAACCTTAATTTTGCGCTTCTCCCCTTTTTTTTAAGTAAATCCCATGCGACCATATCAGAAAGTCAAGAAAACATTAAAAAAAAAATAAAAAAAAAAGTTTTTTTAAAAACTCAATCTTCAGATAACAAGATAAGCATTTTAGCACTTTAAGCAAAATAACAAAAATTAGAATGTAGTAATGCTAACTAGACTAATATTCCATATTATAAATAAATTCTAACTAACTAAAGTAATTAAAATGCCCTTTTTCTAACTCATGAACCAGTGATTTCAAGTCTAATTTGTCACTAATTTGGTGTTCTATAGCTATCCATTGAGACGTTATTGCGTCTGCATCGTTCTGAGATAATTTTTAATTTTTAGTTTTGAAAAGATTCTTTCCCCTGAAGCCAAAGTGACTGGCAATGTAAGTATGATTCTTAATGCTATGCTGAGATTTAATGCGAACTAAAGTAAAGCGATATACTTGAGAACTTCAACAGGGGTTTCCTTTTTTGTTAATAATGACGAAACAATGCTTATTTCATCGGGTAGTTGCAGGGCGTTAAGATCGCTTGAATTTCGATCAGTTAAAACTACTTCCAAATCTTTGCAATGAGCTCGTAGCTCATTTCTGGTTTGTCTTTTACACCAAAAATATTATACAAAAAGCTGAAATAATTACTGTGAGTATTTAGAAAATTATATCTGGTTTCCAAGGCATTTATTGCTTGATCTATAGTGTGAAAAAAAATCTATTTTATATTTTTGTTTGGGGTCTTGAACGGGTTCATCCGGGCCCTCATACAAAAATGTTCTTGTTTTGCTTCTGACACGATGACGTGGTATGGTGGTTTCGAAAATAGCTTCCACGTCAATCTCTTAAGCAAGCTCGGTTGTTTCTTAAATGATGCTTTCAAAAAAGCTTCATCTGATCTAAGGTTTTCAAAGAAGAGTTTGCATTTGCTAAGCATATCAATAGCTTGTGACATATTAATATTAACAGTTTGCAAAAGTTTGCTGATGGGGTTAATATAACTCAAAATTTTGTACCATATCACAACAGGGCATATACATTTTAACTGCTTCAAATTATTTAATATTCAGCTAGCTTCGTCTCTGATCATATTATCGATTTCTGAGTCTTCATATATGCTGTACAAATCATCGTGAATTGGACCAATTTGAAACCGCAGAGCTTTTAATGAGTCGACTAGACAGTAAAATTGTCCGACGGAAAGAAGAGAAAGAAAAAAATGTACATAACTTTTAAACAATATTGAAGAAGTTGGCTGCCTCATACTAGGATTTTTCCATATCGTTTACAACCACATTTAGCGAATGGCTGCTGCATTGAACATAAAATACTCTGGGGTTTATATTTCTGATTCTTGTTTGTACTTCCGATTTTTTTCCTCTCATATTGGAACCATTGTCATACCCTTGACCGCGCATGTTTTCTACTTTAAGCCTATACTTTTCTCTAGCTCTTCTAGTAAAACCTCCGAAAATTTCTTAGCTGTTGATCTCTCAATGGGTAGAAAACCCAAAAAATGTTGGTTAATATTAACTTGAACTTCAGACTCTGATAGCTGTATGGAGATAAATCTTACCACAAATGTCATCTGTTCTACTCTACTTGCATTGGGAGTACAGTCAAGAATCACGAAATAATACTTGGCCTTTTGAACTTGCTCAATGATGTGATGATTTATGTTGTCATGCAATAATTCAATTATTTAATTTTGTATAGTTTTCCCTAGATATGTAGCTCTGATTTCTTCTTTATTGTGGACTCTGCAAACGTGTTCCTTTATTTTTAAATCAAACTCAGCCAATAACTGAATTAACTTCAAAAAGTTTCCATTATTGTGTTAATACAGTTTATCGCTTGTTCCTCAAAAAGCTAGAGAGCTCTCATCTAGCATTTTAATGACTGATATAATGCGTAAAAGAACTTCACACCAGTGATTTATCACAAAATCAATGAGTCTCTGAAAAACTGCATCTATTGTTTCTCCTATTTTTAATATTTGTTTTAATTCAAGCCATGATTTCAAAAATCTATGAGTTTTAGCATTTTCATAATGTGCTAAAGAGTCCCCTAAATGCTTCTAGTCTTTAAATCCCCGATTGCCAAGAGCGCTCAAGCTAGATGGTGCAGCAAAAAGTCGACATGGAAAACAGTACAAAGCGTTTTGAAATACGGAATATACCCTCCATTATCTTAAAACCTCTTCTCCATTTCTAAGCCTTTTCTTGTAATGTTTTGGTGGGAATCTTCTATGCTGATTATCAAAAGGAAAATCAAAATTATACAAAGTTGCAGCTGGACCACGCTTAATCAAAAAAACTCTATCTACTGCACGCATGATTTCGGGCCCATAATCTTGGGTCAGAAGAGATACTTTGGACGGTAGTCTTTTCTAAATGTTTCTCTGAGGTCTGCACAACTTGCGAATTTTAATTTTTGGAACTGCATGAAACTGCATCACTACTCGCCAAACTCGTTTGGGATGACTTACCCAGCTCAGTTATGCTGACGGTTGCGTCCAAAGGGGGGTCCATATCTGGAAAGTCAGTATCTAGGTGCTGGGAGTTGTTCAAATGTTGGTCGGTTGTGGGAGCGTTAAAACTACTTTCTTTCAAGAAGTTCTGCAGAACATCTGACTGTTTTTGAAGCTGTGTTTGCTTGTTCAATCTCTGCTTTTTAAATTCGTTCCCAGAGGGTTTATTCTAAGCATCGGACATTTTGGTTTCTGGAACAAATTAATTAAAATAAAAGATATTATTGATATAAAAAAAGCCATGATTTTATTTAAATTAAAATTTTTGAAATTCCCCTTTGTGCGCCACTGGCTTAATTTTTTTTATTTTATTTAACTTCAGACTCAACTACCTTTCATTTGATACCACACAAGCCATGATTTGATTTAAACTCTAATTTTCGAAATCTCCCCCCTTATGCGTCACTGACCTAAAAAAAAATGTATTTAATTCAACTCCAGACTCAATTACCTTTAATTTGATACCACACAAACTATTTTTGGATATAAACTCTAATTTTTAAAATCCCTCCCTCGTGCATCACTGGCTTAAAAAAATAAAATGCATTTTATTTAATTCCAGACTCAATTACCTTTCATTTGATACCACGCAAGCCATTTTTAATGTAAACTCTAATTTTTGAAATCCCCTTGTGCGCCACTGGTAGTTATGCCAAATCGAACTTTTACTGATTAAATTCTACAAGAAAATATGTTGTACGACCGAGTGGTACCCCCTTGGCGTTTACAGGTAAGTTTTCATATACATATAAATTTATTTTAGGAACAAAAGATATATTATTATTTATGTCTAAAAACCGGTGACTACTATTCAATTCCTTTTTAGTAAAACATATCCAACTAGGAGGGTAACCAAAACCATTCTAATAACTTGTTATCTTATACTGGTAATGGACCGAACTTACTTGGAAAGTTGATCGTGAAGGGGTGGTTGTCGTGTGGTTTTAAGGAGGTTTAGACCCTAGTATAAATCCACAGTATAGGAAATTCAACCCCTGTTGAAAATGATCCAAGGTTCTAATATATAATACTCTTATTTTTTAGCTGAGAAAATCTGACAATACGGGAATTAACCAAGAACCATGTACTACAAAAGAAAGCTAAGATAAATGAGGTTCAGTTCAAAGTTCAATCTGGTAATGTCCAAAAAGCCATTCATAGAACTCTTTATTTTGATAAAAAGAAAGGTAGATAAGTTGGCAATCATTGGTAAAAGAAAGAAACTAAAAATATGTCAATATGTCAATCGGTCAAATATCAATTTATAGTCAAACATAAACAAACTATTTATAGGTTATCAAAATAAATTATTAAAACAAAATGTGCCTGCTGTTTTATAGTTGTTTTGGAACTAGGTAAGCAAAGTGTTAAAACGTATAGATAATAAATAGGATCAACATAGTCTTGTTATTTAGCATAATAAACCTCTAGTCCTGATTTAAAAAGGTAAACAAACTATCAGAATTTGTTTCGAGTTAAAATGTTTGATATTACTTTCTGAATTAAATCGTAAGGCCTAGCGTTAGAACATTATAATTTTTAAATTACCTATAATATTTCATTGATTTTATGTTTTCTTCTTAACGTCTATAACACAAATTTAAATATTGAAAAATTACGCACTAATGGGATACACAGTATACCTAATAACCTACAGTCTCCTTTTAATTTATACTAATCTCTTTTTTTATATTATTTTGTATAATTTAGACGTCAATGCAACGACATATTTCGACGTGATTATGACGATACATTTATTCGAAAGTCTCATTAGACCCCCATTTTAACATACAAATGACTCTTGTCAAACTTTTTAGCTACCATGTATACTAATTTTTTATATAATTCATCATTTTTAAAATTTGAGCTTTTATCCAAAACTGTGTAATAGATTATAAAATGTGTCTCAATTCACCTGACAATTAATATATGTATAATACCATTGCATGATAAATGTCGCATGTCACTTTAGTATCTTGTCTAAATCCAAATACTCTAAGGAGTACATTGTAGTATACCCATTTGAATTATGCATGTATAATTGATTGCAAATAGACATTCTCTTGTGCAGATATGTTAACCTTTTACGTCTCCCTAAGGCGCTTCGCATTTGCCTAAATTTCTACAAAATGCAATTGATTTGTGATTAATAAATTTAAATTAAAGATATCCTCAAAAAACATGTCGAATTTAAATAAACAAACATAAAGCACATTCGGCTTGGTACTATATTGCATCAAAATTAATTATTGAGCTTCAGTGAAAATGGTGGAAAAGTAGATCTAATCTTAGAGCATACCGTTTGAATTTTTCCATAATTTTAATAGTCTTATCCCAAATTTATAATATTTTATATTTGTCAATAAAATAAATAAAGTTAGTAATATGTTAACTAATAATAATAATAACAAAAAATATTTTCATTGCCAAATATTAGAGCGGATGATTTATTGGGATTAATTTTCAAACAATGATCTTTTGAAATAAGGATCTTTTCTAAATCTTAATTTATACGTTGAATAGTTTCTACTCTGTCCGTATATTGAAATGAAAAATATAACTGTATGTCGTCATCGTAAAGATGGTAATGATAATACTATAGTGCAAGTGGAAAGGTTAGATGTATGAAGAGAGAATAATAAGGGACTTAAAATACTTCCCTGCAGAACACCAGATAAAATTTCCATTGGAGCAGATTTTTTATCAATTTGCTTTCGCTTGTACAAGCAAGATGATAACAACCTATGAGATGTTTCACTAAATTGAAAAAAAATTTAGCATTGATAATAAAATAGTATGATTAATCATGTCAAGTGCAGTAGCACAGCTATAACCTTGTCTAAAACACTGACTGTTTAAAAGGTAAAATTTTATTAGTATTTTTGTTCTGTTATAATAATTTCAACATGTTTAGAAAAAATAGGCAGAACACCAATATATCTCATATAATTAAAGTTCTTAGGATAACTAACTTTTGGTAGTGGTATATTCTTGTGGAAAATAGTTGTTAGAAATACATTCATTTATGATGTGGCTACAGGCACAATTGTAGAACCGCAGAGATGAACTATCGTATGTATATTTATGTTATCAACTCCGTAAGCCCGAGTCTTAATATTATGAATAATCGCAGAAACTGTATCTTTATCAAATCAATTATAGTTAAATTCGTAATCAATGTTATATACATTATTTAAATAAAAATTTACTGTTTCATAATTGACAGGAGGTGCCTGGGCAATAATAATGAAAAAGTTATTAATCTCGTCTACTGATTTTAACTCTTTAGGAACCTTAATATTTTTTCTGTTCGATATATTAAGTTTTTTTATCTTTTGTATTACAATTCCGATATTTAAACTCAAGTTATGCTTTTTTTTTCTGCATTAATAACATTTGTAGCCTAATTTCTGAGGTGTTTATAGTAAAACTATGAAGACTAGAGAGAAAGAGGCGAATCGGCAATGGTCAAATTTCCGTCCTTCTTTTTATAAAGTTCGCGAAATTGACTGTAGTTGGCATGTCGAATGACGGTGTCAATTTTCTATGTAAGTCAATGTAAAATAAAGTGATTTTCTCTCTCTCTCTCTCTCTTTCTCTCTCTCTCTCTCTCTCTTTCTCTCTCTCTCTCTCTCTTTCTCTCTCTCTCTCTCTCTCTCTCTCTCTCTCTCTCTCTCTCTCTCTCTCTCTCTCTCTCTCTCTCTCTCTCTCTCTCTCTCTCTCTCTCTCTCTCTCTCTCTATCGTGTGTGTGTGTGTGTGTGTGTGTGTGTGTGTGTGTGTGTGTGTGTGTGTGTGTGTGTGTGTGTGTGTGTGTGTGTGTGTGTGTGTGTGTGTGTGTGTGTGTGTGTGTGTGTGTGTGTGTGTGTGTGTGTGTGTGTGTGTGTGTGTGTGTGTGTGTGTGTGTGTGTGTGTGTGTGTGTGTGTGTGTGTGTGTGTGTGTGTGTGTGTGTGTGTGTGTGTGTGTGTGTGTGTGTGTGTGTGTGTGTGTGTGTGTGTGTGTGTGTGTGTGTGTGTGTGTGTGTGTGTGTGTGTGTGTGTGTGTGTGTGTGTGTGTGTGTGTGTGTGTGTGTGTGTGTGTGTGTGTGTGTGTGTGTGTGTGTGTGTGTGTGTGTGTGTGTGTGTGTGTGTGTGTGTGTGTGTGTGTGTGTGTGTGTGTGTGTGTGTGTGTGTGTGTGTGTGTGTGTGTGTGTGTGTGTGTGTGTGTGTGTGTGTGTGTGTGTGTGTGTGTGTGTGTGTGTGTGTGTGTGTGTGTGTGTGTGTGTGTGTGTGTGTGTGTGTGTGTGTGTGTGTGTGTGTGTGTGTGTGTGTGTGTGTGTGTGTGTGTGTGTGTGTGTGTGTGTGTGTGTGTGTGTGTGTGTGTGTGTGTGTGTGTGTGTGTGTGTGTGTGTGTGTGTGTGTGTGTGTGTGTGTGTGTGTGTGTGTGTGTGTGTGTGTGTGTGTGTGTGTGTGTGTGTGTGTGTGTGTGTGTGTGTGTGTGTGTGTGTGTGTGTGTGTGGTGTGTGTGTGTGTGTGTGTGTGTGTGTGTGTGTGTGTGTGTGTGTGTGTGTGTGTGTGTGTGTGTGTGTGTGTGTGTGGTGTGTGTGTGTGTGTGTGTGTGTGTGTGTGTGTGTGTGTGTGTGTGTGTGTGTGTGTGTGTGGTGTGTGTGTGTGTGTGTGTGTGTGTGTGTGTGTGTGTGTGTGTGTGTGTGTGTGTGTGTGTGTGTGTGTGTGTGTGTGTGTGTGTGTGTGTGTGTGTGTGTGTGTGTGTGTGTGTGTGTGTGTGTGTGTGTGTGTGTGTGATGTGTGTGTGATGTGTGTGTGTGATGTGTGTGTGTGATGTGTGTGTGTGATGTGTGTGTGTGTGTGTGTGTGTGTGTGTGTGTGTGTGTGTGTGTGTGTGTGTGTGTGTGTGTGTGTGTGTGTGTGTGTGTGTGTGTGTGTGTGTGTGTGTGTGTGTGTGTGTGTGTGTGTGTGTGTGTGTGTGTGTGTGTGTGTGTGTGTGTGTGTGTGTGTGTGTGTGTGTGTGTGGTGTGTGTTGTGTGTGTGTGTGTGTGTGTGTATGTATTACATTAACTGTGGCGCACTGTGTGAGAATAGGACTCAATTGTGGCGGTATACTCAAATTGTGACGCATTTTGCAGGCCGCCATAATTTTTTTATTGCATTTTCGGTCTGCTTGTCTTATGACGAATCGAACCGTACCTATTTTAACTACTTTTGAAAAAATGCGCCACAGTGTATGTTCAAATCAGGTTGTGTATTTTTTCTTATTCTACATTAACTGTGGCGTTAAACAAAAACACTGATAAAAGCGCCCTCTGGTGTGAATGTTATTTGTTTAGGTATTACATTAGCAGTGACGTCTTGTGTTTTCAAACTGTTTTCAATTAACTGTGGCATTCTAAGTGTGTGAAAATATGTGTGAAACGATTTTGTGAAATTATTCAGTTATAATGACTTGTACGAGCAACTCACAGCCGAAACGGCTTAACGTAGAAGCACAAAATTTATACAAGAGAGACACCAAATAAGATTTTAAATAAAATAAAATTCAAAAATTCCACTATATTTAAAATAATACTTATCTATAAATATAAATTTGCAACTTCAGGAGACAAGAAATTATTCTCAATTGACAATGTCAGATCATAAAAAAATTGATGTAACCATAGAAAATAGGAATAGAGGCCCTTTATTTTTGAAATGTTGGTACCATCTGTTTTGAACCACTTTAAGTTAAACTATTTTAGTTTAAAACAAAGTTCACAATACAAATTTCTAGATTAGAAGACGGTTCAAAAGTAAAGAGGTTCCAAGATTTACTTGTTCATTTAACAGCGTCTACTGAGGATAACAGAATACTTCTTAATTTCTCGTTCTTCTAGAAAGTCAAGTTCTAGTTTTTTCTTACAGATATGTAGGACCTCTGGTAATATATTATTATTTGTTATTGAATGTTTTTTTTCCATTAGATTTTTGACAAATCTTAATTTATCTAGTTGTTCTAATCTACAGTGTGTCCACGGATGAGGTACACCAGACGAGAAATATTTGATATTTTTCGAAAAGTCCTTCGGACAGGTCGATTTTTATTTCTTATTTGCAGCATTATACAAGAATTTTTTTTATACAGAATTATGCATATTTGTGTAGTGACGTCATTCATATGTTTTTGAATTTATAATTATTTAAAAATTTGATTTTTGTGTATTTAGGCGGCTATGGTAGCAAAACCAATGAAAATCGAGAAAAAGCGCTTGCATGTCCTTGTCCTAACTTTTTGAGATGTATACAATGGCATGAAAAATATTTGATACAGGGTGATCAAAACTATTGACGTAATCTTTGATAATCCTGTCAAATATTTTTTATGCCATTGTATATAGGTGGGTACATCTCAAAAAGTTATGATAGGGACATGTAAGCCCTTTTTCTCGATTTTCATCTGTTTTGCTACCAGAAAAAATCAAATTTTCAAGTGGTTACAGATCTTTTAGACATCAAGAAGTGTAATACTGAAATCAGCTTTTCAAGGAGATTATTAAAATGTAAAAATATACAGGGTATCCCATTTAAAAAAAATATGAATGACGTCACTACACAAATACGGATCATCCTGTAAAAAATTTTTTTTTGTATAATGCTGAAAATAAGATATGAAAATCGACCTGTCCGAGTGACTTTTCGAGAATTCAGTCGTAAGTGAGTAGATAGTCGTTTGGCCGACATGTGAAAAATTTATAGATACTGTTTTTTTAATATAATAACTTAAACATTTTAAATAAACCGCGAAAATAAAATTCCCTGACAAAAAACGTGGGTCATTCCAGATGTTTGCCACCTCGAATATGTCGAAAAAACCACTATAGAAAAATTTATTAATAACCAGCTGATTTTCTCAAAATCTTTTCTTTAGAAAATGCAAAAACAACTTTTCATATTGTCTGACCAAAACTGTGTGGCTATTTTCCAGTCTGACGCGCCAAAGTTATCAATTTCATGAGTGCAAAAAATTACTAATAACCGTCAGATATTGAAAAATTATATGTAAAGAGTCAGTATTTAGCATATGGTATAATAGTGAAACGAAACTATCCGTGAATATAACCTTGCTATGCACGATTGTCTGGCCTATCTTTTAATACAGGCCAAACCAGCGCGGGTTCAACCTTGGCAATCATAGATATGCAATTATATTTATTTTCGTCGAATTGACAAATATATTGGTGCGTCATCGCCTCTCACACCGTAGGTCCCGGGTTCGATTCCCGGGCAAGTCTCTGGGTGTGTTGTATTGTCCAATCAAATTACAATTAATTAAAATGATTCACCAGCTTTTATCGCAACAGACAGGTATTTTACAACAGCAGTTGCCTTACTATAAGTATGAACCTTCACCTATCCTTGAAAATAACTTGTGAAAAATATATTGGGATCAACCTATTATAACA
Source organism: Psylliodes chrysocephalus (assembly GCA_927349885.1). Lineage (NCBI taxonomy): Eukaryota > Metazoa > Arthropoda > Insecta > Coleoptera > Chrysomelidae > Psylliodes > Psylliodes chrysocephalus. The sequence continues at coordinate 54,757,955 of OV651817.1, forward strand.
GATAGACCAGTTCAACATAATAGACCGGATATCATTGTAATCAACAAGGAGAAGCAAACTTGTTCGATCATCGATTTCTCAGTGCCCCTGGATGATAATATCGGAAAAGCCTCCAAGGAAAAGTTCTCAAAATATCAAGACCTGCAGAAATAAAAGACCTATGGAAACGCAAAGAGTTGATTTAAACCCATGTTCATATCTGCAAATGGTTATAGTCCACAAAAAGCTCCCTACTCACCTCAACAAATTGGGTTTGCATGAGAGTTCAATTTGTTAGATGCAAAAGGCGGTCATATTAGGTACAACGGCGATCATCTGCCGAACCCTGTCCAAGTGACACCTCATTAGCTTTGAGAAATCCGGCGAAATGGGGAATAATACTACCACATGTGTCATAAAAAAAAAAAGAATAATAATAATAATAATAATAAAAATAATAATAATAATAATAATAATAATAATAATAATAATAATAATAATAATAATAATAATAATAATAATAATAATAATAATAATAATAATAATAATAATAATAATAATAATAATAATAATAATAATAATAATAATAATAATAATAATAATAATATAATAATAATAATAATAATAATAATAATAATAATAATAATAATAATAATAATAATAATAATAATAATAATAATAATAATAATAATAATAATAATAATAATAATAATAATAATAATAATAATAATAATAATAATAATAATAATAATAATAATAATAATAATAATAATAATAATAATAATAATAATAATAATAATAATAATAATAATAATAATAATAATAATAATAATAATAATAATAATAATAATAATAATAATAATAATAATAATAATAATAATAATAATAATAATAATAATAATAATAATAATAATAATAATAATAATAATAATAATAATAATAATAATAATAATAATAATAATAATAATAATAATAATAATAATAATAATAATAATAATAATAATAATAATAATAATAATAATAATAATAATAATAATAATAATAATAATAATAATAATAATAATAATAATAATAATAATAATAATAATAATAATAATAATAATAATAATAATAATAATAATAATAATAATAATAATAATAATAATAATAATAATAATAATAATAATAATAATAATAATAATAATAATAATAATAATAATAATAATAATAATAATAATAATAATAATAATAATAATAATAATAATAATAATAATAATAATAATAATAATAATAATAATAATAATAATAATAATAATAATAATAATAATAATAATAATAATAATAATAATAATAATAATAATAATAATAATAATAATAATAATAATAATAATAATAATAATAATAATAATAATAATAATAATAATAATAATAATAATAATAATAATAATAATAATAATAATAATAATAATAATAATAATAATAATAATAATAATAATAATAATAATAAGGGGGGTGGGTTGGCTCAATGGTTAGAGTCATGACTTTGAGATCGGAGGTCTCAGGTTCGAATCCCACCGTTGGCCGGGATTTTTTCATTTAATTTAATTATTTAAAATTAATTCTGATGCCTTGGTAGGATTCCCCACTCGACCATTCACTGTTGGGTTCTAATTAACAGTGCTGTTCCTAAAGTGGCGCTGGGAAACAGTAACAAAGCCTACACAGAACACGAGGCTAATGGCCGTAGTAGTCGACGCCGATGACACCAAATTAAAAAAAAAAAAAAAATAATAATAATAATAATAATAATAAAAAAATAAACAATAGTAAACAAAGTGTAAGTTAAAATATGAAAGACATTATACATAAATATAAAAAAATATATAAAATAATAAATATTTAAAAATCTAAAACAGCCTTAGTTATCACTGGTGTTTTAAAATAACTTGCTGCATATTTCTATTTTTAAACAGCTGTCTACTTATAATTTTTTTGTTATTCAAGGAAAGAGTATTGTACAATTTCACTCCATTGAAAATAAAGCTTTACGATATCGAGGGTACCGACAATGTCATAGTATCCCTCATGTTTGTATCAAGAAGTGTCCTTCTGAATATAAGTTTGTTACAAATTTAAGAGGGTAAATCAGTTTTTATGATTTTATGGACCATTAATTAACTGCAATGTTAACCCTTTTTGTATGAGTCATCCAGAACTTTTCTAGAACATCTGGTCAACATATTTTTTAATTCTACAGCAAAATCTTGAAAATTTTTTAAAGTCTTTTGTTGCAAATTGAGGTTTATTACTTCTCTATTATTCCAAATTTTTACTACATCAATACTTTTCGACAAACCCTTTTCTGAATTTATAACTTTCATTTGCTTAAAATGTAAGATTTTTTGCCTAGAATAGAATAGAGAAAAATTTAAGTATTTTGCATTGTACTCTTTCAAGAGGACACTTCGGCTCGTCCAATTTATAACGTACCGTCTTTGGCCCTAAAATTAGGATATTCAATTAAAAAATGTGTTAATATTTTAAAAGGAATGTCACTTCGAAAAGGAGATATACAAAATTATGATAAATTAAATAGATTTTTAGAAATTATGGACATGGAATGGTCAATTAAAATATCTGCTAATGCACTCGCAACATTTGAAACAAGAAAAATGAACACAGTTGAACTACTGCCTTTAACAGAAGATTTGGTAACTCTCAATAATTACTTAAACGATGAAAATCAAAAATATAATAATGTTTTAAATTTAAATTGCACTTATCCAAACTGGAATCGTTTAGCAACTGTGGTACTGGCTAAATTAAATGGACCGTTATTGAGTTATGGACCGTCTCGTATACGGTGGGACACCCTGTATATAAATTCCATTTAATACAACTTACTGTAGATTAACTCTATCAAAGATATATTTAGTCGATAGTAGCCAAACATCATATTCAGCTCCCAATGGAAATGTTGATAAACGCCAAAAAGCGTGTTAATATAATTATTTTTCAAGTAGTACGTAGATACCAAATTTTAAGAGTTCCTCACTTTTAAAGAACTACTCTACAATATTTTAACCGTAATTATGACGCATTCATATATTGCATTAACTGTGGCGTATTGTGTAATTACGGTGCATTTTACGTTAACTATGACGCACTGTGTAATGTCCTCCCTAATTGTGACACACGGAGTGTAAGTTTTCCGTTACTGCATTAACTGTGGCGGCTTAAAAGATTTGCTAATAATTTACTTATATTGAAGTGTAAATGAAAACTGAAGATACCTACCTTTACCTAATTTTCAGCTTTATCCAAATCTGCTAAAATATCGAAGAGAGTCACAATTTGGTCTGGAGGTCGGTCCGCCACAGTTAATACGAGTACGTGTATGTGTGTGTGTGTGTGTGTGTGTGTGTGTGTGTGTGTGTGTGTGTGTGTGTGTGTGTGTGTGTGTGTGTGTGTGTGTGTGTGTGTGTGTGTGTGTGTGTGTGTGTGTGTGTGTGTGTGTGTGTGTGTGTGTGTGTGTGTGTGTGTGTGTGTGTGTGTGTGTGTGTGTGTGTGTGTGTGTGTGTGTGTGTGTGTGTGTGTGTGTGTGTGTGTGTGTGTGTCTGTGTGTGTGTGTGTGTGTGTGTGTGTGTGTGTGTGTGTGTGTGTGTGTGTGTGGTGTGGTGTGTGTGGTGTGTGTGGTGTGTGTGTGTGTGTGTGTGTGTGTGTGTGTGTGTGTGTGTGTGTGTGTGTGTGTGTGTGTGTGTGTGTGTGAGTGTGTGTGTGTGTGTGTGTGTGTGTGTGTGTGTGTGTGTGTGTGTGTGTGTGTGTGTGTGTGTGTGTGTGTTTAAATAAAAGTTATTTGTAATATATTTTTATATAATTTTTGTTTCATACATAATTTCTCTAAAATTGACCGTATTCGAGATATTTAAGAAAAAGTGAAAATTTGAAATTTTAAAGAAAACTCAAAAACGCATAAAGAAAAATATCTGGGGTGGGACTTTATAGAGGGTCGTTTTTATATTTTATGGAATATATTAGTTAATTTTGTTTGGAGAAGAAAATTGTTCTAATAAAAGTAACTTCTAATATTATTATCTATAATTTTTGTTTCATACCAAATTTTCCTAAAATGATCCGTATTCAAAAAATTTGACAAAATGTGCAAAATTCTGATTTTTAAAAAAAATAGTTAAACTAAAAGTTGTTTGCGTTATCGATCGCTATAATTTTTGTTTTTTAAATGATTTTTCTAAAATGGACCGCAATGGAAAATTGGAGAAAAAGTTGTAAGGGGTTTTTCTCGCCATAGAGAAAACGGTTCCTGAATGACGCTGGTTACGGGCGGTTCTCAAGCGCCAGATTTTTGGTTATGTTTTACAGGATGCTATTTAAGATTATTCAAATATACGGTAAAAGAATAAACTATTAAAAGAGGGAAAACGTCTCTTCGAAATCTGCGTTTATAAATATTCCCAACTTAATTACAAAGCGGCACTACTAAATAAAAGTATTTATCAATCAAATCAAATTTAATTCCTGATTTAACCTACCAAAAAGAAAAAAAATAATTTTCTAATACAGACTAACGATCAAAAGTCTAAATCCCGGTTTTTACAATATTACAGAATTAAATCCCATCATTTATTATTTAAATTAAATTCTATTCCCTTTAAAGACACGGTAATATATTTGCCAAGAAATAAATTCTAATATTTAATAATAAAAATCAAATTTAAAATCTTTTAACTCAACACTATCTATAAAAAAACGGTATTATTGTTGCCAAGAAACAAATTCTAATATTTATTAATGAAATCAAAGTTAAAAGCTTTTAACTAAACACTGAATGAAAATGTTCCTATTCCTACAATATAATTCAGTTTTTAAAATGAAATACGGTCTCAATACAAAACTTAAAAAAACAAAACAAGATTTTTTACCTAACGGCTTTGTAAATACGAGAAAGAAGAAAAATTATCGGCGGTGAATTGATTTGAAAATGCGGCTTATTATTCTGAACTGGTGACGGTCAAATATTATATCGAACTGAAAATTTTAATTTCATCTCGGGTCTCGCTCAACTGTAGATTCTCTTTCCCTATCACCAACGCCAGTCCCTCCGCGCAGCGATATCTCGATCGGCGTTCGCGCATCTGTAAATTAACTAATATTTATTAAAAAATCTGATGTGTCCAACACATGACTTTCCTATCTAGTTATTATAGGCTTTTTCCGGTTATTTTGTACAACCTATTGCAACACCTCTATAAATGATTAGAGGATAAACTAAATATACGCATTGTCCACATATATCTACTTCGAAACATTTTTCTATAGATATTCATTGAAAACGAAAATACTGAAAAATTTAAATTTCCCACAATTTTTTCATTACGGTCCCATTTTAGAAAAATCATGTAAAAACAAAAATTATAGAGATCGATATCGCAAACAACTTTTAGTTTAGCAATTTCATAAAAATCAGAAATTTGGAAATTTTGTCAAATTTCTCGAATACGGACCATTTCAGGAAATTTTGACAAAAAGCAGAAATTATAGATAATAATATTAGAAGTAACTTTTATTTGAACAATTTTTTTCTCCAAACATAAATAACAGATATATTCCATAAAAATAAAAACGGCCTCCCATAAAGTACCTCCCCTGATGTTCCGATCATTTCACGTCAGGCCGAAATAAAACTTAAGTTTAAAATTTAATGATTTTTTATCCGTTCTTGAGTTTTCTTCAAATTTCAAAATTTACAATTTTCTCAAATTTCTCGAATACGGTCCATTTTAGAGAAATTATGTATAGAATAAAAATTATAGAGAATTATATTACAAACAACTTTTATTTGAACAATTTAATAATATAAAAAGTAACTTTTATTTGAACAATTTAATAATATAAAAAGTAACTTTTATTTGAAGAATTTTCTTCCTCAAACGTAAATAACAGAGATATTCCATAAAATATAAAAATTACCACCTATAAAGTACCCCCCCAGATGTTTCGACTCTGCTTAAAATCTAATCAGTTCATTGGACACTGGAAAAAAGCTTAAGTTTAAAATTTGGTGTTTTTCTGTGTATCGGTTCATGAGTTATGCGACACACAGACACACACACACAGACACACAGGCACACAGGCACACAGACACACACAGACATCATCGCGAAAATAGTCAAAACGGATTCAGGGGACCTCAAAACGTAAAAATCTACCTTCTCCTTTTGTCAAAAGACACTTCGGGCACTTTTGCGAAGCCCGGCGAACCTACCCCCGAGTAAGGACTATAGGTGCCTATTATCAGTTTGCTAAACCATTTCCTTAACCCGCTCGCACTATTCATCACGGGGGAAAAATCTTTTATTTTTAAACCTATTATTTTATTTATTTTTTCCTTTTTTTGTCACGGTGTGAGTAGATAAGCTCTAAGGCCCTTATCTCCTGACTGTGACTGGTGACAGTCACTGCCTTACACTTCCAGTGTACCCCCGTTGATGACTAGTTAGAGTCCTTTTGGCTACTACATTGTTATTTAGTGACAGCAGTTACTTTCTAAGTGACGGTGGTTGTTGCAATGGTTTCCTCGCATTCTTTGCATCTAAATGATGTTTGGGTTCTTTTTCCTGTTTTTGAGTAATTTAGAAAGTAGTTTTTTCTAGAATAATTTTCTGACGGAATTGAAATTTTTTCAGGAAAATGACTGAACGGTACTAGATTAGTTGGAACTTTCAGACTGCCACGATTATTGTGTGTGGCGGTTGGTGTTTTTAGTTGTTTGCCTGACGCTTTATCTGAAACTTTCAGTAGGGGCCTAATAATTTGTTCTCGAAACTCTAGAAGTCGAATTTTATTGTTGATCTTCTGTTGTCAGAACTTTAGGATTTCCTCTCCGGTTAAAGCGTTCAGTCATGTGAGTTTTATATTTTTCTAACAGAGTTTTAGACAGTCTTACAGAATTGTAGTAGTTATCCATGTTCCTTATTGAGGTAGGGTTCCATAAGTCGTAAAATAAGGGAATCCATTTTAAATAAAGTTTCTTTCGATTCCTGTTTGCCTTAATATATTTCGATGTTATGAAAATAGCCCTTGGGCGAGCATAACTCAAAAATTTTTACATCAAATTCCCCGTGTCGTTTTCCTCATAAGGATCGGCACTCGAAGTACTTTCCCCACTGTAGTCACTAGCTTCCGCAAATAACTTTAGGAGTCTTGCCTCCTCCTTTGCATCCATATCTAAGTACAAATTATAAAATTCCATATAAAAAGTATTAATAAAAAGATTCAAAAATATTTCTTATCTCTTTTCCGTCTGGGGGCAGGAAACAACTAACACATGCAAATTAAATGCACGCACTACTGCTATGGCCGTAATGACGCCGTTCAGTCCTCCCACCTAAATTCCAAATACCATCAAAGCCACGCCTTTTTTGGTCTAAAGTGCCCCAAATTTAACGTGTATGCCACGGGACAGTAAGGTGTAAACTAACATGCATCGTTATGGGAAACGCTACTGCTATAGCAGATGTGTCAATTTGATAACTAAAATTATCTACTGCTATGGCAGTAGTGCCCCAGTAGATTAATTCAAAATTACTGTTATAGCAGTTGTGTCCATCAACGTGTTAAGTAAATTTGAATTAAATACCCTAATATTAGAATTGAGGTTAGACGCTATATTTTTTTATTATCGCAAATTTTGGAAAAAGAAGGATATGATAAAAATACGTTATTTACAAATCTGGAAATGCTCAATGAGCGATTCCTTGTATTTTATTAAATCCTCCCTGTGCGGAATTATAGGATGATTTTATGTGTTTTTGTTTCCCGTTAACGGGGTAATGGAGAACGCGGAGGAGATGCTGCTTTTTGTTTTTTTTTTGGGATGTATTAGATTTCGGTTTTCTAATAGAAGAATTGGTAGATAGAAAATTGGGAAACGAAGAATATGGTAAAGGATAAAAATTCTTTAAAATCATTCAAAACGTCAAATCTATTATAAGTAACTTCTTTTGAATAAGAGAGATTATTGACTAAAGCTTCAGCATCTTTGAATGATATGTTATTTGCCATTTTTTCTTTAATTTTTCTCTGTTTCATGTAGTAAGGACAATCTTTGGACATGGAGGAATGGCTATTGACTTTGCAATATAAACAGAAAATATTATTTGCATTACAGGTAATATTTTCCTCATGAACCGATGTGCAAATTTTGCATTTAACTTCTTTAGCCTTTAAATAAAGATTATAAGAAAATTTGGAAGGCTATAAATAGTATAACAGGATATGAAAAAAAAAAACTAATCAAATCGAAAACTCAAATATTATAAATGATAAAAACGAACCTATAAGTAACAATAAAGAAAAAGTAAATATTTTTAATAATTATTTTACAGAACTAGGTGAAAAAATGTCAAAAAAATTAAGCAAACCGTTCTACCAGAACATTTCTTAGAATCAGATAAAAATAACCCTTCGATATTCCTACAACCTGTTACAGACAATGAAATTATTGTGATAATATCAAAACTAAAAAATAATTCTGCTCCTGGAACGGACAAAATTACTGCTAAAACAATAAAACATATCCACAATTATAATAAATCTCCTTTGAAACACATAATTAATCTCTCTTTTGAAACTTCTAAAATACCTTCCCAGTGGAAAGAATCTGTCGTGACACCCGTATTTAAAACAGGGGATACAACGCAACTAAGTAACTGTAGACCCATATCTGTCATAAATAACTTCGCTAAAATTTTTGAACAGGCTTTATAAATTTTTTTAACATTCATAAGATAATCACAGATTAATAATATGGCTTTATTCAGGGCTCTAATACTGAAAATGCCGTAGCAGATTTTTAACCAAAATATTAAAATCATTAGACGAGTCATCAAAATACCTTGCGATTTTCCTTGATCTCGCCAAGGCTTTTGATACCGTATCACATGCAATTTTAATGGAAAAGCTATAAAACTATGGAATTCGAGGTACAGCTCTACATTTACTTTAAAACTACCTTAAAAATAGAGTACAAATAGTAAAAATAGATAATGAACTAAGCTCAAAATTAAAAGTTAGAACAGGAGTTCCACAGGGAACAGTGCTAGCTCCAATACTGTTTTTAATTTATATAAATAGCATAGTTAAAATACAAAACCTCACGTCCAGTCTTATATGTTATGCCAACGACACAGCACTATTAATCACCGGGACGAATTGGGATACCTTAAAAACTGCGGCTGAAAGAGACTTAAATAAACTACAAATCTGGGTAGACCATAACCTACTTACTTTAAATGCAAAAAAAAAACTAATTGAATCTATTATAAGATACGGCATAGTAATATGGGACGGCACTTTTAATAGCAACTTAAACGATTTACAAATCACTCAAAATACAATTATAAAAATTATATTTAAAAAAATAAACTATATTCCACTGAACTCCTCTATAGAGAAACGAACATTTTTAAAATAAATTTAATTTATACTTACCAATGCATAGTTAGAGTTCATAATAATAAAAATGTATATAAACTAAACAACACCTGTTCCACAAGATCAATAACTAATAATAACTTTTATATTAACACATATAAAAAATCCATCGCGCAAAAAAATTTCTTTTTCTTTGCCCTTAAATTATATAACTCCATCCCATTTGATCTTAAAAATATAATTAATATAAGCAAATTTAAATTTGAATTAAAAAAATTTGTGCAGTTCAATAGTAATATTTTTATCAAAATATTAAACTTTGCTCAATACAAAAATATTAATAACTGCTACAACTACAGATTCCATTCACCATCCCTTATGGTAAATTTATTTTCTTCCTTTTTTTACTAATTTGATTACTTAATAAATATAAACAAACATTTCTGGTATGAACACTCGACATTTATTTTCCCTATAAATTGCGTTCTATTTCAATATTTCACTAATGTCAAGTTAGGTTAGGTCAACATATTTTTTTTTGTTCTTTTTTCATAATTGTCTTTAATTAATTACATGTTTAGGTACATTATATCGTTGAAGGAGCCTCAACCCTTACATGCATACACGCAAAGCTGCCTAGGCATGTAAGGAATTAGGTGTTTGTCCAACAAACAAAATTTCAAAATTAATTATACTTAAATTGTACGTTTTGATAATTTAATAAATTACTTACATACTTACATAATTTGGATGTATGTCCGTATCTCAAACAACGCATACATTGGATTATTGGATGAATATATTTTTCGACAGAGAAGTGTGATAAATTTATTTTGACTGGGGAATTGAGTTGCCTGAAAAGGTCACAATAATTATTTGATGCGAAACATATTGTACATTACCATCTGAATATATGATTTTATTTTTATTTTTCATTTAAGATAAATTTCGTCAAAAAATGAATCAACTTTAAAAATATCACCTTTTTTTTGGGTAAAAAATTTTGGGATACAAGCGATAAAATTGTTACGTTTAATACAATCATAGTTAATAAGAGAATTTGCAATTGAGTAAGTATTAAAAATTACTTTAACTCTCTTTCTACTTACTGATTTTATGTCCAAAATGTCTTTTTTAATTGTAGATTCGGAAAGGACATAATGACCTACACGAACGGGAAATAATCTACCAATAATTTTTGCCTAGATGTTCAACAAAAACAATATAAGGGCCTAAATCTTGATTTGTAAATTTTTTATCAAAATCGTATACCTGATTTGAATCTGTAGTCATAATCTGCTCTTGGAGCGACCCAAATGGTACGCTCGTTTGTGAAATCATAAACTGATTGACTTACCGGTGGTTTTCACTACAGTAGTAAACTGTCAGTAAACAAATATATATGTAAATTAAAAATATTGTTGAAAAAACAGTGAGATGATAACGGGACCCCACTAAACACAAACAAACTACACAAAATAGGATATAAAATAAACTAGGAAAGCAAAATTAATAAATTCAAATGAGCACAATGAATGACACGTTGACGTTTTTGTATCTGCAAGCGTGTCTTGTATTTAAAAGATTTGCTGGAGTCTTGATCGTCTCTGGCTTTATTAGCTGTGTATGAGACTTTATATTTAGGGTTGATCTTTTCACCTCTGAGTAAAGTTACATGTAGGATTACTTGACAAATTAACAAACAATAGTTATATAGTTTAATCGGCAAGTAGATATTTTCAACTTTACTCAGAGATGAAAAGACTGGCCCTTAGACTTTAGTTTAATTTACCATAAACAGTGGTCACATAAATTCTTTTTTTTTACTGCTCAGCGAACTACTGACAGCTACGTCTAATTCCCCAAATACAGCTCTGCAGGTGGATTTATCGGTTATGCTCCCCAGTCGTATTTCCAATTCAATTAGTCTCTTACAAGGAAGGGGATGAAATTAATCGCAGTTATAATCTATTAAAGGTGATATCGGACGGCAAGACACTCTTGGGAAATAATAACCGGAAAATAAACGAATAGAAACTGCTGTCCGGGAATCTGGAATGGATTCATCCCGGTGGATATCGTGTACAGAAAACTAAAATAGATAACTGCTATCAAGAAAAATATGATTTAAACTTTTTTTTAATGCAGAAATCGAACTGCGTTTGGTACTCGAATAATAAATTTGTCAAAATTGAGCAAGTTCCATCAAAATCCAGGAAAGTTGCACTGGGAAGCTGTCAAACGTATCTTTAAATATTTACAAGGTCCTTTAAACTCCGGTATAGTGTATACAAGCAGCAGGACTATAGAATCTATGAAACTTAAAGTATATTCTGATGAAGACTTCGCAGGAGATATAGATACTAGAGTCTCAACTACAGGATATATTTCGACTCTTGGAGGAAATCCTGTAACGTGGACTTTACAAAAACAAAAATGTGTTGCTAAATCTACAACTGAATCTGAGTATGTCTTTGCGTCTGAAGGAACAGCCAAAATTGTTTGGCTTTGAATATTTCTTGCAGAGATTTTGGGAGAAATTTATCAATCAACTGAATTTTTTGTGGATAATCAGGTGCATAAAAAATTCGGAATTTCATACACGAACAAAGCTTATTGATGTCAAGTACCATTTTATTAAACAACAAGTAGAAGATGGAAGTATTATAGTGAACTATATAATATCAGAAGATCAGTTGGCGAATATACCAACCAAGTCTTTAAATCGACTGAAGTTTATTCAGAATAGGACTAATTAATCTACACTTAAGAAGTGTACCTGATAACAAAAAGCAGGAGTATTGAAATTATTCTTTGTTATCAAATTTATTATTGTTACTATCTCCTAGAGATATGAATTGATTTTGGTTTGGTTATTGATATTTATATTAGTCATTCTGTAGCTTTTACAAAATAAAGTTTTATTTTTAGTCTGTGTCCCATTTTTATAACTGACAAAAAGCTTGTTTACTTTTGTTTCAAACGCCTGACCTTAGCAAATTGTTATTTGACTGCATGACAATAGTTGTCAGTGTTATAATCTTTTAAATTTCCTTAACTGCTTACCAGAAAAATTGTTCATTTAACAGAAATGCACAAAATAATAATTCTACAGATGATTGGTTATGGAGATAACACGCGACTACAAATAGAAGTTGCTCGCTTATTTCATTAAAAATTTCCAAATGTGGCGCATATATTCCAAGGCACAATAAGTGTAATAGTTTTGAGTTTTGAGAGCTTGGACATGTAGGACAGATAAAAAAAAAACAGTTGCCAATGCAATAACTAATGATACCAAATTGGATATTATGCTTGAATTTTAGGAAAACCCACAAACTTCTAGTCGACCAGCTGCCCCATTGTTCGATGTTGGCTATTCATCAATTTTTCGAACATTAAAAGAAAATAAAATGCATCCATGTAAAATAATAGCAACTTAGGAGCTCATGAAAAACTATTGTGATATAAGAACGCAATTTTGTAAACAAATGATGGCAATGTTAGATAATATGGTGATCCAATTAGAACATGCTTTGTTTTCTGATCAGTGTGACTTTACACTTCACGGTCATGCTAATCGTCAAAATTGCCGCTAATGGTCTAGGGAAAATCCTCATTGGATGAGAAAAGAACATACCTAATACTCTAAAAAGGTTCATGTTTGGGCAGGAATTGTAGGCGATCATATCATAAGTCTCTTTTTCGTTGTTGGCAATTTGAATAGCGATTATTATTTAGCAGACATACTTTGTCGAACTAATATCCCGATCCAGCAAACCTACAAGTTCCAGCGAATATAACATGGTTTCAGCAAGATGAAAAACCGCTCCATTACCAAATTAATGTCCAGCAATTCCTCAATTGAATATTTTAAAATCGGAGGATAGGGAGTCGAGGATAGATGGAATGGTCAGCACGATTCCCTGATGTGACATCTTTAGACTTTTTCTTATGGTTTTATGTTAAAAGTATTGTATAAGAAATTAAACCTCTCGACCTAGCTAAATTAAGAAGACAAATAAATCTTGCGATTAGATCGGTCACTCCTAAAATGTTGAGTAATCTAAGAAGACATTTCTATTTCAGATTAGGATGTTGCCAAAGATTTCGTGGCGAGCATTTTGAACATCTCATGTATTAAGATGTATTTTTTTGTCAAGAAATCAACAGTATTACTTATTAGTTTTTGAGTTTGCTGTAACGCATTTCTGTACTCAAATTATTTTATTTTGTTATTGTTAATTTTTGCAGTAAATTGGAAAACATTTATTATTTCCGAAACAGTTAGGTATAGGACATAGTACATAAAATATGTCTAGAATTTTCTAAAGAATCCAAAAATTGAAAATATACAGGGTGTTACATTTAAAATAAGAAAGTTAGTATTGGCCACTGTTACATGACACACCCTGTATAAAAAATATTTCTTTAAAAAATGCGAAATTAAAAATAACAACCTATGTATACGAGCGTTTTTCCGAACAAGTCACCATTTATTTATTACCGAATTTAATCCATTTGGCTATTCCACACTGTATGTTGTTCATTTCCTGGACAGTAATTTTAAGTAATCCTAAATGAAATTATTTTAAATCTTGTAACTTGATATGACAACTAACATTGCAGAAATTATTGTTTATTTGACGTATGTTTTATGATTTTTAAAATAACCTAATTAATATTACAATAATTTGTAATGACCGAATTACTTAATTCTCATACTTAATTAAATATATCAACTAGTTAGAATTTTATTGGGTTTGCCTAATAGTTATTAATTGGGTATCCCCATTGTATAATAATTTTACTTAGAAATCTCATACAATCTACGAAAAGCTTTAAGCAGGTAAGTATATATATAAAGATTTTTTTATTTGATGGTATACAAGTGAAGTGAGCAGACTAACAAAAAATATGGTGAGTTATTGCGTTATGTATTTTTTTATATTTTGTTTTTCTTTTTTATAGATGATTATAAAAGTGACAGATATGAATATTTAAAATTTTACAATAAAGATTTGATTCGTTTGTTAATCACGCTATGAAATTCAAATCAAAAATAGGTAAATTGTTGTGTTTTAAAGGTTTTCGTCATATTTTTAAATAAAAAAACTTTGCTGAACTAAAAGAATTTGTTTCAAAAATTTTGTTTATCCTTGAAATTACAGCAAAATAATTAAATTTCCCTACTGTTTTTTTTAAAGGCTTTTGCGAATATAATAATTAATCATCTGAGTGCGATGTAGACATTCTACTCGAGTTGTACAGAATATTTTTTCTACGACCCACCAACGAAAATTTACAAATAATAAAAATATTTTAGCTTTATAATACAAAATAACTAATTTTAATATAATAATTTGTCTTTCAATAAAGTAACAAAAATAAAATAACGGGTGGTTCTGTGGTTAGCGTACTTGCCTTCCAAACTGAAGAATCGAGTTTTATTCTCGAATAGGGAAAAATTAAATAAACTTTTTTCTTTTTACTTTCCTATCTGTATACAGATATAAGGAAAGTATAGGAATCATGATTTTTTTCGACCTCGAGTTTTCGACGGATTTTTACGTTTTGAGGTCCCCTGAATCCGTTTTGACTATTTTCGCGATAATGTCTGTGTGTGTGTGTGTGTGTGTGTGTGTGTGTCTGTGTGTGTGTGTGTGTGTGTGTGTGTGTGTGTGTGTGTGTGTGTGTGTGTGTGTGTGTGTGTGTGTGTGTGTGTGTGTGTGTGTGTGTGTGTGTGTGTGTGTGTGTGTGTGTGTGTGTGTGTGTGTGTGTGTGTGTGTGTGTGTGTGTGTGTGTGTGTGTGTGTGTGTGTGTGTGTGTGTGTGTGTGTGTGTGTGTGTGTGTGTGTGTGTGTGTGTGTGTGTGTGTGTGTGTGTGTGTGTGTGTGTGTGTGTGTGTGTGTGTGTGTGTGTGTGTGTGTGTGTGTGTGTGTGTGTGTGTGTGTGTGTGTGTGTGTGTGTGTGTGTGTGTGTGTGTGTGTGTGTGTGTGTGTGTGTGTGTGTGTGTGTGTGTGTGTGTGTGTGTGTGTGTGTGTGTGTGTGTGTGTGTGTGTGTGTGTGTGTGTGTGTGTGTGTGTGTGTGTGTGTGTGTGTGTGTGTGTGTGTGTGTGTGTGTGTGTGTGTGTGTGTGTGTGTGTGTGTGTGTGTGTGTGTGTGTGTGTGTGTGTGTGTGTGTGTGTGTGTGTGTGTGTGTGTGTGTGTGTGTGTGTGTGTGTGTGTGTGTGTGTGTGTCTGTGTGTCGCATAAATCATGAACCGATAAACAGAAAAGCACCAAATTTTAAACTTAAGCTTTGTTCCAGCCTCCAATGAACTGATTAGATTTTGGACAGAGTCGGAACATCTGAGGGGGTACTTTATAAGTGGTAATTTCTATATTTTATGGAATATATCTGTTATTTACATTTAAAGAAGAAAATTTTTTAAGTAAAAGTTACTCCCAATATTATTATCTATAATTTTTGTTTTATACAAATTTTTCTTAAAATGGTCCGTATTCGAGAAATTTGATGAAATGTAAAAAAATAATTTTTTATAAAAACTGTTTAAATAAAAGTTGTTTGTAATATAATTCTCTATAATTTTTATTTTATACATAATTTCTCTAAAATAGACCGTATTCGATATATTTGAGAATATGTGTAAATTTTGAATTTTGAAAAAAACTCAAAAACGTATAAAGAAAAAAACATTAAATTTAAAACATAAATTTTATTTTGGCCTGTCGTAAAGTGATAAGATTGTGGACAAAGTCGGAATATCTGGGGGTGTACTTTATGGGAGGCCGTTTTTATATTTTATGGAATATATCTGTTATTTATATTTGGAGGAGAAAATTCTTCAAATAAAAGTTACTGCTTATATTAATATCTATAATTTTTGTTTTATACCAAATTTTCCTGAAATGGCCGTATTCGAGAAATTTGACAAAATGTGCAAA
The DNA here is from genome assembly GCA_927349885.1 of Psylliodes chrysocephalus. NCBI lineage: Eukaryota > Metazoa > Arthropoda > Insecta > Coleoptera > Chrysomelidae > Psylliodes > Psylliodes chrysocephalus. Next base: position 54,774,313 of record OV651817.1, read on the forward strand.
ATTCTGAATTTTAAGAAAATTGTTGATTTAAAAGTTGTTTGCGATATCGATCTTTAAACATTTTTAAACATGATTTTTCTAAAATGGACCGTAATGGAAAAATTGTAGGAAAAGTGCTATATTAAAATTTTTCAGTATTCTCGTTTTCAATGAATATCTATGGAAAAATGTTTCGAGGTAGATGTATGTGGAAAATGTATATATTTAGTTTATCCTCTAAACATTTATAGAGGTGTTGCAATAGGTTGCGATAACCAGAAAATGCCTATAATAACTAGATAGGAAAGTCATGTGTTGGATACATCAGATTTTTTTTTTGTTTATTTTATTTTAAAATTTATTTAATGTCATAAATTATTTTAAAATTAGTTATTTTGTCTTAATAACCTAAAATATTTTTTTCATTTGTAAATTTTCGTAAGTGGATCGTACAAAAAATATCCTGTACAACATCGCACTTAGACGATTGAGCACTCCGCCTACGACGTCGTGCTCAAATTTCATCTTCGTGCGATATGGCCATCATATCCACTCTTGTTGCACAAATTACTATTTTGCAGTTTCCTCAGTATCTAGAATAGATTCGAAATATATTCGTCCAGTTAAAGGCAATAGAATTATTCCTTTTATAATCTATAGGTAGATAAAATAATATCCATATAGTTGTAGGAAAAATAAATATGTATGTAAAATCAATTTAATTATGAGTATTAAATGAAAAAAATTAGTTAGTTTATTAGCGCAAAGTTAGAGTACTCAAATAAAATCGGAAAGGTACGGGGAAAACTCTAGGAATGAAAATTAGTTAAAACCTTTTTTAATTTGATTTTATAAATTATTTAAAGTCATAAATTATTTCTTAAATAATTATTTTATACCAATAACCTCACTATTAGTTTTTAATTTTTTTAGATTTTTGTTAAAAGGTTCTAGATAAAACATAACGTATAAACTAGCGTAAATTTTCTGTATCGTAATTAGGGGATTAAACACTTTTTCCTATCAAACTTCGTGGATAATAGTGTGTTCGTAGATGGCAGACTTTTCTATTTGTCCTAAACGTAACTTTGTTTGTATTCTGTTATCCGTGTACTACTGCTTCTCTTTGTCCTATGTATACTTTTTCATAAGTGCTTGGAATTCTGTAAACTCCTGCCGATATCAAGGGATCTCTGTAGTCTCTCGCTCTATTGAGGTAATCCCTTATTTTCTTTGTTGGCTTGTAGACAATGCCGATTTTCTTTTACTATAAGATTTTTTCAATTCGGTCAGTGATACCTTCTACGTATGGTAGATAGATAGTTCCTTGGTTTTACTCATACTAGACCCATTCTTATTCTCGCTTGGGCGTATAGCATGAATTATTTCTTTAGCTTGTAAGACTGTTGACAGGTGTTTTATTTCACCATTGATGTGTGTTGTTTCATGTATTCTTAAGGCTCTGATTATCAAAGTGTTGATAACCGTGCGCTATTGTTTTGGATGATAGTTGTATCGATATTGTAGATATAGATCAGTGTGTGTATTCTTTCTGTATACTTTGTGGCCTAGTTTATTATCTTCTAGGCTGACTAACACATCTAGAGAAGCAATTTATCGGTTTTCTTCTATTTTCATGGTGAACTGGGCTTTAAAATGATAACTGTTTAGATGGTTTAGCAAATTCTGGATGTCTTTTTCGCGGTGGCTTTAGATTACAAATGTATTATCTGCATACCTCGGCCAATGCTCGGTTGTTTTTCAGCAGTGCGGATAGTTTTTTTTTTTCAAATTTTTCCATGTATACATTGGCTACAACTGGACTGAGTGCACTGTTAATGGCGACTTCGTCAATTTATTTATAAAACGTTTGATTTCACTGTAAAGATGACGTTGTGAAAGAGTTTCGGAAAAAGTTAATAAGCTCTGGACACTTGACTATGTAACTGACTACTCCTTCAAGTGGCACATTTGTGAATAAAGAGATAATGTCAAAGCTAAATAAGATGTCGTTAGGCTCTAAGATGATAATTTTTAAGTGTTCGATGAAGTATGTAGAGTCTCGCACGTAGGTTTTTGTCTTGCCTACGTGTGCTTGTAGAAAGACCACGTCATAACAGCTCGGAAACAAATAATTACACTGACCATCATATTAATATTTACTCCTGTTACACAAGCCACATGTACATTATCTACCTATTCAATACACAGACTACAGAACGATTGAGTAGGACATATCAGTCTATTAATAAATCACAGTTCATATTTAATTTAATTTAAACTAAGAGACAATACTTGTGTCAAAATAATTTCAAGCAGATTTTTTTGATTGAGATTGAATATAAATGAATTGTTCTTGTAAATAACCAATAAGCTAAATCTTTGTTTATAGAAAAGAAACTATGAATTTTAATAAAATGAAGTTCCTAGCGCAACAGTTTTTAACATAAAGAATTGCAATATAGTATGTGCTTGGTTTAACATTTTTCTTTTTTGCATATTTTTTACTTATTTATTCGAGTATATCTGTTTTATTTTTTTTTTATATTTTTTGTTGTCATCATTTGTATATTATTTATAATATGAAAACTGTCCTACCCTGTAACTGAAGTTATCCATTTGGTAGTCTTATAAAAGTCTACTATAAGTCTCATATAATATCCTAAACACCGAATTGAATATGCGTAGAACACACATAGGTAGGCAATTTAAAAAAAATAAAATTTCTTAAGAATATTAAGCATTATTTTTTTGATAAAACTGATTTTTCTTAATTCAAATGTGATTAATATTAAAATACCAATAAAGTTAAAATTTTCATTTTTTTTTTTTTCAGAAATTCAGAATCTGCTATATGATTTTGTTATGCTATGTAACAACGCAAACAAATACTGAAGAAGTCAAACATGAACATTTAAGAGTCAATCTCTCTCCTAAAGGCATAGCACTTCTAAGGCCTCCGCCATATTCTCCATCACATCCAGGTTTCAAAAAATACAAGCGGAACATTTCTCTACCAGATAATGTTAAAGATATAGAAATGGAAGATGAACCTTTAAGAGTACGTCGTTCTCCTCGACGTTTTACTCCATCTACTCCACCTAGTCGACCACCACAAAAGCCAAGTCATAAAAAACACAAGCGGGATGTACTGCCTGAAAATATTGAAATCAAAGATGAACAATTAGGTAACGGTCGCTCTCTTACAAGCGCAGGCGATGTAGAAATGGAAGATGAATTTTTAAGGGTACGTCGTTCTCCTCGACGTTTTACTCCATCTACTCCACCTAGTCGACCACCACAAAAGCCAAGTCATAAAAAACACAAGCGGGATGTACTGCCTGAAAATATTGAAATCAAAGATGAACAATTAGGTAACGGTCGCTCTCTTACAGGCGCAGGCGATGTAGAAATGGAAGATGAATTTTTAAGGGTACGTCGTTCTCCTCGACGTCCTACTCCAGTAACTCTTCGACCACCACAAAAGCCAAGTCATAAGAAACACAAGCGGGATGCACTGCCTGAAAATATTGAAATCAAAGATGAACAATTAGGTGACGGTCGCTCTCTTACAAGCGCAGGCGATGTAGAAATGAAAGATGAATTTTTAAGGGTACGCCGTTCTCCTCGACGTTTTACTCCATCTACTCCACCTAGTCGACCACCACAAAAGCCAAGTCATAAAAAACACAAGCGGGATGTACTGCCTGAAAATATTGAAATTAAAAATGAACAATCAAGAAACGGTCGCTCTCCTACAGGCGCTGGCGATATAGAAATGGAAGATGAACCTTTAAGGGTACGTCGTTCTCCTCGACGTCCTACTCCAGTAACTCTTCGACCACCACAAAAGCCAAGTCATAAGAAACACAAGCGGGATGCACTGCCTGAAAATATTGAAATCATACATGAACAATCAAAAGAAAATATTCAAAATATGGAAATTGAAGATGATCATTCAAGAGAACGTCGCTCTCCCAAAGGCATAGGGCGTCCTAAGCCTCCACCAACTCGTCCAACATCACGCCCAGGTTTTAAAAAACACAAGCGGGATATTTCTCTCACAGAAAATATTAAATATGTAGAAATAGAAAATGACCCTTTGAGGGTACGACGTTCCCCTAGACGACCCAAACCAACTCGATCACCACAGCGTCCTAGTTCTAAGAAACACAAGCGTGATATACTGCAGATAGAAAATATTCAAAATATGGAAAATGCAGATGATCATTCAAGAGAACGTCGCTCTTCCAAAGGCATAGGGCGTCCTAAGCCTCCACCAACTCGTCCAACATCACGCCCAGGTTTTAAAAAACACAAGCGGGATATTTCTCTCACAGAAAATATTGAAGATGTAGAAATAGAAAATAAGCCTTTAAGGGTACGACGTTCCCCTAGACGACCCAAACCTACTCGACCACCACAACGTCCTAGTTCTAAGAAACACAAACGTGATATACTGCAGACAGAAAATATTGAAAATATAGAAATTGATAATGATCATTCAAGAGAACGTCGCTCCCCTAAAGGCGCATCACGTCCTAAGCAGCCTCCACCAGCTCCTCCAATATCACGCCCAGGTTCTAAAAAATATAGGCGGGACATTCCTCTAACAGAAAATATTGAAGATGTAGAAATCCAAGATGGATCTTTAAGGGTACGACGTTCCCCTCGACGTCCTAAACCTACTCGGCCACCACAACGTCCTAGTTCTAAGAAATACAAGCGTGATGTAGTGCTAAAAGAAAATATTAAAAATATGGAAATCAAAGATTATCATTCAAGAGAACGTCGTTCTCCCAAAGGCGCATCACATCCTAAGCCTCCACCAACCTCTCCAACATCACGCCCAGGTTCTAAAAAACACAAGCGGAGTATTCCTCTTGAGAAAGCATAGGACGCCAAAAGCCTGTACAATCTCTTCCATCATCGTAAGTTCTAAAATACATAAGACTGATATTCTGCTAAGAGAAAATATGGAAAACGAAGATGAACTTTTAGTCCCACTAATTGCAGATGCAAATGTACTAAAATTCCTTGAATTGCATTTATTCGTTCACCCAATATGTTATTTTACTTTTTAGATGAAATATACAACCATACAGTTATTGGTAAATTTTCAGGAAATGAAAAAATTAAAATGAAATAAAAAATACCACCTTAGATTTTTGCTTATTTTGACCTTCTCAACATTTTTAAAACTATATATTTTGATATAGAATAATTATGTATCAGATATGGATATTTTAAGCTGATTTTTCACCACATTAATACTAAGCAAGAAATCTTATGAACAAAACCGTTTAAAATTTATATAAATATTCACATATTAATATTAATCATTTAATAGTTATTTATTTATGTATCAAGGGCGTAAAACAGGCGTTTAAGGACCGCAACGTGTAAGTAATAGCCCTAGCCGCTAGCTATTAACACGTAAGGTCCATAAACGCTCTTTACGCCCGAAATACATAACAAAATTTTATGCACGATTCTTTAGTCCATAAACAAATATACCGAGTGTACTACTAGTACTTAATTGTTTATTATATCAATTTGTGTTATAGACACGTAAAAAGTTGTAAGTAAAAGTTATATGGATTTGAAAGATACATTTTTTAAAAATATTTTTGGATATACAGAGTGTTGCGTTTTTCCAGGCAAAATAAAAATTTATATTTTTCAAATAGAACACCCTCTATTTTATTTTATTTTTAGAATGGTTCGGTAATACTGTACACAACCCTAAAATGTTTTAAAAAAATATAAGTGTTTTTTTTTTTTTTTTATTTGGTGTCATCGGCGTCGACTACTACGGCCATTAGCCTCGTGTTCTGTGTAGGCTTTGTTACTGTTTCCCAGCGACACTTTAGGAACAGCACTGTTTATTAGAACCCAAGAGTGAATGGTCGAGTGGGGAATACTACCAAGGCATCAGAATTAATTTTAAATATTTAAATTAAATGAAAAAATCCCGGCCAACGGTGGGATTCGAACCTGAGACCTTCCGATCTTAAACTCATGACTCTAACCACTGAGCCAACCCACCACCTCAAATATAACAGTGTTAACAAGCAATTTATTTTTTTTGAAATTAGAAAATAATGCAGACCCCAAATTAAATGATCATAATTTAAGTAGGTTTACATTGATTTTAAAATTGTTTAAGCTAATAAATAGTAGTTATAGAACTGGTTTATTTTATAAAGAGTGTTGTGAAATATGTCTTAAATATCGCTAAATTTAAGTTCAAATATATTATTTTAGCATAAAATTTCTCATAAATTTACGTGTTTAACGATACCAAAATATTAGTCAATAACAGATATACAGGGTGTCCCATCAGAGCATAATTGATCGATAGCTGTTTTATTATTGGAAATACGAAAAAAATAATATAAAAGTTGTATGACCATGTTTAACAAATATTCTTAAATAAACAGGGTGGTCCATAAATGAGGGTCTGACCAAACACATACGCATATACATTTTTAAAGCAAAACATAAAAGGTAGCTAAACATATTTGTTTATTTGATTGTTTTCACATCGTCAAACAATATTAATAGACTTCATTTATTTACTATCTTGTATATAAGGTGTGTCAAAATGCGGGATAATGATTTTTAAATGAAATACCTTATATGTTATACCACCAAATAATTAATACAGAGTATTCCATTTACAAAATTGAGAAAATCTTAACCTCACGTTTTCACACCCTATATACAACATAGCAAGTGAATTTTATTAAAATTGTTTGACGATGTGAAAACTATCAAATATGTATAACTACTTGCTGGGGGTGTTTTATTTAAAAAAAAGTATAGATTTGGTAAGCACCTCGTTTATGGACTATGCATTACATAGTCCAAATGGCATGACATTGAATTGCCACAATCCAGATCCGGTGGTAAAAGCTGTCTTTTCTTTGTCTACTGGGTCCATTTCTACCTGCCAATATCCAGACTTTAGGTCTAAGGTAGAAAATAGTTTACTTCCGGCCAATGTGTCCAAGGTATCGTCGATTCGAGGAAGAGGATAACTGTCTTTCTTGGTTACATTGTTCAACTGAAGGTAATCCACACAGAACCTCGTAGTTCCATCCTTTTTCTGGACCAGGACTACCGGAGAGACCCATGGGCTGGTAGAAGGTTCTATCACCCTGTCTTCCTTTATTTCCTGAACAATCCTTTCAGCTTCCTTTCTCTTGGCTTTTGGTAATCTTAGAGCTGATTGACAACTCGGCCTGGCGTCACCAGTGTCAATTTTGTGTTTTACAACAGAAGTTCTCCCTGTTTTTCCTCCTTTTGGTACAAAAATGTCACGATACCGTCGAAGAAATTCCTTGATTTTCTGTTTCTCTAATGGATTCAGAGATTGACCAGTAACTGCAATCATTTGCTCAAATTTTTTGTTGGAATTATCAGAAGTTGTTGTCTGACGAATTATAGAAGTTACTGGTACACAAGTTCCGATTCTGGTCTCTTTCTTGATGGTAATCGGTTGATCATTAAAGTTTATGAGACAGACTGGAATTTCTTTAGCAGTCGTGACCAACCCCTTTCCGATCAGAATGCCTCGTCCAACCTCTTCATCGTGGTTCCAAGGTTCCATCATCACAGGTGTTCCTTCTTCCATCGTTTCTTGAAGCCGTGCTACTATAACAGTTTCACTTCTGCCAGGTACCACTGTATCCTCCTGTACAGCAACTGGCACGGTACTGTCCCCATATGGATGTAGGAATACCTCTTCGGCACCAACTTTAATTACTCTGTTTTTAAAGTCCAAATGGAAACCATGTAAGTTCATTACATTCATTCCAAAAATAACATCTTCTTCGATATCAGCGACAATAACAGTATGAGTGAACTTTTCTGTACCAATTCCCAATTGAACCTGGATTTCCCCATGGATGTTGGCACTTTCACCTGTGGCAGTCCGTAGTCGCAATCTTGTTGGTAGAAGTCTCTTACAGTTCTTTATGGTTGTTGGTCGTATAATGGTCCTAGTTGCTCCAGTATCCACCAACAGTGTATACTTTTTACCATTTACTTCGCCGTCTACGTATACACTATCATCGCGACATTTCAAAGAGGCTATCAGTATGAGAGGGTCTTTGGAACGGTTTCGGGTCGAAGCTGCCCCCTCTAGGCCGACCCGCTCTAGTTTTCCTGTGGCGTGTTGTCTTGATTTGTTGGGACCCTAGGGCGTTTGCACGAACCGCGTACATGTCCCAGTTCACCGCAATTCCAGCATCTGATGGTCTTCGTCTTTATCTTTTTGTCGGTAAGGCTCTTCATCATGTTTACCAGTTGGTCGAGTTTACCTTCCTCTTCTTCTTCTCTTACAGTCCTTACTTTACTGTATCCACCAGAAGCCTGCGTAGCTGCCTCATATTCTAAAGCAGCGGACAAGACATCGACCAATGTTTTGTGGCGAGCTAAGCGGAGTGTTTTCTGCATCTCATGGTCATGGAGTCCATCAACAAATGTTTTGACTGCCAAACATTCCATCATGTTTTCCGGAGCTGATGGATAGGCAAATCGCACCAACCTAACAATATCTACTTCATATTCCTGAAGAGTCTCGTCTCGTTTCTGTTTACGATTCTTCAACTGTGACTGGTATAAATGCTCCAAGTGTTCGTGGCCATATCGCATATTTAGTCTCTTTTTGAGTTGCTCAAAATCATCTGTCTCTTCCACGGGTATAGTCTGAAGGACATCCAAAGCGTCTCCTCGAAGGGCAATGGTCAAATTTATTGCCTTCTCTCGTTCAGACCACTCGTTTGCTCTGGCAGCTGTTTAGAACTGCTTAAGGTAGTTCGTCCAAGACATCTTCCCGTCAAAAGTTGGGGCTTTAACACGAGGAGAGTTTACAGCTCCTTCCATTTTCAACTTCGACTCCACCTCATGGCACTTTATTTCACCGTTCTTGGTTTGGTCTACGTGTTCCATTTCTTCAATCTTCTTTTCCATTTCTTTTATTTTCTTCTCAACGGAAGAAATCTTATCATCCATAGAAGAAATTTCGTTTTTCATAGAAGACATTTCGGAAGATACTTTTTCTTCTAAAGAAGAAATATTAGCAGAAAATTTATTTTCCATAGAAGATATTTTGTTTTCCAAGTCGAAAGAAATTTCATCTTTTAAAGAGGAGATATCAGAAGAAACTTTAGTTTCTAAAGAAGAGATTTTATTTTTCACGGAAGAAACATCAGAAGACACTTTTTCTTCTAAAGAAGAAATATAGAACGAAACTTTACTTTCTAAGGAAGTAATATCACTTTTTATAGAAGAAACTTCTGAAGAAACTTAATTTTCCAATGAGGAAATATTAGAAGAAATATCAATTTTCATGGAAAACATATCAGAAGAAATTGAAGAAATTATAGCAGATGCATCATCCGAAAATAAATACGTTTCCTGATCCAAACTTTCCCTTCCCTGTCGTCTCCAGTTCACGTTCTTCTAATTCTCGACGTAGCTCAGGCACTTTTAAATCACAAAGTCTTTTAGCCATTATTGTCCACTATTTATTTACACTATTCCACTTCCCGACACCAATGTGATGTTTGTTTATTTTCTAACAACAGTTTATTTATTAATAATTTATTTAAACACTTATTTATTTTAAACAATACTATTTTAATTTATATATACTTCGAATGTCTTTAAACTGATCACTATTTATATTCACCACTGTCTATCTACTAATTACTATTTATCTTCACTGTCCATATAACTGCTGATCTTGATGGCTCTCCTCCACCAATTTATATACAAATTGGTGGTCGAGAATGCTCCCCCACCAAAGTTGCCAGAATGTACCAGAAACGTTATCACGTTCTAGAAATAGTATCTCGTTGACCCTGGAATGTTCGCGAAAGTGTCTCCACCATAGTCGTCCCATAGGTTTGGTCTTAAGGGGTTTATTTATGTATAATAATTAGACAAGTTGAGCCACAAAGGCCAAATAAGACAGAGAGGGACTTGTAGGGTTAGAGCATGACTGAATAATGAAATGGCTCACATAACAATATATTTATTGATATATTTTGTGTTGTCTATTCTCTTAACAACGAGGGATCTTGGGATTTGAGTTGGCCTTATTAAATTCCTGGCGCGGTATAAATTTATGAAACCCCACCTGACTGATGAGCTAGCAGGGGTAATTACGGGGCAATAGGCAAACGAATTTATTTAATAGTTTTATTATCTGTAACAAGTTTAAAATTAAAGAAACTCGTATTAATTTTCTGACGGGCTAAATGGAATGTTCTTTGGATTTTTTGGTCACGAAGTCCATCAACAAATGCTTGAACAGCCAAACATTCAAGCATGTATTCCGGAACTGATATGTAGGCAAATCGCACCATCTTCGTAATATCTAATTCAAATTCTTAAAGGCTCTCGTCACGTTTATTTTTGCGATTTTTTAACTGTAATCAATGCACCTGCTCTAAGTATTTCAGTTCAGTGAGCTGCGAAGGTAGGGGGCGTCAATTGGCTCGAGGGTGGGATTTTTTTTTTTATTTTTTCATTAACATAAAAAAAATACCACACTACATAGTGCACCTTGCCAACAGTCAATAAACAAAATGTGTTTTGGCATTTAAAGTTGCCTACCTATTAGGGATCATCTCAGTTCAAAAGACATGCCTGCACCCATTTTACAAATTTTAAACGCAGTAGAGAATTTATTCGAATGTAAGAAGCAACAAATTACGGTCTTACAATTAACATTTTTTCGATATTTCTTTTGCCTATTTCGGGTGTTAGTAATAACAACCTTTCTCTCTGTCCCTTCTGTTTTCCCTCCATAGGTGGTGAACCCTATTATTCGAGAACGAAGCAGCTCCTATCGGTAAGTCTTTTTTAGTATAGGTACATTTATACTGTGTAAGATTTTAAACAATAAAATGAAATATATTTCTTATAGTAAAACTTCTTACAAAAATAATTATTCTAAAAAGTATAAAACAAGAAAATCCACATATCTAAGTTGTTCTTAATTTCTATTTTTACGAAAGTTTATGACATTTCTTTCGGAAATTGAAATCTGCTCTAAGATCCTACATTAAAATTAATTTTTCCATGACTTTTTCGTTGAAATTATTTATCTCCAGAACTAAATTTCTATGTATTCATAGCAAAGCTAAGGGGGTTAGTCTATCATTTAGCATAGTGCTTGTAAAAATTCCGTGAAAAGTATAAAACAACTTTAAAAAAGTGAAACAGTCGCCTAAGCAACTGCTGTGCAAAGGCAAAATAATGAAGTCGCAATTTTGCCCCAATTTAGGTATTATCCCGATTTTAATCTACAAAGTTCTACGTACGTCCTTAAATCATAACTACATCTTCGTTAGTACTGGATAAAAAAAGTACCATGCAAAAAGTTTTGTGTAAAAATGACAAAATAATGTATTTTGCAAAATTAGCTTGTCAAGAAACAGTATTGGGCAGTACAGTTGTATGCTATCATTTTTTTGTCGTTTATTTTAGCTTTCATCGAGTGAGAAAATAAATAAATGTAGTCTAATTTTTAACAATAACTACTATTTGTTTATTGTGTTTATACCTATATAATGCAAAATCAATGTAAGCTAGACAATCAAAACAAAAGATATAAAATGGAATGGTCAATAAATTTAAATTTACCGTTTTTGCTGATTTCTAATATTTTAATCTCGGCGGGTCCTTTTTGCCCACAAATCTCTGTTTTCTACCTGTGTAAGTAAAGGGGTGCGTTAATCTTACTGATATTTTGCCCACAGTAGCATTCAGGTACCTAAACCCGCAAATTACATCCGCCCACAAATAGGTACCTACCTGATTATTAATAATTCTAATAGGTACCTACTTTGGGTGTTTAATGTTTATATTTCAGTCAGTTTTTATACGTTGATGATTGTAATTCGAGTGTTTATAAACAATAATTATTTCTATAATGTCAGCTACATTGATTAAAAGCACACGCGGCAAAGATGTACTCCTTTTGGAGAATTTTACGTTTGCCAAAGATAGAGAAATGAAAAGTGGAGAAGTTTCTTGGAGATGCTCCCAAAGAAAAACAAATGCTTGTAATGCCACTGTATTTACAATTGGTCCTGAACTTTTAGTATCCAGAGGCAACCAAATTCATAGCCATGAAGCAAATGAACCGAAATTAAACAGGAAAATTATTTCTAATTCGTGTAAGCGAAAAGCAGTTGATGATATTTCGGAAAAACCTTCTAAAATTATCCGTAAAGTACTTGCTACTAATTTACCAGAGTCACTAAATACAATTGAAGTGTCCTACATAAGAAAAACTATATACAACAGTCGTCGCAAAATACTACCAGGTCCATTACCTACAAATGTACAAGAAGTGCATGATGCAGTTGACTTATATTCTAATATATTTAAAACCAGTAAAGGTGAACATTTTGTTTTAATAAATAGCAGAGAAAATAATATTATTGTATTTACATGTGAGACAAATATTCGTACTTTGTGTAAAATGAACGTCTTGTATATGGATGGAACATTTTCGTATTGTACAAAGTTTTTCCTACAATTATTTACCATTCATGGGCTGTGTAATGGATACTACGTGCCCCTGGTATATTGTTTATTACCAAACAAATCTACCGATATATACAAACATTTGTTTTCGTTATTGCATTATAAAATTTTGGAAACTTACAGTATTGCTTTAAATCCATCTAAAGTGTTCGTTGATTTTGAAATAGCAATTCATAAGGCGTTAATTTATATGTGGCCTAATACTGTAATCAATGGCTGCCGATTTCATCTACATCAAGCGTGGTATCGTAAAATTCAGTCTCTGGGATTAATGACTGAATATACAACTAACAGTGATACCGGAAAATGGCTTAAAACATCATTTGGGTTGACATATTTAAACGCCGATGAAGTTGGAGACTGTTTTGTGTTTGACTTAATGGCAAGTAAACCAGAAAATGCCGTTCTCGATAGGTATGCCGATTACCTATTAGAAACATATATTGAAGAAAATTCTACATTTCCTCCAAGTATATGGGCAGAAAAAACAGCTTCAATTACAAGAACTACAAATGCCTGTGAGTCGTTTCATTCAAGGTTTAATTCTTCATTCTACTGTATACATCCTTCTGTATATATTTTTATAGAAAAGCTTAAAGACTTTCAAATCGACACGTATGTCACAATACAAAGCTTAAGTATATCTAAGAAAATCAAAGACAAAAGTGTAAAACAAAAAATTCAGTGTTTAGAAAAATTTATACAGCGATTTGATCTGCAGCAAATCAGCAGATTGGAGTATATAAAATTTGTATCACATTTATCCCTCCCAGTTGAAAAATATGTAAATAAAATATAAATATATAAAAAATATAATATAACTTATGTATACTTACTTTTTTATAAAAATAAAAATTAGTGTTTAATATAATTTTTAGTTTAATTAATAATGTGTTTTTACTTTTCGATAATATATAAAAAATAATAAATGAAAGATATATCTATTATGATTTATTCAGTTAGAAATAAATTTGGGCAAAATACCAACAGGATTAAGATGACCTTTTACTTGCTGTGGGCAAATTACCTATAGGATTAGCAGCTTTAAATATTTTGTGGGCAAATTACCTCCGCCCTCTAATCTAACAGTATTTCTTGAAATTTTTCAGACCATTATTTATAATAATACAATGTTACCGATTGCCAAAAAAAAAACATGCTTTATTTGTACTTACTAATGAAACAAATTATTATTTTTACTGTACCTTCTACTAAAAATTTGGTAAATACATAATTAACCCATTAAGGCCCACGGGGTCTTTAACGACCCACCACATATTTGTGCTCAAAACTTATTACTATATAACAGTTTTTAAAATCAAACGTTATTTCCGTATCCTTAACGATATACTGCAGTAATTTGACATTCTTACACGTCGGTTCCAGTGTATTTATGGTTTTTGTGTGTAAAACAACGTATGTAAACTTTTTATAGTTTGCAATAGCATCAATTCGGGACTGGTAAGTATTTATTATAAAGTTTATATGCTTTGTTATCAATACATTAATTTTAGAAGACATTATTCATCATATAGATGATATTTATTTCCATAAATATTACACAGTTATCACATTGTGCTCGTTGAAAATTTACTGGGTCGTTAACGACCCCCTAGGCTTTACAAGTACTCTTAATGTGCTTCTTTTTTTTAGGAAACGTGCTATTACTACTGCAGAACTTTTGGAACAAATCGAGAATTTTAAGGAAGACGATAGGGTTCCAGATAGCATTGTAATTTTGCCACCCGAAGAATGCGACGACAGCGCGGAAGACTCTGGGGATGAAGAATGCCAGGATCCAGCAAAAAAAAAACAAGGCGAACTTTGATTTACAAATCGACGAAATGTATACATTTATAGGAATCCTGCTTTTAAGTGGATATGTACCATTACCTCGCAGACGAATATATTGGGAAACGGCCGAAGATATTAACAATAATTTAGTTTCAAATTCTATGCGTAGAAACCGATTTAAAGAGGTATTCAGCTACCTCCACGCAGCTGACAACGATCATTTGCCAAAAGATGATAAACTTGGTAAAATAAGATATCTTATTGATGCACTAAATGTTCAGTTTATTCGATATGCATCTGTAGAAAATAACGTGTCCATAGATGAGTAGATGATACCACATTATGGCAGACATGGTTGTAAGCAATGTATAAGGGGAAAGCACGTCTGATTCGGCTATAAAGCTTGGGTAGCTGCTCTAAAATTTGGATATTGTTTACAATTTCAAATTTATCAAGGAAAGAAGAAAAACATAGATAAAATTAAAGGGATTGGTTTGGTAGAATCAGTTTCATTTTGCAAATATTTTAAAACATTACTTTCACGATAGAAAGATATCATAGTTTTTTGATAGGTTTTTTACTTCCGCAAAACTTTTTTGAAAGTTGGGGCAAGAAGGATTTTTGGCCACTGGTACTGTATGTGAAAATAGAAGTGCTAAAAGTAAACTCATTTATTCTCCAATCATGAATAACTTGACAGGGGGGGGGGGGTATGTGTAGTACACTGGATGGTAATAAACAAGTTGTTGAGGTCCGCTGAAAAGACAATTGTATGGTAACTTTATTATCCAATGAATTTGGAATTTCCCTAGTTGGAAAGTGTAAAAGATACTCTGTAAAACAGAAGAGTAAAGTTGATATTCCACAACCATCCGTAGTCAATAAATAAAACACATTTATGGGTGGTGTAGATCAGCTAGATAACCACGTTTCCAATTATATAATTTCATTCCGAGGGAAAAAGTGTTACTGTTTTGGCTGTTTGATGTATGTGCCACAAATGCTTGGCTTTTAGTACGAGAATATGGCTATACAGATGACAACCTTTTATTTCGAAGAAAAGTTACTCAAGCACTGCTTTTGAAGCATGGTTAAAGAAATTTAACACCGGGACCAAAAAGAGCATCAGTAAGGAACCCAATTATTGCCATAATATTTTGATACAATAAAACAGACTTATGTAAAAATAAAACCACCAAATCATGTAATTCTTGCAATGTTCCACTTCATGACAAATTTTTTGAAATATATCATAAATAATACCTTTTTTATTTTTTGTATTACAAAGTGTTTTTATGTATTTTAAAATAAATATTTAAAATATATTTTTTTTATACAAAACTTTTAAAGCCCAAGGAGTCGATAACGACCCACGTCTAATATGAAAAAATACAGTTCAGAAATTTTTTTACTTTTTTTTTTAATTTAATGGCCTCATAAAATTTTTCTAGGTACATAATTTTGAGCATTAATGGGTTAACTTTAAATTTTAAAGCATATTATCCATATTACATATTATTAAGCATATCGACTTATACAAAATACCATTTAAATTATATTTTTTCACTGATTAAAAAATAGGTATTTCTCATTTGATTGAAAATGAAAACCAGTATTGTTAATTACATTATATTTTAGTTTTTTATGTAATATGTTATGTTAATTAAATTTTAATAGCATGCGAAGGTATTATATATAACTAAATTTGGTAAATATTAACACTAATTAACTAAATGGTTTACATTGTTATGTCGATAACATCATTTAATGAATTTCCGAGTGAATATTTTCTAACAATTTTATTATATTCCAATAAATGGAGAGCTGGATACACAAGGCGGCATATGACACAAAACATTTCTTTCACCGGATTTGACTATGATTTTCCCTTTTAAATCAATACAATAACAAAAAACGGTTATTAAAAAATAATGGCCAGCTTAATATAATTTTTTTAAGATACGTTTATAATATTTTTTGTTTTAATGAAATTTTGAATTTAGCATATTTTATCGATTCTGTACTTATTTTTATAAAATGTTTGGAAAAATCCGCTATCGGTTAGAATATTTTAGACCTTCTAAAACACATTTCAAAATACTTTTTTTGCCCTGCAAAAGCTTTAAAATATTTTGTTCTTACCTTAAAACTTTCAAATGTGTCCTCTGATTTCGATGTTAAAAAAATTTGATTTGATTAATTTTTTGTTATAGAAACTGCTAAATAATAATACTAGAACATCCATAAAGTTATAAACCATCCCAAATTTTTCCATAAACAATTGACATTGGAAGTGTGACGTGTGTCTAAAAGAAATACAATGTTGCCATATCAATTATTACATGTCAATGGTCAACTTTAACTATGCCCTGTGTGTAAAAGGCCAAAAAATTTGCTTCAGTATCACAAAAAATGTATAAAACTAACGACTCAAAAAATTTCAAGATCTTTTTAATCCTCATCGGCGTAATTACAGAAAATAAAAAAAATTTAAACAAATATTAACTAATTTACCTAACCTGTGCGGCCTGAAGTCACCAAGGGTTGCTTCTCAAAAAATATACATAAAATAAAAAAATTAAACAAATTTTAACTAATTTACCTAACCTGTACGGCCTGTAGTCACTGCGAGTTTCTTTGCAATAAATATATACATAAAATAAGAATAATTAAACAAATATTAATTGATTTACCTAACGCTAAAAAACAAAAGTATTTTCAAGCTACACTTTATCGAACAAAATATTTTTCAAACTAAGATTTTTTAAAAAATAGTGTTCTCGAACTAGAATTTTTCAACGAAACAAAATTCCGCCAACACTCACTAGCGTCTGGTGAGTGAACCTGGATCCCAACTTTTAAAGAATGTATCTTTGTCGCGGGCATCTAATAATAAGAAAATATAAAATAAGAAGACGAAGCAACGACTTCTTGTAGAAAATTTAAACCCATACCTGGCTACGCTGACCGGCATAAACTCCAACGGCTTGTACACAGCCCAAATTTTTAACAAAGAGTGGATAAGTTCCGACGCACATCATGAAATAAAATACAAAGACGAATGTCCAAGTTAACCTGCCGGCCAGACACTATGTAATTTTAACCCTGCGGGCGGGGCGCCGGGTCTATGAGACTTGATGATGATATGAACGTTCGGCATTTCTCGACAATATTCTGTAAAGCTCGGCGGACCCATCTACCTTCCTAACTTTGCCCGTAGTTCAAATTGTTGTGAGCGGTGATTCAACAAGTAGTCTCTTTAAAAATTTATAAAGCGAAAAGTCTCTGAAACTCGGCGCCCCGGTTGTGGTTATTGTTTTTGTAACCCACCTTCTGCATTTTCTGGTAAGTTTTCTATGTCTTCATATAATTGTTAGACTTCCAGGAGTCAGAAGCTATAGAAAAAATGCCAAATCAGCTTTGGAATGCTGGTCTCTCTATTTCACGGATGAAATGTTGAAACTAATAGTTAAAAATACAAATGTTTACATTTTTGAATTGACTGAGGGCTACGCAAGAGAACGAAGGGGTAAGCCTACAGATGTCTGCGAATTAAGAGCTTTTCTTGGATTATTATACTTAGCTGGAACACTAAAAAGTAGTCGATTAAATACAAAAGAGTTGTGGGATAGAAATGGTGTTGGAGTTGAGCGATTTTGGTTAGTGATGTCCCGCGATCGTTTCCATTTTTTACTAAGATGCCTACGCTTTGATAATCTTGAGACCAGGGAGGACAGAAGACAGTTTGATAAATTGGCACCTATAAGAACTTTATTCGATTCTTTCGTTGAAAATTGTAAGAAGGCGTATATTGTTGGTACGAATACTACGATAGACGAAAAATTGGAGGCTTTCAGGGGAAGGTGCTCTTTCAAGCAATATATCCCAAGTAAGACAAATAAATATGATATAAAAATATTTGCCCTTGTTGATTCTGCTACATCCTATGCTTCAAATCTAGAAGTTAACGTTGGACAGCAACTTGAAGGCCCTTATGAAGCAGCTAATAACCCGTCCAGTATAGTTCTCATGTTGATAGAACCTATATCTGGAACAAACCGTAATTTAACATGCGATAACTGGTTTACAAGTATGGACTTAGTGAACGTATTATTACAAGAACATAAAATTACATATGTGGGTACAATAAAAAAAAATAAAAGGGAGCTGCCTATTGAATTCACGAATACAAGAAATCGAGCTCAGTATTCTTCAATGTTTGGATTTCAAGATAATAATACAATAGTGTCCTATGTTACCAAAAAGTATAAAAATGTTATACTAGTGACCACCCTGCACCATGACGATAGTATCGATGCATCTACTGGTGAGAAATGTAAACCAGAAATAATAACATTTTATAATCATACCAAAGGCGGTGTTGATAAACTTGACCAGTTAAGTGCAACTTATGATGTAGCCAGAAATACCAGAAGATGGCCCATTGTAATTTTTTTTGCCCTTATGAATATGGCAGAAGTCAACTCCCAGATAATTTTTGCTAGTAATAATAAAATTTATGATATTCAAAGAAGACTATTTCTAAGAGATCTCGCTTTATCCTTAACCAATGAGTATCTGCAAAGACGTTCACTTGAAACAAATGTGCCAACAGCTGTAAGACAAAGAAGACAAGAAGTTGCAGGTCCATCAAATGTAGTTCAGGAAATTGCATCTGGTACAAAAAAAAGATGTTTTTTTTTGTTAAAAAGACTCAAAAACTAGGTATTACAGCAAAAATGTGAAAAATTTGTTTGTCTATCCCACCTTGCTCCTTGGTGTGTACCATGTTCCAATATTACCAAAAACCAATAAAAATGAAAAGTTGTTCTTATTATAATACAAATTTAAATTTTCTTTGATACTTTCATTTATTTTTTGTATTTTTATCTTTCATATTACTCGGGAACATTTTGTGTGTTACGTTTTTAGAACATAGGTTTTATTTTTTTCTAGTATTATGTATATATATATATTTTTTAAATTAAATCACAGATAAATAATATGTTTTTGATTTTATACTATTACATTTACCAAAAAATTAAAAAAACTATTTTTAAAAAAAAAGTCCGTGAGACCCGGCGCCCCGATTCGTGTCTTGATTTAGGGCGCCCCGCCTGCAGGGTTAAGGCAACGCTGTATGGCCTAGAGCCATATCCAAACAGCCAACTTTCATTTACTGAACTATTTCCTGTCGTATACGTTTCATTACTTGATTTGGCGAGACCGCATTAATAAAAACTAGAAACGTCAATTGTCATTGAAAATAATTTACTGCATTTTTTTTTT